>CM031242.1:945531793-945854293 GCA_018340775.1 Taxus wallichiana var. yunnanensis
TGTTGCAAAATTCGTGACTATAAGGAATAAGGAAAGTTTGACAAGTTCTTAGAGTTCAATGAAGATTGGAAGTTATATTTTACTTTATTATTTATTTAGACTTTTCCCTTAAATTTATTTCTTAATCTCAAACTCTTACTATTTCATTGTTTAAGATTTAGGTTTATTTATTTTTGTGGGTGCCCAATAGTAACTGACATCAAGATGTCACATAAACCTCAACACAATACAAATGACCCATGAGACATCTTGCTACCTACTTTCACGATTGTATCCCTCACAAGGCCTTTTATTTCACTAAGGAAAGGAAAACACGTAGTCCACATAACAAAGAATTTCCAACAATTATGTCACAGGTCTAGATCCAACACACACAAGTGACTAACAAACAATGAATCATGATGTTGATACATATATAATGGGTATCACATGACCCATAAACCATGACTGTACCAACATAGTGCCAAGACAATATCCAATAGTACATAGTAAATAAGAGGAGCGTCAAACCTCAACATCACAAAACACAACTGGACTCACAAGAATACACATAAATCATAACACCAACACCATACACCTCCCAAAACATCAAAAATAACTCCATATACCTCCCAAACCATCACCAACAACTACATATGCCTCCCAAAGCATCACAAACATAAAAAAATAAAACTCCAAGTGCACTAATCACGCACACACAAGTCTCTTATGCCTCCCTCAAGTCTTTTATGCCTCCCTCAAGTGTTTTGTATGCCTCCCTCAAGTGTCTCTTATGCCTCCCTCAAGTCATAAAATAAAGATAAATTTTCATTTTGGTCCCCAAAAGAGGTCGGTCACCCTATGGCCCTAGGCCCATAGAGTCCAGATACCTCTATCCCAAGTGACATAATAACTCATGGTTCAACAACCTACTAGTTATTTTTAACTCTTTAGCGCATACCCTCATACAACGAAGTGGGTCCATAGGTTCCACCACCCCATGGTGAATCCCATGACCCTATTCCAACACATTACTACATTAGAACCAGCATAACAATCCATTCAAATGCCAAGTGGAAAAATCTAAGGCCGTGGGCAAGGCTATAAGATTTTTAAACTTAAAAATAAAATTTAAATCTAAGAAAATAAATGGCCAAATAACCACAATCAGTGCAAAAATCTACCTCTTTAGTGCATCAACCAAATAAATGCCCAAAATATAAGAACATGTCAATCAATAGAATTGTTGGTTCTAGCAAGAAAAGGGAAAATTTTCAACTTACAAATAAAATATGTGTATAGAAATAACACATTACAATAACTACATGGCCTTATATGGCCACTGGGGTACTCAACAAGTTCTAGACACTCGGAACATCAAGCCTCAACTTGTAAAATAACATATCAAATAATACAACTATCATCATCTCTATCTGAATCATCCCCCACCACTTTGACAAGGCTCAACATAGTCAAAATCACATAGGTTGAATCCATACGATAACCATATCGGGAGAGAGAAAGGAGTACAAGTCACCATCTACTGAGCCTAAGGTGTCCACAAAACACAATATGCATGACACCTGTTGAGCAAGTGTCACACATACCAAATGAACAAAAGTGGGTTTTCAGCCTATGTAAGGCTCCACTTCCTATCTCGTACTTAGCTCGAGTGACTGGTCAACGGTACACATTTCCTCACTCTAAACATACACATTTTACTAATTTCCCTTAGGTTTGATTAGTGTAGGGTCCACAACATAACATATAACTACATCACTAACACAATGGTGATTCACACACATTAACCATAACGTATTACACATGGTATATATATAGGGTATAACACAATGATTACTTTTACATGTTACGATACATCACATTACCACATTCTGCACCCAAAGTGCAATCACTATACACTAGGGATCATACACTCACCATATTCCCCTAAATCACGACATGAACCATCACATTTTACATGAATTAAACATATGAGGAACACAATGTATAACCTTACAACATATAGTCAATTCCAATTACAACATGGTGACGACATCACGATAAAATCCAATTCACTTTACAACAATTTTTTTCATGCAATACCTTAATACACCTTCATATCACATAATGCAAAAATGCTCCAATACTCTGCAATCCACAATAACATTATTTTTCACACACAATAAGGTGGTACATCACACATGAATTCCTCATTGAATCAACAAAAAGAGAGTGAATACTCTCATCACAAGCACATAACCATGATAACAAATATGCACTAAGTGACATGCACCACATGTGCTTTGATAAGGTCACAATTACAACATTGTTCACATCATGCTTATATCACATTACTCTTCCAATATCCACCACCATCATGCAACACCATCACAACTCCAATCTTCCCCAAAGGTTCAAGAGCATGAACCTCTACTCTGATACCAAATGTAATGCTCACAATTTACACACAAAAAAATAATAGTAAAAATACCAGGATAATTGTTTTTGACGTACATTGCTTACTACACAATGCCACAATGGATCCAATAAAGAAAACTCAAGGATGTATACAACACTTATAATTCATCTACTCACATAGATATAAGACAACACCATAGACATGTCAATGCCACACTTTTCCCAATGAATGAATACTAGAAAAGACCCAACCACAAGAGAAGAACTCATTGGAAAACCCATGACACAAGAATAACATTCCAAGAACATTATTGTGCAAGGATAATTTTCTCCGTTTTCCACCTACTGATTCTTAAGTTCATTCCACATTTAATTTATAGTTCGACCATTTTAAGTTGTCTTTTTATCCTTTACGCAAATTTCCATAACTTACGTACTTATTTGGCATAATACAAATTGCATAGAAAGTACTTTAATTATCTTGTTCTCATGTTAATAATATGCTTCTCACACATTTATTCAATGTCTACATGTTTACCCTTTCAACTCAAGTGAATTTGACTTGATGTCCACAAAAAAATATTAGGATTTAAGGATGATGGTTTAGATTCAAGATGAATTTTCCCATAGACATTATTTTATCACAGTATCTTTATTTCCCAATACAACATTCCTACAACAAGAAATTCTATTTAGATTATGTATATATATCTTTTGTTTTTTTCTCAAAGTTTGATCTCACCAAGGGAAACTCATATTCTTCGAACACATGAAAATTTTTAATTGAGTTATAAGGACTCCAAGAGTGGCATTATTCCTAACCTCAAATCTCGTTTTTACTCTTATATGCTTTACTTTTACATCGCATATGGTTTCACTATTAGCATTGTTTTATAACATTTGAAAACAAAATAACACATACTTTTCACCAATGGATTCACTACTACAAGGAGTGTAACCCAACACGAGACAACCCAATTATTTTCTCTTATACATTGTAGTGTTAACACATACTGCAACCAAGACATCCACTTGTGTAATATAATCCCACCAAGAGATCAATCATGGGAATATCATAAGAAAACTACCTCTGTTTGGTATAATTCCAATTGCACCTAAAGCTCTACACCCCCAACAATAAATGAGTTTAAGGTGAGAGTACATATTTATGCTAAACAACCTTCATGAAAGACCAAGGTGTTATGTTGTTAGTGTCGAAGGCAACACATTTATCTATGAAGAACTAAAGATATCATTAATAAGAGTTTAAGTAATAGTACAACTATTGTACTAGGTCTATTTGTGTCGTCTAGATCCCACAAGGAATTCATTCGATGATGGAGAAAATTCCTAGATCTAACTTTGTAAGACTTGGTAGATGACAAGGATACTAAGGAGGGGTTAGATCTACTTACTCCAGATAAAAAAATCTAGGCCACTCCTAACCATCGGGTTCACGACGGTAATGCTAAACATACCAACCATGATGATAACATGAACTAGGGGTCTTATTTACCTAAACTAGGAGGTGTCATCGAGTACAAGGTTTAAGATCATTCTATGATTTCAATTTCTTCCATGCTAAGAAGGATCCCACATGAAGACAAGTTATGGATGAATCTTATGTTAGGGTTGACTATTGTGGTTAGATTTCTTTATTACATTTTCAAGGTAAGAAACACAACACCAATTATTTAATCATCTATTACATACTAGAAACGCATTGAAAGATATTAAATTCACATTCATTTAATATATATATATATATATATATATATATATATATATATATATTTTACCACATGTAACTATGAATCAAAATTACACCTATGATTAAATGTGCATTTCCCAAGGTATCCCTAAAACTAACATCTCATACATATTAGCAAATTTCAAATCTAACATTTATGTAGCATGAGACTACATTATACATATATTCATTTTACAATGACCTATAAAATACAATAATAAATAATAAATTACACATCACCTTTTCGTCATCTTTCTTGCATCCTGCAAAACCATGTGAGCATGAAATTAGTGATAACTCGCTAGCATGGAATCCACCCTAATCTAACATAATTAATGTCTTTAGTTTCCCATTTACATATAATAATAATTATAATTTGTATTCAAAAGAAAAGGTTTAGAAAACATGTATTCATTTCATTTCACTTCATTTTGTAACCAAGGAGAGAGAAAGAGAAAGGAAGAGAGAGAAACACCATTTTGTCAAAAGTTTTGTTTCACACAACAAGTTACACTATAGAGTTTCAAACAGTTATTTACATGTGTCAAAAGTTTCCACGGTGGTTTGGCATCCCGACAGGGGTCCTACCACTCTCTTTTTACATTTTCCTGCTAGCTACAAAAATGTTCAAATCAAGCTCGGAGGCTAAGAAACCAATTTCAAAAGTTGTCTTCGATGAGAAAACACACCACGGTTAAATTTCTACGTGTCCACTTATATACCAAGATTTCATAGAACCAGCGAAATTGAGTAATCGATGAACACTTTATGATTAGCGAGAATTATTTTCTCGAGTCCATTGGTCATAAATGAGCTAGTTGTTAATGATAATAAAATGAGCTCGAGGGCTCAAAAACCACATCCAAAACTAACATTCGATGGATGAACATGCAATGAAAAACTTCCTACAAGTTCCCCTATATATTGAGAATTCATCAGAGTCGACAGGACTGAGAACTAGAAAAAAAATGTTTTCAAATGGCGACATGTTTTCTGGAGTGACAAGTCACATTTAGTCCATTTTGACCTTGTCAAACTGCGACTAGAGGCCTACAAAATGCCTTTTCCAAACTAACCTGAAATGTGATTTTTCTGAACCAAATGTTTTAGGTAATTGTCTAGTAAAATTACTAGAGGTTTGCAAAGGAAGATAATAATTTCTCTATCTAGGTTTCAAATGGTAGTTTGAAATGAAAGCCACTTTTTTAGATTTAGCAGTTTTCTACCACTGCAAAACAATGTAACATGGCTCCTATAAGGGCATCAAAAAGGTCACAATTTTTCATTTGGGGTCGATCTAAGGATTAAAATGACACCTCACATAAAAAGGTACGCGAAGGAAGCTTAACCTCCATTTTCTAGAGTTACGAATGTTACTTTACGAGACCCCAAAATTGCAATTTATCTAATTAAACCAGGAGATGGTCAACATATTTCTTTGGAAAGTCAACCTTAACTTGTCGATAAAATAATATTGTAGTGATCTAGTTTGGTCAGGTAGTTTTTTGAATCACCTCAAAATGAGGGTTGAAGTTCATGGTTGACTACAAAATGGTTATTTTGATTGTGTGAGTTATGATACAACATTTTATTTATTTATTTATTTTATTTTCTTACAAGTAATTATAGAACAATTAAATATATGATAATCCTAAGCTCTTAAAATTATATTTTGTTGCAAAAGAAAAACTAAAGTACGAGAATTATGAAAGATAAGGAGAGATGAACCATGCCTGGAAGTGAACTCGGTAAGGCGGAACTTGGGGTTTGACATCACACCCATCGATTACACTTATTTGCAGCCATCTGGGGTATATCCAACGCTCCAACCCGAGTTTTCCTTGCAACTATTGAAGCCCACAGAGTATATCTCTTGGAGGCATCCAATTGAACGGTTCAATTTATTTGTTTACATGTCCACAAACATGAATGTGGTATGACCATATGCAACAAGCAGAGAACCTCCATGATTTAGTGATAGGAACAATAAGTGGATATTATCTGGTGGCCTCGTTAAACCCAGAGCCAAAATCACACTCATATTATTAGTGGAATTCAAAGAGACGTCAAAAATTGCATCTGCACTTGAAGATGCCTTTGGTAACAGATTAATGACACACCATCTTACCTCTGACTAGATACAAGTCTTGTACGATGGACATCACTATTTTCATCAGAATTTGCATAAACAAAATTAGGGCAGACAACCATTTTATTTATTGATTTGTTTTACAAGTGGAGACTATTTCTGTGGATGCTTCGCACAACATCAAAGAAGTTAGGTAGTAATCGATATCCCTGATGAATGTCCATTACTGTTCTAAATCCCTCCATTATTTATTTTTTTATTTTTCCACAAGGTGGAGGATGCTAGCAAAGGTAGTGAAGCTTGAGTTTGCATTAATTGGAAGGTTCCAAATCCATTTCAACAAACCCATATTGTATATATCCTGCTATCATAGTCATCCATAAAACCACTTTTTTTTCCTAATACATTCTGTCAAGCGGTTCATGCATCTTTCTATGCTTCCACATTCTTGCATACATGTCTACTAGAGCCATTGCAACTGCAACATCTAGAAAAAAAAGTGTCTTTTGCTTTGATGGATGTCCATACCATGTTCTAGGCTCGTATTTTTACACAGGCTGGGAGTGCGTGGCAATTTGAATCAGGTTGGAGACCTGTTTGTTGCATAGATGAAACACTGTTACTATCTCATGAGGAAACCCATGTTTTCTCGTACCTTAATCGATGACCATGGCATCCAAGAAAAATGGCCATGCCCCGCTGCAATTATCAAAAAATTTAAATTTACAATGTTAACTCAGTTTCAACGTGATGAATGCCTTTGGATCTCTAATCGAGTGTTCGTATTATGATGCAAGGGAAAATGACAGGTCTGCAGGTCGCATAGGATGCCCTTACCTGTTTAAAGCTCTTGATTTGACACAGGATGGGATGATGCATGTTGAAGGGGAGATAGTTATTTTTTTATTATTTTCTTTGTTTTACATTTCTGACACCTATACTGACTTCACATTTATTGCACGCCATCTTCGCAACACTCCACCGCCTCCAACTCCCTCTTTTTATTCATTTTGATTTTGTTTGATTTTTTTTTTTTAAATTTTGGGCACTACATATCCAAGATGTTGATAGTGATAATGACCTTGAAGGTAATTTATTTATATAGGTATTTGTTTGTTGATTTCTTGCACAATCCAACCCATGGATTAAGCTTCAACCTAATGAAAGTTCCCATATTCAATAAATGACCACATAAAGGATAATGATGGTGAAGGTACTATCTTGGGTGGCTAGTAGTGTCTTGGAGGTCATAAATTGTGAATTTGCACATGAATATATTCTTATGTATGTTTAATGGTGTTCCAATATAGAATAGTGTAGATGCCCAATTTTTGTACAAGCATTGTTTTTATAATATTTTTAGCATGTTTTGTGTATATTATTGTCTATTAATTATAATTAATGAGATATTATCATTTTCTTCCTCTTTTTAACTCATTATTATTCTCGACCAACTCAAAATCAATTTCACATTCCTCTATTTTGTTTATCATGATTTTTAAGGGACCCATACAAAGCTTTAATTATTATTTGAAACTTCTTTTTAACTCTTGGGATAATTTCAAATTTCCTACATAGGTTTGATTTCAAATATGTCTAGGACCCATGGACACACATTCTGTTTTCTTATGTTAAATTTTAAGGGTGAGATCCTCTATGTCAACTTATCATTCCAAGATGTTATCAAAATTCTTGAGAGGTAGGGGTGACCATCAAAATTAACTCCTAATTTGTCAACTGAGAGGAGACTAGCATTTAAGCGTCGATGTGACGGAATAATCCCCGCTCAATGAAAGCTCTAGTAAAATTTATAATGGGGTTCCAAATTTCCAATTTTAATTTTCTAAGAAGACGTCTACGTCTACGTTTTGTGGGGCCTTTCTGAAGAAATGAATAGGAAATTATTGAACAGTAAAACTTTTGAGGTGTTCCTACTTCTCCTCTCCCACGAAGAAAAATGAAGAAAACAATAAAATCGAAAAATTGGAGCCATAATTTTTGAGGGGATTAGAATTTGAGAAGCAAATAAAAATAAAACAACGCGTTTCTCATACGGCCGGTTTTTAAAATTGTGGGCTTCTATACAAGTGGTATTTACTCAACATTATTCTATATATACATCACCATATTATTATTTTTTCGGTATTTCAGCTAGGCTATCGAGTTCGTCCACCATTGTTACTGTACTCGTAAAATTTAGGTATTAGGGTTTCATTCGGCGATTTTGGAAATGGAAAAGGAACAAGTTTATTGGGACGGATATGTGATTATGAGAGATCCTCATTCACACAGAGTGCGGATGGTGATACGGCTCATCCCTCCTCAGCCAAGGCGTGGGAATATTAAAAGGGAGATATTTTCTACCTTTGTCAACGGAATGGCTGCGGCCGCCACTCAGATTTTCTCGTGCTGTAAAAAGGGCGATTCGACGGCCACTGCTCTGGAGATTCCCTGTAAAATGGGAATAAAGACTTGCTGAGACTTGAACCTGAGATGTGCTATATAGTATAGAAGCGTGTGCGTGTTATAAGGTTTTATATACTGGATATGTGTGAGTTGTTTTATATACGAATAAGTTTGGAGCTTAGAGGCTCACAAGGCATGTTATGATTATTAGTGACGATGGTGCGTGGTGGGTTCTTAATATAGTTAGGGTTGTGATAAAGCATTTTTAATTGTATGTGACATTGAATCAATTAAAAATAAATGAATTGAGATTTGTGTGTTTCTCCTATCAAGTTGTTTAATTATGGCAGTTTTTTAAAATTTAGACGATTTCTGGTGGCAGTTTAGTTGGAGGAGATTCTGATAAAAATGCATGTTTATTTGTAGTCCAGTTTTTATTTTGCGTAATTTGACACTTATAAGAACACAGAAATAGGGGTATCTGCGCTCAATTGTTTTCCAATTTTTATCATTCATTAATTTTTTCGAATGAAATAATGTAGTAGGAGGTAATGGAATTGAAGGTGTACAAATTTCTATCATTTACTGTATCTACTTCAAATCCTTACATGAAAACAAAAATTCCAATCGCTTCCAAACATGGTGCAGGATCTGTATCTAAAATATAAAAGACAATATGAACACAATATTGACAAACTGTGACTGAAAATCCAAACAAAAACAAATGCAACACGACAAAAGTGTGTACAATTCTTGTCTGGATATAACGATCGAGACGTTACTTTTCGATGGCGGCTTCCAAGAACGAGTGGGGTTGAGTTTGTTACCTATTTTCTATGTGAATAGAACTAATGTAAGTAATGATTGGTGGCCATGCTGCCAGTGTCGTCATAGATTTTGAAGTACAGGTTGACAAACAATAAAAGGAGTTATCGATTCAACATTTTCTATTTAAGTAAATAAACGTAGTTCATTATTAAAACCCACGTCCAAAAATATAAATAAAAACAAATTTGTGGAAAAGTCTATTGAAGTTGTATACCTTGATTGCAAGTTAAAGTGGCAGTTTGTTTTTCTTTTTCCTATTTTTTGGGAGGAAATCATGGTCATGGATAAAAATAGCATTGTCTTATTAATAGACTAGAGTTGTTATTAATAGCATGGAGTTGTCATTTTTAGAAGCATGTGATAATTAGGTTGTGTGTGCTTGAAGCAAACTTTTACGAAGAGGTGCACAAGTTATATATATGTGCATGGATTTACTCTTTGTAGTATGAAAAAAAAAAAAAAATTGTATTGTATTCCTTAGTATTGAATGTCTGACTTATTTCTAGTGGATGTAGCTCAAATTAGGTGAACCACATTAAATCTTGGGTTTATCTTGTGATTGCATGCTTCTTTTGGTTCTGTTTTAATTCTATTTTATTGCTCATCTGTATGCCGATCCTAACAACTAGTATCAAAGTAGAATTTTGTTTTGGCAGAAAAAGCCCATAGGAGGGTTTCTTGTTTGAGTGGGAGCAATGGTAGAAGATAGCAAGTTCAGGGTTGAGAAGTTTAACACCCAGAAATTTCAGCTATGGAAGATGCAAGTGGAGGACTACCTATATCAAAAGGATCTTTATCTACCATTGAAAGGGAAAGGTTTCAGGATGTCAGCTATGAAAGATGAAGAATATAATGTTCTTGATCGGAAGGCACTGAGAACCATATAGATGTGCCTGGTAGCAACGGTAGCTTTCAATATTTCTAAGGAAAAGACAACGGTAATATTGATGGCAAAATTTGGTAAATTATATGAAAAAACTTCAACCTCTAATAATGTATTTCTCATGAAAAGTTTATTTAATATAAAAAGTCGTACGGTGATTCACTAAATGATCCTTTGAATGAATTCAACACGATTACTAATCAATTAAGCTCTGTAGGAGTAAAGTTTGATGATGATGTTAGGGTTGTTTTGATTTTTGCTCATTGCACGAAAGTTGGAATACTTTGGTTATGGTTATGGTTGTGAGTAATGTTGGTAGGAGGAGTACCATAGGTTATGTGTTCATTGTTGGTGTCATGAAAATAAGTTGGATTTCTAAACTTGGAAGATTTTTTTCTTGTCTATTAAAGAGGTAGAGTATGTTTATGCTACGAAGAAAACAAGGAGATGATATGGATGCAGTGGTTCATGGAAGAGTTGGGAAAAAGGAGGAGGATTATAGGTTATTCGAGTCTGCTATCCAAAGTGTAATTCATATTGCAAAGAATTCATCATTCAATTTGAGAACCGAGACATATACAACTCGGGTATCACTTTATAAGATCGGTTTTGGAGGATGGACAATCTGAAGTTGGAGAAGATCCATACAAGTCGATTCCTGCCGATATGTTGACAAAGGCGGTGACAAAATAGAATCTAAAAGGTTATTCAACTTCGGTAGGTATTCAAGATTGATCTTGAAGAAGAGAAATAAGTTAGAGAAGAGTCTGAGGATGAGATGTAATAATGGGTTGCAGTAGTCAATCTCCAAGTGGGAGATTTTGAAGTTGTGGAGCTTGATTACAAGTTTAAGTGGTAATTTAGGTTTTTTTTTCTATTTTTTGGGAGGAAATCATGGTCATGGATACAAATAACATTGTCTTACTAATAGATTGAAATTGTTATTAATAGACTAGAGTTGTTATTTGTATAAGGATGTGATATTTAGGTTGCTTTTGGATAGAGTAAACTTTTACAAAGAGGTGCACAAGTTATATAAATTTGTAGACATCTATAATTTAACCCGAGGAATTTAAATACTTAAATTGTGCTAATTTATATCCTTGTTCCCACAAATTGATGAAATATTGTCAATATAACACACTTCCTCTTCTATCACCGTGAATTAACTATATTACGCTAGTTAATTAACCCTTCTATCCAACAAATATACCAATTAACGAACTTCCATAGTGAATCCCCTTTCTATCTAGACAAATTAATTATTAATTAATTAGCTTCCTCTTCCATTAAATCAATAAATGGTCATTTATTTGATTAAATCCCTCCCATAATCTAAATCATACTAATTATTCCTTCAAAAATCTTCTATAAGCTTCCACACCTATTAATTAATCGCTTGGGTTAATTAATAAATCCCCCTCAAACCCCATGGGTCACTAAAGGAAAAACTAAACTCTCCTAAGGTTGAATCAACCCTTTCTAAACCTTCCTTATCTACAACCAACTCGACCTCTTCATTTCTCCCACATGAAGAGGCATGTAGAGATTCTTCTATCCATTGGGTTATATAAGGATCCCTCCCCCTACCTTTCTTCTTACACATAAATGAGTATCGAGCATACATTATAGCCATTTTATCATCTTAAAGCATTCTTCCATTAGAAGAGAGAACTTTATTAATTTCTTGCATTCATCCACCTAAGTTTTGAAGTCATATGGAGATATGTCAAATGGTCCTGTAGCCATGGTTTGACAAGACTCCATTCTTGAAAACCTTCGGATTTCAAGCATAAAATCATCATATTTAGCATTCAATAAGAAATACTAAGGGATCTACTCAAAGTTCAATCTCATCATATTTAGCATTCAATAAGAAATAGAAGTTAATTTGTTTAGCATATTATCTTGAAATGTTCATTTCATGTTCTAATGTAGAGATGTTGTGACAAAGTTAGCTTTGCTTAAGATCTTAACATGATGATGCATAGGTTTAGTTTAGCATTGTATTAAAGCTACTAGGTGTTAGTTTCAATTATATTTTCATAGCTAACTAACTCTTGCATACATTTGCACGCCTTTGGTGGGACGGGTCCTTAGTCCCTTAGCATTGTAGTTCAATTTTTATTTTTATTCATTATTTGGTTAACCCTTGAAATGCCCATGTCTGAAATAATCTTAAATTTCTTATGATTTTCCTAACTTTGCATATATGAAGTGTTGTTTAGGGGTTTAATTTGATGGGTTATTGTTAATATCGAGCTAACATACTAAAATTTGAAGCATTTTGAACTTGTTTGTTATTTGGCCATATTTTGACATTGCAGGAGAGGTGCGGGTACACAAACCCAGTGCAGGAACACTAAACCATGCACAAGGACACATCCCCGCATGCACGCATGTTGCTTCAGTAATGCACCTTTCTCTTGTCAAAAACTTGTTAGTCTAGTGTAGACACCCTAACCTTAACAGAGATACCATAACCTCGGCACACACACCATTTTGCTAGCGCACACATTCATTATTTGTATCTGTGGCATAAGCGCCCATATCCTAGCACATGCATCTCTCGGCCAATGCACTTGCCCCGTCTTTGTTTTTGTATTGTCTCTTTTTCTTGACTGGGTGTACATGCCTATACCCTAGCGCACATGCACATATTGTTGTGCAAGCATCTCTCGGGTGGCACACCACTGCTGCGGACCTATATTTGCACAAAGCAGAAAATCCCCCTAACCCACGTGCACATGCCCTAACCTACGCGTAGGTTCTTCAATCCGAGTTGGAATATTAATTCTAGGTTTCTAAAGGTTTGTGTCCTAAAGTGCTAACATCATTGCATGTTTTATTTTTACATGGGTATGTTTACATGCTTTTTCTAGACTAGACATTGGATAAACCTTGCATGCTTAATTATAAGAGTAAGGTCATGTATGCTCTTCCCTCGCGTCTTTTGGGGTGATCTTGGGAATCAGAAATGATTCTTATATATTTATTACTTTTAATTTATGTTGAATGTCTAAATTGAGCGAAGACGAATATATTTTCCATTTGAACTAAGTGTTTCCATTTTTTGATTTCTTGGATTTTGCGTTGTGTATGCTCTTCTCTTACATCTTAGAAAGATCTTAAGAATTAGAAACAACATTTATTGTTTTTATGGAAAATTACTAATCATTGTGCAGAACCACAAATGATTTTCAAATAAAGGTGGAGTTGAAACAAAATTAAACTACTAATACGCTTTTAAGTGTAGATTGCCAAAAGGCTTTCAAGCAAATCACATCCAATTAAACAAGATAAAAACACACCACAATCATCACATTGTATTTGCAGGTTCAGATAAGGGTAAGTCCCATTCACTTAAAACTAAGACATAACCCCTTTGGCATAATCCTTAATCTACAACAAAGGGGTGGTCCTCGGAACCCCAAATTTGTCCACGCAAGAGGGAACCTTGTGCTCTACAGAACCTACTTAACTAGTGTTACCATTTGTGATATTTATCATCACAAGTCATCCGTATTGTGACCGGTGAGAGTACACAATGGATGCATTTATTTCCCGCTGTTCTTGAAGGGGTAATATACTCAAAGAATCAGTTAGTGCAATGTTTCTTGGTAAATCAAGCTTGCTCTTAGATGACTTATGACACCTAGTTGAGTGAACCACCTAGGAAGCTATCTTTGACCAGGAGCGAAATTGGACCATATCAAAGAAAATTTGAGTTGAGAACCATTGTTCATTATGAAACGTGTGAAGCATTACTTTTTCTTAGTTTTTCACTTGCCCTAAGGCAAGGTGAAACTCTCTTGAAGCGAGGAAAAAATTTTCAACACAAATTGATCTACTTCCTTCACTTTCTTTTGACACTTTGTTGATTAGAAGAAGAGTGACTACCCTTATGTTGCTAATTGGTTTTATTCACCACTTTTGTGTCTGTTTACACTCATCCATGTTTGCAACTGGTTTGTTAAACACTTAAAGTGTGTGGAGAAATTTTTATATTATTGGTATCCTTGTTGATCTTGATACCCAAGTCAAGATCATCATCATAGTTAGGCTTGGTTCATCACTTTGATTCTCCTTCGAATGGTTATCTTGTTTATATTGTGTCACTAAAATTTTGGTATTTACGTCTTGTTTCTTCTAAACTTGACCTAAATATCTATATTGTGTAATTACACTATATACACTTTAATAATTCCCTGAGTATACTATCGCTTTAGTTCGATTCCAATTATTACCTCAATTTTGAAAAGTGTTAAGTGTTACCACTTGTGCGTGTTATATCAATATCATCTTGATATCAATACCTTACTTTCTCAAAAAAATTGTTAACATATCTTAGTGAAATTGTTTTGTCACTCACAATTGTAAGTGACACTTTTTAGTAAATAAGTATTGATTGGATTTGGGCTTGCTTCTATTATACTTTGTTTGGAGGTCGCATTAACTTCTTGTTATTACTTATGCCTTGTTCATTTCTTTGAACTCAACATAAGTAGGGACATTTTGTTAATCATCTTACGACACCAACTACCTTTTTGAAAACAAATTTAGGAAGTGCTTCATTTGATTGATTGGTTTAAAACTAAACATTGTGTGATTGAATCTTGCTTAACTCATTCATTTAAGAGAAATCACTGTGTCACATTGGTTCTTTGACATTCATAATATACCTTGATTTCTTGACATTCTTTTTTTCACTTAAGTTTGATAAAAATATTTGAACACATTCACAGACACCTTAGTGAAACTATTACACGTCATGGCCCCTAAAACAAGATTATGGCTCAAAAAGCTAGGCTTTGGAAGCAAGGAAAACACAAAAATGGGAAGCCTCAAACAAACAAGAGTCAAATCCCTCTATTGACCATGATCTTGGGCCTTTATTCTCCATGGAGAAAGAAGTAGAAGAAATGATAGATCATAGTGGGGAAGAGTTAGAATAACCACACGTGGAATTTTGATTTCGACACCACCTTTTAGATGAATTCCTCTTTAGAAACAAAGATCTGTACTAGCGTGAGTTGTAGTTAGGAGCTAAAATGCCTATCAAGAAATAAATAATCCCACCTACAAACGATACTAATGATGAGGAGCAACTTGTAGTAGTGCCCACTTCGACACCTTTTGATGATCTCGATGCATCATTGATTACATTATGGACATTATTATGGTTTTGATTTAGTATGATGTTAGATGTTGGACCATGGATTATTGTTGATCTTGATTTAGTTATGATGCATGATGATTATTAGAGACACTTCATATGTGGATGATGATATACTATTTGACATGGATATATTATGAATGTTGTTCGGACATGTGATTTTGGATATTGTGAGTAGACCTAGAAAATGGACATTATATGATGATGATATAGTTGTTGATATAAATTGTAAGTGATATTGTTGATTGCCTTGATGTTGTTGTGATTCATATGTATAGATGATTTTGTGATTATATTTATATCATGTTGGATGTTTTGATATGGCCATGAGGCCGAAGGAGGTATTTTTTTTTTTGTAAGTTAAACTATCACAACAAACATCGGGGATTGGAGACCAACCACATTGGAATTCTAGATGAATTCAACAAGGTCACCATGGCAACATGTTTGTGTGTGTGTGTTGTTTTTGTTAGGGATTCCCATGGGGGATTACCTTTGAATGTGACCAAGGGGCTTTATGTATTTATTAATGTGGTTTCTTTTATTAATGTTTGCATGTGTTTATTTTGTGGTGCTTTTACCCTTTTTCATTAGTTATTAAATGTTGTGTTAATGTTGTGAATAATCATGTTGTTAAAGTAAACAAATCAATATGTCATAAGAAAGTAATTAGTGAAGTGGTTGGATTTTGTATTAAATGTTGTAAGTATGTGTAAGTGACCTTGTAAGTGATGTGTAAGTTTACTTCTGAGTGTGAAACACTCCACCTTCTTGGAAATTCGAATTTGTCCTTGGAGGCTGATTTTGGAGGCTTGTGGGACAAGTAAAACTTGTCCCATACCTCTTAATTTTATTTACCAACCATACCTATGGTTGGAGGGTTGAATTTAGACCTTCTTTATGCATTTTGATATGACTAATTGTAAGTTTTAATTGCACTCTTCTTACATTTTATTAAATTCAGTCCTTATGGGGTGTGGGCTTTTGGAGTGTGTAAGTTTATTGTCATATTATTCACCCACCTCTTTATTGTGCATTGGAGAATGAATTTGAATTTTGTGTTGGAGTTGAGGATGTGTGATGTGGCATCCTACATGGATCCACCTCATCCTCTTCTCTTCCCTCTTCTATAAAATTAGAACTCCTTGCTTTGTTTTGGGTTGTTGAACATTTTGCATACTTCCTTTTGGGTGAAATTTTGTTGTGTGGAGCTCTTGCTTTTGGAAGGAGATTGGAGACCTTTGCATGCTTGTTGGTTGTTGATTTTGGACTATATTTTGGCATTGGAAAGCTTGTTGTTTTGGAACTTAGACAACTCCTTCATGGAGAGGTAAGAGCTTGGCTCTTGAAATACTCTTTTCTTTATGAATGTACATGTTATTGTGTGAATGTTTTAGCATGTTTGTGGGTTGTTTGGGTAGACTACCTAGGAATGGTGTAGGAGAAGGCTATGGGGAATCCATGTGGGGGGGCATAAGGGAATGCAGTGGCATCAAAATTCTTGTGGAGGGAGTTGGGATTGGGTTTCTACCTTGGAAAAGAAATGGCATTGCATTTCTTACTTTGTGGGGGCATAAGGAAAATTTGTGGGGGGCATAAGGAGGGATTGTGGGGGCATAAGGATATATGGGAGATGTTTTATATTGGTGGTTTGTTATAGGTGGATACCCAATTCCCATTGGGAGGCATAATAAGCTCCCCCATAGTTCCTTGCTCCTTTGGCTTGCTTGATGGAGCCTTAGTCTTGTTTGTATGTTTTAATGTAGTTGTAAACTACATTCTATTTTTGAACTATGTTTAAAATGTGAAAATGTTGCATGTGTGTTGTGGAAGCCTTGTTTGCCATGGGTTGAATCACATCTTTTATTGCATTATGGTTGGGGCTCGGGGCCAATGAAGAAGGATGGCTTCTCCTCTTCATTGGATGTCTTGGTTGGGTGGTGGAGAGCATTTGCCTTTCCCCTGCCTTTTTTGTGATCCAAAAAGGAGAAATTTATGTTGTTGTTTCTAGACCTAGAGAGGAGAAAGACAGTTTTGAGTTCCTTGTGAAATGAAATCTCATTGTAACCTTTCCCACTTTGAAGTGGATGAAATGTTTTTATTTGTAATGGAAAGGATTTTTGTAATGGAAGTTATGAAAGATTATGAAATTTGTAAAGTGAAATGAAAAGATATATACTTTATTTTTCTTTGAAAGAAAGAAAGAAATTGAAATTTGTTATTTGAATTTTGAAGTATGAAAGAAGGAAGTTGTAAGTTGTCCTTTGGAATCAATAAATGGTGTCCTATTTCTCAAATTGCAATGTTATATTGAAATCTGATCATTTAATTGTTACTGAAATCTCTATTTGAAAGAGAGAAACACATATGAAGGAATGGTAATATTCTGTATTTTGAAATATGTTAAAAAAATTAGAAATCAGACTTTGTATTTTGGCTCTTAAATGGTTTGATTAAATCACTTAAATGTATTAGACTGGAATGGAAATGAATCTCCATACTTGGAAGGTGAAAAATGATAAATAAATCCTTTAGAAATTGATCTCTGTTTTGTATTTCATCCTGGAAAATAATTTATCTAAAATGAACAGTTTGAACCTATAATTCAAGAAATAAAAATGAAACATTAAAATTGAACATGCTATGATGTAAATGAATTCAATTTGGGCTAAAACACTTAAGGAAATCTTTCAAGACCTTGTAAAATCGGGCTCAATCCATTTGCAAGTCCCTTTTGTTGTTAAAAGTTGTAAAATTGATTTGCAACTCAATCAAACCAATCAAATCTGGTTTTCCATCCTAAAACCATCCTAGAAAAATCCTCCATGTCTATTGGGCATGATGAGTGAAGGAAAGAATCAAATTTTGAACAAACCTTTAAGTTAAAAATTTACCAGCTCGCACTATATAAGCCTGCAGCCATTTTCTTAAAATTGACCCCTTAAACTTTATCAAAATCTAAAATTAATGATCTCTGTGCAAAGAGGGCATCGAGATATTTCTAGAAAGTCCTCGTTTTCCCAAAACCGAGCTTTCTATCAAAAGTTATGGCCTTTTGAAGTTTTACTTCATTTTTAAATTTTGGGGAAAAAAAATTTTGGAAAAATTTCCCTATGACGGACTGCCCCCACTTTTTTTTGCACCACTTTTTGGGCTGAAAATTTGAACTTAAATTTTTTTAAAATTTTGGGAAAATTTTCAATTTTTTTCCCCCCCATCCCATCTCCATGACCAATCAAGAAGTTGCCACGTGGCCTTGAGGGGCAACGACGGAGGCGCGGAATCCATTTTGACCTTAGCATTTTAGAAATTTTTTGGGAAATTTTTCTAATTTTTCCTCCACCTCCCCACCCGCATGACCAATCATAGGTGATGCCACGTGGCATCCAGGCATCGAGGGGGAGAAGTGGGTGAAACTTAAAAACTTAAGATTTTAACCTTTTTGGCATAATTTCCTAAATCTCTCCGCCGACCCGATGACCCACAGCAAATAAAATCATGACATGTGGTGGAACCTAGGAGCAGCGGAGGCGCGCGTGGATTTTAACCCCTTGCATTTTTAAACCTAAAAGTCTTAAATTTGAATGTGTCCCCACAAGTCTATTTTCCCCGCAATGCGAGCTCTTGAGCTTGACGTGTCCCTCTTGGGCCCGTGGGCAGCGTGGAGGAAAATCACATTTTTTCCCTGAAAAAAGGAAAAATTTTTTTGCCAAAATTCTCCCCTCCACCCCACCCGTCCCGCATGGGAAAATTTTCTTCCCTAGGCCCGCAGGCTCGCCTTGGGAAAATTTTCCTCCCAAGGTCCATCGGCCCATAACTTGAGTTTTATGAGGAGTTAGGAGGACTTCTTTATATCATTGGAAAGGTGAGGAAATTTCCTATCAATGGGAGTGATTTAGGAAAATTTTGAATGCATTAAGTGTAAGAAAAATCAAGTTGAAACTTTAATCCTGTTAGAGAGTGGGTATGGTGAGGAATTTTTTCCCTCTGAACCTAATTGAAACTTCTAACCCTAAATTTTGGACCTTATGACCTCTAATAATTATTAATAAAAGAAAAGTATACTCTAGTAGATTTGAATTGTTCTAGAACTTGTTAGTGACTATTGTCTTGTAACATGGTTGTAGATTCTTTTAATAAAAAAATTATTCCATAATTTTCCTAACTAACCCTAGGTTGTTTCTTGGGTCTCAAGTGGGTTGTTTTAATGGGCGTTACACTTGGTATCAGAGTAGTGGTTCAAAATCTTGGACCATTGGGCACACTAGAAAACTTGAGACATGAAACTTAAACCTAGCACACTTTTAAATCTAGAAAACAATTTAGTTTGAATTTTCACATTTTAGTAAACATGGAAATTGAGTAAGACCTAGAAATAATGAACTAACTCTCATTTTGTTCTGTGCAGGAGGCACAGAAGATGAGGAGCCTTTTCACATAGACTTAGGCATACCACCTCCGAGATCATGTTATAGCAAGCCATCCTGCCCCAAATTTTTGTAGACTCTTCAGGATGTTAATACTGCGCTTACGAGAGGATTAGTAGGAGGACATGCAACCAGACATGACAGAGTCCCTTCCATTGAGGGTCAGGTATCTCCTCGACCCACGAGGAGCATGGAGGAGAGAACTCCCATGCAGAGTTAGCCAAGGTAGAGTCACCACAGAGGGGATAGGGTGACCGAGTTTTAGGACATAGAGAGAGGTCTCGGAGCCCTAGGCTTAGGGATGAGCATGCAGAGAGACCTAGAGGCCATCAGACCACAATCTAGATCACATCAGGGAGATCCTAAAGCTTGACCATCACATTATTCTAGTGACATAGGTGGATTTTAGGAAGAGGTGTGGTTAGTGAGCTTGAGCGGATGCTTCAAGCTTTGTCCTTGTTCTAGTAACACAAAAGCTCGTGTTGTGATCCATCTATTGAGGGATGGAGTGGAGTATGGTGGAGGATAGAGGAGTAGAAGCTCCATGTTGATTCTGAGATAGTACCTAGGAGCTCTTTGAGGAGATTTTGGAGTAGATATTTGTCATGAGAGGTTCATACAATAGCGGATAGATGAGTTTCATGACCTTCGATAGGCATCTCTTTTAGTAGTAGAGTATGAGAGTAGGTTTTTGGATCTACTCAGTATGTTGAGTACATGCAGGATGAGCAGGTGTGGATCCACAGGTTCATCTGGGGCCTGAACCTAGACATCGGAGGTGTGGTTGGATCCACTACCCACAGACTTTAGCAGAGGCCGTTGAGAAGGCCTACATAGCAGAGGAGACTCTCGGGGAAAGACCCAGTAGGCTAGAGACTGAGTCTAGAGCCACATACAACAGATGTAGGATAGTAGATCGAGGGGGTCATCTCCTCCTCCTCATGGTGGCTAGAGTTCTTCATAGTCATCATTTAGACCCCAGTAGCAGATAGTAATAGTCCCCACCTTATAGACCTCCACAGAGAGTTGATGCATAGAGAGGTCGGAGTATGGGGCCTCCTCCTAGGGGTCCCATTAGACATAGGGTGGACCTAGAGCTCAGTCAATAGGAGCTCACCAGTAGAGGCCCAGCAGAGACCACTACTGGATCATCAGGATCCACAACATAGACTTCCAGAGCACCTACTGGAGGTGCTACTCATTGGAGAGGATCAGTGGTTGTTTTGGTTGTGGAGTTGTGGGACATTTTTGGAGAGACTGTCCCTAAAACCCTAACAAGGGTAAGACACAAGATCTCAGAGCCGATTGTTGGTGACATGGGATGTAGCCACAGATTTATGCAGTGGTTGAGAACCACTAGGCTGAGCATCAGAGTACATTCATTGAGACTACAGGTAGCATTGGGGGTATTCCTACCTCTATATTGTTTGATTCTGGTTCTTCTGACTCTTTCATTGCACCATCTTTAGTAGAGTGATGTAGGCTGGTGGTAGTTAGGTAGGGTCATAGTTGGGATGTTGAGATGGCTTCTAGAGCCAAGATCTCTATAGACTCCTTAGTTAAGGAGTGTGTGGTGGATTTGGGACCTTTCACCACTACCTCGGATCTCTGTATCCTTCCTTTGGGCTCTTATGGAGTCATCTTGGGTATGGATTGGTTGTCTACACACAAGGCCAGAGTGGATTGTTACCACAAGATTATATCTTGTGTAGATGATTTGGGAGTTGAGTCGAGTGATTTTAGGGGTCAGGAGACCCGTTTCTATTCGCACCATCTCTCTGTTATGCAGCTTAAGCGGTGTGTGTGATGATGGGGTTTGATGTATGTTGTTACAGTTAGTGACAGATCAGAGGATGGGTCTAGTGGACCATTGCTAGATGATCACCCCATTTTGAGAGAGTTTGCTAGATGTCTTTCTAGGGGAGCTACTGGGTTACCACCCCCACGTGAGATTGATTTTCATATAGACCTAGTTCCGGGAGCAGAGCCTATCTCATGAGCACCTTATCGGATGACCACACCAGAGCTCTGTGAGCTCAAGTTGTAGCTTGAGGGCCTTTTGGAGAAAGGCCTTATCCATCCTAGTGTATCCCCTTGGGGTGCACCGGTGATCTTTGTGAAGAAGAAGGATGGATCCTTGTGGTTGTGTATTGATTACCGCTAGCTAAATAAGGTAATGATCAAGAATCGTTATCCCCTTCCATGCATTGATGATTTGTTTGATCAGATGAAGGGAGCCATGGTTTTCTCTAAGATTGATCTTAAGTCAGGTTACCATCAGTTGAGGATTTCGGAGGTGGATATTCATAAGACCACTTTTCGTATGAGATATGGGCACTATGAGTTCACAAAGTGGTGCCTTTTGGTTTGACTAATGCCCCGTAGTGTTTATGAGTTTGATGAATGGGGTATTAGGACCTTCTTAGATCACTTCATGCTCATCTTCCTTGATGACATTTTTATTTACTCACATGTACATGTGAGGAGCATGAGGGGCACCTTCGCAGGTTCTTCAGTGTCTTTGGGAGCAGCAACTTTATGGGAACTTGGAGAAGTGTGCATTCTTTCAGATGGAGGTGCAGTATTTGGGTCATATCATTTCTAGGGAAGGTATCGCCATCGATCCTTCCAAGATTAGAGCTATTATGGATTGGCCAGCACCCCACTACTATGGTGACTGAGGTGTGCAGCTTCATGGGATTAGTAGGTTACTAGAGATTTTTTAGACTTCTCTCGGATTGCACACCCCATCACTTCCCTTCAGAGGAAAGGGAAGAAGTTTTTTGGTCAAACAAGATGTGAGTAGGCCTTCAGTACACTGAAGGAATGTCTCACTACAACACCTATTCTTGTAGTGTCGGATCCACAGGGTGAGTTTTTCATTTGCATGGATGCTTCTTAGTAGGGCTTGGAGGTGTGTTGATGTAGGAGGGTAGAGTAGTGGCTTTTGAGTCTCGCAAACTCAAGGATTATGAGCTTAATTATCTGACTCATGATCTTGAGCTCATGGTAGTGCACACTTTGGTTTGATGGAGACACTTTCTTCTTGGTCAGAGATTCACACTTAGGACAAGATCACTTGAGTCTTTGCCACCTCTTCACATAGCCCAATCTCAACGCTCATCAGTGGTGTTGGATGGAGTTACTTTGTGAGTATGATATGGAGATAGAGCATGTGAAGGGAAGGAGAATGTGGTGGCAAACACTCTCACAGAGATGGAGACATGTGGCTATGGCCACCTCAGTGAGCATAGATTTGTGGAGCAGGATTCTTCAACAGCTTCCTCTTGACAAGCTTCTACATTGCAGTTTGAGTAGAGATCGAGTCTCGAGACCCCTCGAGGGGAAGTTTGATGGTTTTTCTTTAGAGGTAGATGGTCTTCTTAGGCACAGAGGCTAGATTTATGTTCCTAGAGATGGAGGCTTGAGGCAGGACATCTTGGTAGAGGCACATCATGCACCCTATTCAGCCCATCCCGGGGTGAAGAAGATGCACGCCACCTTGAGACAGTTATATCATTGGAGAGGAATTTGGAGAGACGTGGCCCAGTTCGTGTCATGATGTTTAGAGTTCCAGAGAGTTAAGGCTGAGCATTAACATCCATTGGCCTTCTTTTCCTCATGCTATACTGGAGTGGAAATGGGACACCATTTCCATGGACTTCATTGTTGGGCTACCAATGTCGAGATATCACCATGATGCCATCATGGTCATGGTTGATAAATTGACAAAAGTGGCTCACTTTTCTCTGGTGAAGACCACTTATATAGCTAGTAAGTGGCATGGGTATATTTGGATGAGATTGTCAAGTTGCGGGATTCTCATGGAAGATCATTAGTGACCGCGATCCTTTGTACACTTCCCATTTTTGGACTACCATGCAGCATGCCCTCGGGATGAAGATCAATTTCAGCACAACATATCACCCTGAGATAGATGGATAGACAGATTGAGTGGGTGAATAAGATTTTAGAGGACATGCTCAGGATGTATGTGATGGATCAGCAGTCTAGATGGGAGGAGTACATGTACTTAGTGGAGTTTTCCTACAATAATAGTTTTAGAGTTCTATAGGCATGGCTCCTTTTAGGATTTGTATGGTAGAGAGTGCAGGACACCTCTTAGCTGGGATAGGTTAGAGGATAGGGTTTCTCTTGGACCAGCTTTGTTATAGGACATGGAGCAGTAGGTGGTGTTGATCAGAAAGAGACTTGTAAGAGGCACAGGACAAGACAGAAGAAGTACGTAGATCAGCATAGGACCGACCATAGTTTTGATGTGGGCATGAAGGTGTTCCTTCGTGTCAGGCCACATAAGAGCCCTATCCATTATGGAAAAGGTTCTAAGTTAGCTCCTAGATTTGTTGGTCCTTTTGAGATCTTGGAGCATATCGGCCCTTTGGCCTACCATCTAGCATTGCCACCTAGCTTGTCTCACATACATGATGTGTTTCATGTTTCAGTTCTTAGGAGATATATTGTAGATCCTTCTCATGTGTTGGATTGGACCTCATTGTGCAGGTGTAGGATTAGGGGTAGGTGATGGTGGATCCCATTCACATTATAGATCGTAGGACCTTGGGCCTTCGAGGTAGAGAGATTGATCAGGAGGTCCAAGTGCAGTGGGATAGATATGATGAGACTGCACTACATGGGAGGATGCTACATTATTATGGGTTTAGTTTCCACATTTTTTCCAGTGACTTCAAGAGGAAGTCGAGTCTAAGGGGAGGGGGATGTAGTGCCCACTTCCCTTTGACACCTTTTGATATTGATCTTGATACTATTGATTACATTATGGACATTATTATGGTTTTGATTTAGTATGATGTTAGATGTTGGACCATGGATTATTGTTGATCTTGATTTAGTTATGATGCATGATGATTATTAGAGACACTTCATATGTGGATGATGATATACTATTTGACATGGATATATTATGAATGTTGTTCGGACATGTGATTTTGGATATTGTGAGTAGACCTAGAAAATGGACATTATATGATGATGATATAGTTGTTGATATAAATTGTAAGTGATATTGTTGATTGCCTTGATGTTGTTGTGATTCATATGTATAGATGATTTTGTGATTATATTTATATCATGTTGGATGTTCTAATATGGCCATGAGGCTGAAGGAGGTATTTGTTTTTTTGCAGGTTAAATATCACAACAAACATCGGGGATTGGAGACCAACCACATTGGAATTCTAGATGAATTCAACAAGGTCACCATGGCAACATGTTTTGTGTGTGTGTGTGTGTTTTTTTTTGTTAGGGATTCCCATGGGGGATTACCTTTGAATGTGACCAAGGGGCTTTATGTATTTATTAATGTGGTTTCTTTTATTAATGTTTGCATGTGTTTATTTTGTGGTGCTTTTACCCTTTTTCATTAGTTATTAAATGTTGTGTTAATGTTGTGAATAATCATGTTGTTAAAGTAAACAAATCAATATGTCATAAGAAAGTAATTAGTGAAGTGGTTGGCTTTTGTATTAAATGTTGTATGTGTAAGTTTATTTTTGAGTGTGAAACACTCCACCTTCTTGGAAATTCGAATTTGTCCTTGGAGGCTGATTTTGGAGGCTTGTGGGACAAGTAAAACTTGTCCCATACCTCTTAATTTTTTTACCAACCATACCTATGGTTGAGAGGTTGAATTTAGACCTTCTTTATGCATTTTGATATGACTAATTGTAAGTTTTAATTGCACTCTTCTTACATTTTATTAAATTCAGTCCTTATGGGTGTGGGGGCTTTGAGAGTGTGTAAGTTTATTGTCATATTATTCACCCACCTCTTTATTGTGCATTGGAGAATGAATTTGAATTTTGTGTTGGAGTTGAGATGTGTGATGTGGCATCCTACATGGATCCACCTCATCCTCTTCTCTTCCCTCTTCTATAAAATTATAACTCCTTCTTTGTTTTGGGTTGTTGAACATTTTACATACTTCCTTTTGGGTGAAATTTTGTTGTGTGGAGCTCTTGCTTTTGGAAGGAGATTGGAGACCTTTGCATGCTTGTTGGTTGTTGATTTTGGACTGTATTTTAGCATTGGAAAGCTTGTTGTTTTGGAACTTAGACAACTCCTTCATGGAGAGGTAAGAGCTTGGCTCTTGAAATAATCCTTTTCTTTATGAATGTACATGTTATTGTGTGAATGTTTTAGCATGTTTGTTGGTTGTTTGGGTAGACTTCCTAGGAATGGTGTAGGAGAAGGTTACGGGAATCCATGTGGGGGCGCATAAGGGAATGCCAGTGGCATAAAAATTCTTATGGAAGGAGTTGGGTTGGGTTTATACCTTGGAAAAGAAATGGTATTCCATTTCTTACTTTGTGGGGGGCATAAGGATATATGGGAGATGTTTTTATATTGGAAGTTTGTTACAGGAGGAAATTCGAATTTTTCCTTGGAGGTTGATTTTGGAGGCTTGTGGGACAAGTAAAACTTGTCTCATACCTCATAACTTTTTTACCAACCATACCTATGGTTGAAGGGTTGAATTTAGACCTTCTTTATGCATTTTGATATGACTAATTGTAAGTTTTAATTGCACTCTTCTTACATTTTATTAAATTCAGTCCATATGGGTGTGTGGCTTGTGGAGTGTGTAAGTTTATTGTCATATTATTCACCCACCTCTTTATTGTGCATTGGAGAATGAATTTGACTTTTGTGTTGGAGTTGAGGATGTGTGATGTGGAATCCGACATGGATCCACCTCATCCTCTTCTCTTCCCTCTTTTATAAAATTAGAACTCCTTGCTTTGTTTTGGGTTGTTGAACATTTTGCATACTTCCTTTTGGGAAAAATTTTGTTGTGTGGAACTCTTGCTTTTGGAAGGATATTGGAGACCTTTGCATGCTTGTTGGTTGTTGATTTTGGACTGTATTTTGGCATTGGAAAGCTAGTTTTGAACTTAGACAACTCCTTCATTGAGAGGTAAGATCTTGGCTCTTGAAATAATCCTTTTCTCGTATGAATGCACATGTTATTGTGTGAATGTTTTAGCATGTTTGTGGGTTTTTGGGTAGACTTCCTCGGAATGATGTAGGAGTGGGGGCATAAGGGAATGCCCAGAGTAGCATGGGAATTATTAAGAGGGAGTTGGGATTGGGTTTCTACCTTAAAAAAAAAATGGCATTGCATTTCTTACTTTGTGGGGGCATAAGGAAAATTTGTGGGGGCTTGAGGAGGGATTGTGGGTGCCATAAGGATATATGGGAGATGTTTTTATATTGGCGGTTTGTTATAGGTGGATACTCAATTCCCATTGGGAGGCATATGCAGCTTCCCCATATTTCCTTGGTCCTTTGTCTTGCTTGATGGAGCCTTAGTCTTGTTTGTATGTTTTAATGTAGTTGTAAACTACATTTTGTTTTGAATTGTGTTTAAAATGTGAAAATGTTGCATGTGTGTTGTGGAAGCCTTGTTGTCATGGGTTGAATCACATATTTTATTGCATTATGGTTGGGGCTTGGGGGCCAATGAAGAAGGATGGATTCTCCTTTTCATTGGATGTCTTGGTTGGGTGGAGAGTGTTGCCTTTCTCCTACCTTTTTGTGATCTAAAAGGAGAAATTCATGTTGTTGTTCTAGAGTAGAGGAGAAAGATAGTTTGACAGTACCTTGTGAAATAAAATCTCATTGTAACCTTTCCCACTTTGAAGTGGATGAATTTGTAAATGTTTTGAAATGGAAAGATGTTGTATGGATCATGAAATTTGTAAAGTGAAATGAAAAAGAGATAGACTCTATTTTTGCTTTGAAAGAATGTGAAGGAAATGTAATTTGTATGATGAATTTTGAAGTATGAAAGAAGGAAGTTGTAAGTTGTCCTTTGGAATCAATAAATGGTGTCCTATCTTTCTCAAATTGCAATGTTATATTGAAATATGATCATTTAATTATTATTGAAATCTCTATTTGAAAGAGAGAAATGCATATGAAGGAATGGTAATATTTTGTATTTTGAAATATGTTAAAAAATTAGAAATCAGACTTTATTTTTGTCTTTTAAATCGTTTGATTAAATCACTTAAATGTATTATATTGGAATGGAAATGAATCTCCATACTTGGAACATGAAAAAGATAAATAAATCCTTTAGAAATTGATCTTTGTTTTGTATTTCATCCGTGAAAATAATTTATCTAAAATTGAACAGTTTGAACCTAAAATTCAAGAAATAAAAATGAAACATTAAAATTGAACATGCTGTGATGTAAATGAATTCAATTTGGGATAAAACACTTAAGGAAATCTTTCAGACCTTGTAAAATTAGGCTAGGAAATCTTTGAGACCTTGTAAAATTAGGCTCAATCCATTTGCAGTCCCCTTTTTGTTAAAAGTTGTAAAATTGATTTGCAACTCAATAAAACCAATCAAATCTGGTTTTCCATCCTAAAACCATCCTAGAACAACCCTCCATGTCTATTGGGCATGATGAGTGAAGGAAATAATCAAATTTTGAACAAATCCTTTAAGTCAAAAATTTACCAGCTTGCACTGTAAAAGCCTACAGATCGATTTCATGAAATTGACCCCTAAACCTTTTCAAATTCTAAAATTATTTATTCCTATACAAAGAGGGGGTCGAGAGATTTCCATAAAGTCCTCCTTTTTCCAAAACTGAGCTTTCAATCAAAAGTTATGGCATTTTGAAGTTTTACTTCATTTGGCTTCAAAATTTAATCTAACTGTCAAAAAGAAATTTGGAAAAATTTCCCCCACGGACCCACCACCCCACTTTTTCCCTTTGCCACCTATTTCGGGCCTAAAAATTCAAATTTAATTTTTTTAAAAATTAGGAAAATTTTACAACTTTGTCCCCGCATCTCCGCCATCCTGCTGACCCAATCGAAGCGCCACGTGGACTTGAGGGGAAGCGTCGAAGGTGCGGAATCCATTTTTGACCTTAGCATTTTAGAAAAAAATTGGGAAAATTTTATAATTTTCCACCTCCCTCCCCGACTGACCCATACCAATCAAGTTCTACCACGTGGCATCACAAGCCTTTAGCATCAAGTGAGAAACGGAGTGCGCTTGAAAACTTAAGCTTTTAAACCTTTTTGGCATAATTTCCTAAATCTCTCCGCCGACCTGATGACCTACAGCAAAAAAATCATGACACGTGGTGGAACTTGGGAGCAGTGGAGGCACACGTGGATTTTAACCCCTTGCATTTTTAAAACAAAGTCTGTTTTCCCAGAGCCAATCGAGCTTGACATGTGTCCTCTTCGGGATCGTGGGCACGTGGAGGAAAATCATTATTTTTCCTGAAGAGGGAAAAAGTCACTAAAATTCTCCCCACTCCACCGGTCCGCGCATGGGAAAATTTTCTTCCCTAGGCCCGCAGGCTTGCCCTTGGGAAAATTTTCCTCCCAAGGTCCGTCGGCCCATAACTTGAGTTTTATGAGGAGTTAGGAGGACTTCTTTATATCATTGGAAAGGTGAGGAAATTTCCTATCTAATGGAAATGATTTAGGAAAATTTTGAATGTCTTAAGTCTGATAAAAAACAATTTAAAACCTTAAGCCCGTTAGAGAATGGGTATGGTGATGAATTTTTTTCCCTTTGAACCTAATTGGAACTTCTAACCCCAAATTTTGGACCTTATGACCTATAATAATTATTAATAAAATGAAAGTATACTCTAGTACATTTGATTAGTTTTGGAAACCTTTTAGTGACTCTTTTTGTTACCTTGTAATATGATTGTCGATTCTTTTAATCAAAAAAATATTCCATAATTCTCCTAACTAATCCTAGGTTGTTCTTGGGTCTCAAGTGGGTTGTTTTAACGGGTGTTACACAACCTATCATTAACATGGATGATATCTTAATGCATGTACATGTTTCTACCTCTAATATGGGAAATGCTAATGTAGTGAGATATAGAATTCCTTTCATTAAAATACCATGTAAAGTAAGAATAAAACACAAAAATGTTGAACAACCTCCGCGTCATGAAGAAGAAGAGGAACCTCTTGAAGAAGAAGTCACTATTTAACAAAAAAATTTGCAACCTTATTTGACAATTATCTTTGTTAACATCTCATGTACAAAAAGAAAAAAACAATAATGTACAAAAGACAAAACATAAGGTCAAAATTAGTGAACTTCACATGGATAGTCAAGGAGGAGGAAATATGGAATACAATCGCATATACATCCTTGTTTCTCCTACTAAATAAAAATTACTCGCACAAGAAATGAAATTTATGAAAGTGACACTTACAAGCCTCCAAGAGAGTATTGTGGGGTATAGTAGAAAATATCAATATGAAGAACTATGTCCCCATGCATTTGATAAAACTATGGTGCTTCCACCCTTCCCTAAAAAGGTTTACATGCCAAAATTTGATAAATAGAAATGGAAAGGTGACCTACGAGACCATGTAAAATATTTTTACATGACATGCCAAGAAGTGGCCTATAGTAACAATTACCTCATATGACTCTCTCCAAAGGGTCTATGGGGCCAAGCCTTGGAATGGTTCACTCACTTACCTCGTGGGTCTATTTTCACGTGGCCTAAAATGGCGAGAAAGGTTTTTACGGTACTTCTCGTACAACATAGAAATTGACATAACCATGACGGAATTGTGTGGCACTAAAAAACACCCCAATGATACATTCACTAGCTTCCTCCAAAGATGGAGAGGGATAGCCATTGCTTCCCTTACGCATTCCCTAAATAACATCTTGTGAGGATATTTGTGCCCAATCTCAACCCAGACATCACTTTTCATCTACAAATGCATTATGTTTGCACCTTTGAAGAGGTTATTTAAAAGGGAATTCAAATATATAAATCCCTTATTATCAAAGGAACCATTAAATCACACTCTAAGGATAACTAAAATGAAAAACCCACGGAAAAGCCGAAAAATCTTTAACAAAAAATTTGGTGGGAGATAGGATCATAGATTCCAAACACGTACAAATAGTTCAAACTATTCAGCCTTTTAAACTGACCAAAGTGCCTATTCAACCACCACCTAAATGTAGATTGTTCACTCCTATTAATGAGCCTTTGTCTGAAATATTGAAGCAATTAGATGCATCTCACATGGTGACTTATCCCATGACACAACCATTTGATGACAATGCTCCAAATCCATCATGGTACAAAGAGCATGACTATTATGAATTACATCGTGTCAAGGGACACAAAACATACAAATGTCTATGACTTCGTCACTACATCCAATATCTCATTGAAAATGGGGAGATATAAGTTGACACCCCAGAAAAAAATCGGGACGTTAAACAAAAAGAAGGAATATTCAAAGAACCATTCCCTAAACATGGTAAGTTAGATGAGAAAAAGATGGATAGAGGAGATTCATCCCATAGTTAAAAAGCGGTGAATTATCTATATACCAAGAATGACAATAATCATTACGATTCACTCATTAGATGTATCCACTCTCCTAATAACCATGTGAATACCATTTAGATCAAGGGAAAGGATTCCACTATGGTAACAAGGTGAACCCTTGTCATGATTCTCAAACCCTCTTCGTCGACACTACAAGATGGTAGGTAAAACCTCTTAGAACAACTTGAGAAGACATCTCTCAAGATTTCAATCTTGGATCTTCTCAAAATATCAAATATACATAAGGACATCTTGTAAAATAATATTCATGGGTTAGGAGTGCCACTATAAGTAGACCCTTCACTTCTTCAATTTTCAGTGGCAAACATTGAACCAATTGAGTACATCTCCTTTAATCATAGGGAGATCCCTATCAAGATCCTACACATAATCTCCCTCTATATATATTGAGGTATTTGTTACCCATTGAAAGATAAAACAGTGCATTTGGACAACAGATAAGGGTTGAATATATTCCCTTTAAAACTAATCAAGCAACTAGGAAATATAAAATAAGATCTAGAGTCCCAAATTATTACCATAACCGCTTACGACAACGTGGAATGGGAATGAATTGGAGAAATCACATTTCCAATGGGAGTAGGACCAACTTGTCATCAAATGAAGTTTCATGTCTTGGACTTGGAACTTCCATATAATATGCTTCTTGGCTGACCATGGATTCATGTCATGCAATCCATACCATCAGCATTCCACCAATGCATCAAATTGAAACATGAGGGACACACTATCACAATACAAGGAGACCTAAAGCCCTTCCCTCACTATAGAGGTCTAAATATTTTTGTGTGTAAGGGTGCCTATATGTGTCCCTCTCCGATATAGTTTTCCTCTTCAATAAGAAGCTATGAAATCATACATAGATTCAGATTCCCTAAGGTATTGCGCCCGTGAACCTTCTACATCAACTTCTTCTTTTGATTCATGGGAGATGAATATTCTAGAACACTGATTGTGGAGAATATAATGTGCAAAAAGATATTTTGGTTTCATACCTATCATTTCAGATAGCCTAGAGATGAGTGAAACATTGTGTCATTTTTACCTTGGAGGTTACTCACTAAAGAGAAATTATTGGACCCACCTATGACTTGGGTCTCAAAAGATACTCAACCAACTTGCTACCAAATCTGTAGTATGAGAAGTCTAGTCAAATGATGTATTCTATGGGCTACAAGGTTCTAGGATGTAGAAATAATGGGCAAGGACCGAGAAAACTAGTTCCTCTCCCATTGTTCAAGATAGAAAGATATGGTATTAGCATTCAACCCTATGGATTGCACCCCAATGATCAAGACGCTACCCATTTTGAGCGTGAAGATAGCTTTGATTATTTAGACATCGACACAGATTCCCACTATAGCCAATAAGAGGATCTTTCCACCACGAACCTATTCATGGATATTTTTTCGTTACCTTAACCCACACTAAACCTAACATTGACCTTGTCTACCCATGCCTTGTCAAATGGGACCAAAAATGTCACATACCACTAGACCTCTTTGAAAATGATGAGGCCATTGTGGAATTCATGGGAATTCGAGATACAATTCCAATTGGAGACCATAAGAAGGGTTTCTACATTGACTTAGATACATGTGCTTACTTTGGAGAGGAAGCGAGCTTCGTTGTCAAGCAAAACTTAAGAAAAATGAGGGAAAAGTTATAATGAAAATCCTCGGCAAAAACAAAATTCCAAGTCACACAATGAAAACTTCTTTGAGGCATTGGCTGAAAAACAAGTAAAAAAATAAATGGATAAGAAAAGTGACCATGCCAAGGGTGAAAATATCATAGAGACACCCTTGGAAGAATATCTCAACCTTCCTCCCGATCCTATGCGTATGGAGGATTTGTCGAAAAAAAGATAGTGGAAGAAACCATTGATGTGAATATTGGAACAAAAGATGACCCAAATATATTCAAAATGGGAGCTTCGGTCTCAACACGAGAACAAAATACATTCACCATGCTTCTACTGAAATTTATAGATATATTTGCATGGTCATATAAGGATATGTCGGGCTTGGATCTAACTTTGGTAGTGCATAACCTAGTTGTGCACACAGACACCAAGCCCATCAAACAGAAACTCAAATAAATAAATCCATGGGTGGCTCTGTTGGTTATATAAGAGCTAGAAAGATTGTTGGCGTAAGCTTCATTAGACCTATTGATTACTCAGAATGGATATCAAATATAGTCCTTGTACAAAAGAAACCTGTTGGGATCAAAATCTGTACAAATTTTAGAGACATCAATAAGGCATGTCCAAAAGATGATTTCCCATTACCCAATATTGATATGATTGTTGACTCAACTGCAGGATATGAAATGTTATCTCTTATGGATGGATTTTTAGGCTACAATCAGATCAAAATAGCTAATGAAGATCAGCACAAGACAACCTTCACAACACCTTGGGGGACTTTTTGTTATTAGGTAATGCCCTTATTGGCCTTAAAAACGTAGGTACAACCTATCAAAGGGACATGACTGTGATTTTCCATTATATGATTCATATCAGATGTCCATCATGGAGGACTATGTGGATGATATCCTTGGGAAATCTAAGACAAGAGTAGATCACCCTGAGATTTTGCGACGTATCTTCGAATGCCTGTGGGAATACAAATTTAGATTGAATCCAAAAAAATGTGTGTTTGGCGTACTGTCAGGAAATTTGCTTGGATTCATTGTATCATGAAGAGGGATTGAGGTAGACCCAACTAAAGTTACCACCATTACTGAAATGCCTCCTCCCAAAAACATCAAACAAATGCGCAACTTGTAAGGAAAGATACAAGCCATCTGTCGCTTCATTTCCCAGCTTGCTGAAAAATGTCATTCATTCACCCATCTACTTAAAAAGGATGTTGCCTTTATTTGGGGACTAGAGCAACAACATGCCTTCACCTTGCTTAAGCAATACTTAGCCAATCTGCCTGTCCTCATGCCTCCAACTCCCAGTGAGCCACTCTTGTTGTATATTTCTACTACTCAATTTTCTATTAGTGTGTTGCTTGCCCAATATGACCTCGGCCACAAAGAAAAATCCATGTACTATCTCAATCGTACTCTCATTTCTTATGAGCTCAACTACCCTTAGATCGAAAAATATTTTCTCATTTGTAGTTTTTTACCTTTAAAAAACTTCGCCATTTCCCATTAAATACTAAAACCAAGCTTATATCCAAATTTTACCCAGCTTAAGTGCCTCGTTGTCAAAACCCTCCCTTCTAAGAAGAATGACTAATTGGATCATTCTGCTAAGTGAATTGTACATTGATTATGTACACCAAAATTGATTAAAGGAAAAGTACTTCCGATCGATTAATGAAGCACCATTACTAGGAATAGAGCACGTGTATTTGGATCTATCGGGACGCTTCATTAATGTATATTGAGGAATCTGTCATGTGGCAAGTGCACTTTGATATATATTTTACTTTTCATGGTTCAGGGGGTCATTTTGTGGTATTAATTGCTCCTTTAGGTGACCCCATACCTCAATATTTTCACCTTGGTTTTCCTTGTACAAATAATATTGCATATTATGAGGCGCTCATCGCTAGGATGAAGCTAGAAATCAAATGGGATATCCATCATGTTAAGATCGTTGATGACTCACAATTAATCATCAAACAAGTAAATGATGAATAAAAATTAAGGATGAGAAGATCAATCCCTACAAGAAATTGGTGCAAACTTTGAAAGAATATTTTGTGCTTATTACATTCAAAAATATTCCAAGGGAACAAAATAGATCCACAAATGCTATGAAAACCATAGGTTATGTGCTACGAATTCCACAAGAGAGCAATGATATGTCATTCTTTGTTGAGAATCTACGCCAGCCTACGTATGATATGCCAGAATCATGTTTGTCTTATGAATTTATTGGTCCCTATTCCCCATGGTATGCGCACATCTATACTTATCTTAAACACAAAACCTTTCCTCTTGACATCTCCCATTCGAAAAAAAAGCCTTATCTCTGTCAGATAGCCAAGAATACACCCTCTTAGGAGATACACTCTAGTATCATGGCTAAGATGGGAATTTGTTGCATTGTCTAGATACAGAGGAGTTAGTTAGTGCAAGCAATCAAAGAGGTACATGAAGGGGTGTGCAGTGCCCATACAAACGGGATGATTCTAGTTAAGAAATTGTTGAGAGTAGGCTACTATTGGCCTACTATGGAAACAGACTGCTGAAACTATGTAAGGAAATGTGTACTATGTCAAAAGTATGGAAATTTCATCCATGCGCCATCATGACCATTGCGATCGATCACAACCCCATTGCCATTTTCCAAATGGGGACTGGATTTAATAGATAAGATCACCCCTATCTCATCTAATGGCCATACCCACATCATCATAGTTATGGAATATTTCACTAAGTGGGTGGAGCCTATTCCTTTGAATTATGTTGTGGGTGTTTAGATTTCAAAGTTTATCATGAATCACCTTATCTATCGATATGGAATTCTATGGCCATAGTTATTGACAATGGAAAATCATTAGAAAACAAGACATTGAAAAATATTTTTCATCAATTTGAGATACAATTAAAGTGGTCTATGCCATATTATCCCCAAGGTAATGGGTAGGTTGAAGCCACTAACAAAACATTGGTTCAGATCATGGAAAATATGGTGAGTAAGATAGGTCGCAATTGGCATTTACAAATTCACCCATCCCTCTAGGATTATAGGACCTCCATTCACACTCCTACTAGTGTGATACCCTATTCCCTAGTATTTAGAACTGAATCCATCATCCCATTTGAAATTGAATTTCCTTCCCGAGAATATATCTTAGGGATTATCTAGACAAGGATGAGGATTACAGAGTGCCCAGGAAGGTAGAATTAAAACTCCTTGATGAAAAGTGCATCCGCACCCTTAACCATCTCAAGGTGTATCAAAACAAGGTCTCTAGAAATTATAATAAAAGGATCATACCTCATTAGTTTGAGGTCATAGATTTGGTCATGAAAGAAAATCAGTTCAACACAAGGGCAAAAAGAGAGAAGAAAGGCAAGTTCAAACCACATTTGTTAAGACCTTGCGTCATTGTGGCCAAATATGGTACGGGAGCATAAAATATTTCCCATCCTAATGGTGATGAGCTCCGTAAACATATGAATTCCATGCACCTTAAGTTGTTCTATGTTTAAACATGGCGCAAAAATTAGAAAATAAAACACAAAAAGAGTAAAAAGATCAAAATACAAAAAAAGAGAGAAAAAGAAAAAGAGAAAGGAAGTCATCCGTATTGTAAAACCATGCAATTGTGGCACTTTCAATAGGTACCTTGCTGAAAATCGGTTTCTGCACCTTGGAAGGATTCATTTCTCACAAGCATCTTCCATCCGGAGGGTGCTTCTACTTAGCTTAGGAATAGTTCCACACCTGCATCCGAGATTCCCTGTGAAACTATCCTTTCAAGTCTTGATCAGGCTTTTTATCCTCTTATAAATCGGTGAAGGGGTGGTCTTTGTATATTCCCCATCTAATGCTAGGGGCACTTCTATGACTTTATCTTCGTATATGTAAACATGTGGCATCTACCCTTGTATATTCTCTGTCTAATGTTGGGGGCATCCACATTTCTCGGTTACCTATGCATAGCTTTGGAAAACCTTAAAAATCACAAAAACACTCAAATATGTTCGAAAATAAAAATATATATTCAAATGTGTTTGAAAAGCAAAAACAATAGAATATTGTTTCACAAAACCACAAAGCAATATAAAAGTGTCACAAAACAATCATACAAAAAAATTAACTTTAAGTTTACTTGCTTTATTTTGTTTCTTGCTTTGTTTGTGTACATTATTTTCTTGTATAGTATTTTTCTTAGACATAATTTGATAAGATTCATATTTTCTTTCTTAGATTAGATTCATTATTACTTGTACATATGGAGTGTGTTTTTGGATGATTGTAAATAATTGTAGATAGTTGTGTTAATTCATGTTGGTTAGCACTGTATATTTGGTTAGGTTTGTTAACATTTTCTTCTCGCATGTACATAGTTTTGTTATCAGATCATCATATCTCCATCAATATCATCACATCTAACATCATCTATACATCATATAAATAAAAATTTGAGTATACATCATACATGAATGCTAAGTTAGTCATCACATATCATATCATCAAATGGGAGAAAGAGGGATCACAAATATCAAAATCTATCCCCCCCACACCAATATCATCATGTCATCCCGTCCACTAATCTAGAACATCACATGAACAATACAATTGATATCATATGTAGATCTATCATGTAAAAATAAAAACACATGCGATACATCAACGACATGATACATACAAAAGGAGGAATCAAACCATATAACATCATGACACATCCATAATCCATGTAATCAATCATCAAAACAATAAAATCCATCATCCCATAAAAGCGCACCACATCAAAATGCCCATATATACAGGAATAAAATGTCTATCTCAAAGAGGATATACATCATCGATAAATAAGGGGGCCATCAAAGGGCACAAATCATAAATACCTTCATCATAGGTGTACATAAAAAATGTTATACATCGATCAAAAAAATACTAAAGCCTTCATCAGAGGTGTACATCAAAAATGGTACATCATATACATCTATCAAGAATGATAACACCTTCATAAAAGGCATGTGTATAATAATAAAAGTACAATCAATAGATATAATGAGATTCATGATTGGATGGAACCCTATGATGGAATAACTGGCATGTGAGGTGGAGGAGGACCCATGACTTGTGTATCATGTGGTCCTGTAGGATGCCCTCATGGCTAATCCATTAATGCTTGAGGCGTCTCTGATCTTATCAATCCACTCAACTGCTGGCTATAGGTGGGTTCCCACTAGCTAGCTGGAACTTCCTCGTAATATAAAGACTAATAATAGGAGGCTCGCCCCCCTATCGCTAAATATCTATGGGTGCATGATGTCACCCTTTGTCTCATCTCGTGCATCAAGGAAGCTACCTATTCGATAGCCACACAATCTCATTCGACCTACTTCCGGCTTTGACCGAAGCTGATCTCTCTCGGCCTATCACTGGTTATATCTAAGTCTAGGATCATTTATTAATAACCTCATCACCGAGCCATCACGGGCAGCCATCTATCGTATCTGCTAAAATTTTATAGATCCATCTCATCCCTAGCCTACCCGGGCTCGACCGGTCCCACTTAGCTGTCACAATCCGAATGTGAGCTCGGGCTTGGTCACTCTCTACTCTCACCTACTACGGTTGTTGTCATAAGGAAGCCGGTTGTCCTATGTCAACTCCCGAGCTCGGGGAAACTGCACGATAGAAAAGTGACAAGTGAGCATGAAAATCATCAAGCATCCTTTCTCCGTACGACCTCTAGAGGTCATGCCGAGACAGCCGATGGAAATGAGATATATGCAGGTATGGACAAATTAGTCGGGCAATCTTATATCCTCGATACGCAACGATGGGATCTACGAATCTAAAGAAAAGAAGGCTATTCTAACCTAAACTAGTGTTATGGATCAGTTCAACACTAACTTTTCAAAGACTCCAATAAATGTCGAGCTCTGCCGAGATCTTATCACTCAGTTGTTGGATTTGTGGAAAGTGACTTGTGGGTGCTTTGTATATATTTCCAAACAAGGTCATGAAATTACTATCGATATGTGTAATGGATTTACAGGAAACTATTGATAGTTTTCTGGTCTGAGCCAGAAAGTATTGGCTTGATCAGTTTCTACATTCAACATAGAAAGTTGTGTGATGATATCCGGCGGGAGCGGTGAGGATCTAAATACTAGTGTACGTAAACCGGTGTCAATATTTAATTGGTTTGTAGGCCCGTTGGGTTGTGGGACCTGGGGATCACAACTATGAACTCATGGTTGTTGTGGACCTTTTATGGTCATGTAAAGAATCAATCCCGTCTTCCGACTATCCAGTAGTCGTAAGCTTTTTTAGCTTCTATGTTTAGTATCAAGAGTTGTGTGATCTTCTCGAGAATACCTTACGAGTGTCCTAGCAACTTGTATGCGTAGGCCCATTTCTATGTCAGTGAGAAGGTCTCCTGCATTTTCTATGGAACTAATGGATCACAATGAAATATTTTCTGTTATTCGATTCTTGTATGGTCATATGGACATCCTATCAAGGCAATCTATAGCTAGGTTGATTTGACCAAAATTCGTATGCTTTTTGTATTCGATGTTTAACACTCTTAATTGCTCACTAATTGCTTGTGGGTTTCTAGTTGTTTGGAAGACTTGAATCCTAATACCTTGATCTATATCCACTAATGTCATGCTAGAGATTCGGTTGGGGTATCACTGGTTCGAATATGTAATCCCTGGGCTCTCTTGGTCCCGTAATAGTCATGCAAGAAATAACCAAACTTAATTGAATGCGTAAACTAACTATGAAAATGAATCTATGCTATGCTTGTTCTTTTTGTATTTTCAAAGATATAAACTTGAATAATTTTAAAGAGCAACTAATCTAGTAAATTTAGATAACAAGTAACTAATCTAAGAATAAAGCTAAAACAAGCAAGGTAGCCAGATGTAGCTATTTTCCGTGCACTTGTGAGTTGATACAAATATAAATATCTAACTAATTTGATTGAAAGACCTCCAATCTTACCTCAGAAGTGAGAAACAAATCATAGCTTCTCAGAAGCTATCATTCCCCACAGCCTTCCCCGACAATATTGAAAGCAAGATTTAACCGAAATGAAATGATTCACTACTCTATTTGATATATTGTAACTACAACTTTGACAATTCAAACATGGAGTCTGCATAATAGAGGAAAATCCAGTTGTATCGTAGCTTGTCCCCTTAGTGTGATTTCTTCATTCCTTCATGTTCTCATGAATCCAGAAAGGTGAGAATGTGACAGTGGTAGCAGGAGAAGATATTTAAACAAAGTGGTAGCTTGGAGGTAAACCAAATGAAATGTAAGTAGGAGAGAGATAGCACAAGAGAACAGAGCTTGGCTATGTGATTCCTAGCAGGATTGTTGTAGGGATACAACAAGACACACCTAAAATTCTAGGACCTATTCTTCCTATGATGAAATAAAACCTATAACTCTAAGTAGAACCAAGATTCAAATGAACTTAACCTAAAATTAAACTATGTCATGTTGGGCTGGTTGTTTAGAGAACAACAATGGAGTAAAATTAAACTAGAGAGATCAAGTGATCTCTAAACCAAAAATGAGGAGCCTTGAACTGAGAGGCTGAGAACTTACACTAAGTCTAGACCTGTTGAGACTTATTGAGGAACTTCCAAATACACTGAATAATAAAACATAGAGAGAGGGGCCATTTTATAAACAAGCTCAGTATTTATAGCATTTTTACTCACCAGAAGGCAAGTCCAAATTTCCATGCTTTATCATTAAAAATGGAGCACTACTATTACAAAGTGGCTAGAAACTCTAAACAAAGCAGAAGTGGCTGAGAGTTGTAAGTGCAACTTGATTTTTCACATTGTTGAGTGCATCGGAAGGTTCTAGAAAAAGTGGATAGGACCGCCACCCTTTGCAGGGTGGTGGTTACATGACCACCACCCCGTGTGGTGGCAATTACAGACCTGTCACCCTATCCTAGGCGACAGTCATGGGACCACCACCTAAGCAGGGTGGCGGTCCTGTAACTTAAGGACCAAAATACAAGAAAAAGGAGGTAGAGGTTAGAATGAAGCATGCAAAAGTTGGATAAGGCATTTTAGGATGCAAATGTATACTCAAAGAAGATTTCTGGATTTCGAACACCTTACAAAGAGATCTGAATCATCATTGGGGTTTTTGTAACCTCTTTCCGATCAGTACAGTACATACAATTTTGGGTACATACATATTTCCCCCTCGGAGAAGCATTTTAGCCATGAAGAGGCATAAAACGGTGGGTCTGAGTATGGTGGTCCTAAAATGGGGAGTTAGAAGTTATACCTGACATGCATGTGTGTCGTAATGTCACCATCCAAGTTCCTGCTACTGCGCAAAAGGAAATAGGGGACACAAGTGTAGATAGATAAAAGAGATCAAAAGATAAATATTAAATTAAAACAAAATGAGGACTCACCATTTGCACGGGGATAAGAAATTAGCTCCGTCGGTGCTCCAACTCTATGTAAGAACACTCAAAAGAAGATTAGAATACTATATATATAATGAACTCATTTTACTATTCATTTGTGCGTATTGATTTTATGATTTTTTAGCTCTGGGACCCACGGTAACAATTTTCAATGAGAGTATAGTCAAAATTTTCATTGTGAGATCGTCATCATGCCTCCGAGAGAAGGAGATCGACTCACGAATTTGTAGGTTATTTTTTCTCAATTTATCGTTTTTGAACCTAAAATGTAGAAATATTGAAATCTTTGTCTTGGGGGGATCATTTTCAAAAATTTTAGTGTTAAATGAGTCTCTAGGGGGGTGCCCATAGGGTAGGTTTTTATTTTGTCAAAAATGATGTATTTTTGTTGTTTTGAGCATTTATAGGATTTTTTACAAAGATTCGCCAATTCGGCACAGACTAGCGCGCTGCATGCAGCAACGGTCATGGGACCACCACCCTAGTATGGTGGTAGTCATAGGACCACCGCCTCATAAGGTGGTGGTCACAGAACCACCACTCTGCACAGGGTGGTGGTTCTAAACAAAAAGTAAAAAAAGATGTATATTTTAATTGTTTTTGTATTTTTGACATTTTTCTATGTTTTGATGAGCTTACCAATTGGATTATGTTACTAACTTGCTCTTTTTCTTTTTTGGGTGGATGCAGAAGGAGGAGTATATACGGTGGAGTAGAGAGAGGGAGTGTGATTGGCTCCCAAAAGTAATGTTGGATATACTGACCCAGATAGAACGAGACACTCTGCAGAGGGCCGGTATTTTGAGGATTTCACAGGTTCCTCATGTTGCTCCTACCAGTCACATATTGTGTGACTTATTCTCATACTGAGATGCAAATCGGAATACCTTCCAGAAACCAGGTGTTAGGGGTGAGTGGACTATCACCTGGAGGATGTTTACCATATACTTGGGGTTTCGATTCTTGGGAGGCGGTTATCTCTTAAGACAACAGGATCTAGGTCGAGGCAGTTTAGTGGGTCATATATATGGGAGATGTTGTTGTCTCCATTGGTTCAAAGAAGGAGATTAAGGTTCAATATATTGCTGTTAATCCTATCCCTACCATCCGTAAGGCCATTATGGGTATCCGTGCCTCACGGTTGATTGGGGATAAGGGAGGGGATACTTTACTATATTGTTGGTCTCCTGTGATTACACAAATTGAGGCTCATGGCCATATTTACACTTGGGGAGTAGACATTCTTGGGACCACCTACCATGACTTATACAAGGTGGTCAGATTATAGGGGTAGTCATTAAATCACCCTACTCTAGTTATGAGTTAGGTGTATGAGTGTATCATCCCCTATGGGAGGGGTATACTAGCAGAGGATCTGGGGGTTGTCAAGGCAACGAGGTGGCCGGGGATGAAAGTGCTCAAGATGTCACACCAGCCAAGTGGCTTCACCGAATACTACATGACATGGAGGTCACTCGTATCGTGTCATGGTAGGACTATGGGGAGAGGAGACACATATATTGATTTCCTATTCTACTACAGGTCAGTTGGTAGATTGGATAGGGAGGTTGGAGATCCATCCATTTGACCGAGTCCCTCAATAGTTTGTCCTCCCCTACATTGATATGCTTCCTCCAGTGGGGCCAGTGTACATGTTTATTCGTGAGGCCTGGGGAGGTCCTAGAGGAGGCCGAGGTTGGACCGTGGTTACTCCTAGGGTTCCTATTGTAGTTAGGTGGGTGGTTCGTGCTCGAGGGGCATCCGGTGCTCCTCAAGCACCCTTACTTCTGATCGGACTGCTCCCGCTCATAGTGGAGAGGGAGATGAGCCCATTGATGTGGACTCAGACTCTAAGGATTTGATTGGAAAGGAGAATGAGGAGGATACGATGGGAGAGGGGATTGGAGGTGAGGCTAGTGGGACAGAGGAGGATAGAAATTCTGAGTTGCTTGACACTCATGATATCTTGAGGGCAGAGAGGGTGGAGGTGAGTACAGAGGAGACCTTTGTCTCGAGATGTTTCCTCACTAGGGTACCGAGGAGATGATGAGTCCCTGGGGATGTCATTTATTTCAAGACCTTGGGAAGGTTCCATAGTTACCAGCTGGCGTTGGTAGTAGCCACAGATCCTATAGATCCCACCTAGATTCCCGAGATCTGAGTGAGTTACTACTCTTCTCTCAACCCTGTTAGCTAGAGATGTTAGTTTATATTTTTGTTTTTTTTTCTTTTTTTTATTTTGTTTTTGGTAATTTTCTAACTTGTTATCTCCTTTTTTATTTAAAGCGGACTATTTCTTGAGGGATGGCGGGATTTGATTCGCTTAGTGTGTGCATATACCCTATTGCTCCCCTCAAAGAGCACTCGAGTTGAGCTTAGTAAGGACTTGGGAGAGCCTTGAAGCTAGTAGACATACTGATGTGTTTTCCCCTGTTTGGATGGTGGAAAAGTTAGTGACCTCCTTTGTACTTGAGCTGGTTGGATATAGGACTCGCTGAGTGCCCGATGAGGCAGAGCCATTCTCACAGTGAGACCACAACCAGTGGCTGTGATCATGATCACTCCCATCATTTGATACATTTAGAGTGTCATCGTAGCAGGAGTCCTAGACTTAGTCATGCACTCTCCGAGGGATCCTATAGGGATTGAGATTCCATTTGGTCCTTTTGTAGTGATTTTATCGAATGTTTATATGAGTTGTTTTTGTGTTTTTTGGGCTCATTGAGCATTTTGACCATGCCTAATGCATGATGGCATTGTATATAAAACATGATTTCTATATATGTATATCTCTTCTTGCATTCAAATCTTCTTTGTATCTAGAGTTTTTGTGGTTTGTCTCTCATATGTACACTAGATGCTTTAGAATCTCTATTTTTATACATTTTTCAGAATGTATGCAATGGATAACAAGTGATAACAAATGTTGAACAGAATGTTTCTCTTTTTGTTTGTTTTTGTAATACTGATATGAGATGATGCAAACATATTGTAGTACTAAAATTTTGGCTTCTTTGGGAAATATTTGTTGCTTCTTCTTGTTTTGGAAAAATGTGATGAATATGTAGTGATAATGAGATGAACTTGCCCCATTCTTAACTCCATGCAACTAGTAAGATGCGAGGGCTCAACACCAAGAGCTAGAAAGGATGCAAATTGTGTGAGTTTGATTGAATGGAAATGATGAGAGAAAGAAAAAGTATTGACAGAAACCAAATTTAGACCTACGTACTTGCCTTACTCAAACCTACTACATAGCCTAGAATGCAACTTACTTTCTAGTTTATCTAGACTTAGATCCATAGATGGCAACTTGGTTGACAAAATATGGTTTTGAGGATTTGATCTCTTTGGAACTTGGATGCTTAATTTCACTTTTCACAATACACTTTGTTTTGAATTTTAAAACACTAAGATTCATTAATTTGCATGAATGGACCCCCTATGCCCTGCCCCATGCTACTAGTAAGAAGTATGGGCTTATCACCGAAGGTAGGACATAGGTGAGTAAGGGCACTTCTTTCCTTTCCCAACCTCGCATCACTAGTAAGAGATGTGGGCTCATCACCAAAGATTGGTAGGGCAAAGAAGTGTGTAAAATAAAATATTTTGTATGTTTAGTATTTTTTGATTCAATTTGACTTTGACATTTGTGATCTATAATTTTGAAGTATCCTTATTTCAAAGAGACATAAGAGGGATAGATGTGACACCAAGAAGCTTCTAGAATAGACCATAGGTAAGAACATCTTAACCTAGTAGAAGAAAATGAGTATGACCAAGTATGTAGGCCTTGGTATGGTTTTTGTCAAGATTTTGTCTATCAAATTGATGAGATGATTTCAAAATCTTTTGATGATATCATGAAAATTGAAGAGATATGATTTGAATACTTTTTCCAATATTTTTAGAAGCTTGTAATAAATTGCTTAAGAATAAGTTCCTTGACCACAACATTTACGAAATGAGTGAACAAAATGAATTAACTAAATGACTAATGCAATGCAGGTTAACATAGTATACAAATGGTGATGCTGATGACTTATGCATAAAACCATTTAAGATGTAAGGAATTAACAGTTTCATTGAATTCCTCACCTTCTAGTGTACATAAGAGATACACACCATTTCGTAGTCCTTCATGACTTGGTATGGGCCTAACCACTTAGGCCGGAATTTCCTTCCTTCACTTGGTTTTCTTATCAATCCGGCTATCTAATCTTAGAATGAGATCACCTTCGTATATTTCTCGTTCATAGACTTTCTTGTTATATTGTTGGCACATTCAGTCAATGAAGGCTCTTTTCCTTTGCTCAACGTTTAACCTAGCCTCATCAAGGCTTTCTAATTAAGAGATTCGTGCCTCTCTATAGGATTCTTCTCCTATGATCCCTTGTAAAGAGATGCGGAGGCTAGGTATTTCAACTTCTATTGGAAAAACCTCTTTGGCTCCAAATATCAACAAGAAAGGGGTTGCCCTTGTTGGTGTTCTTATTGATGTTTGATAGGCCCATAAGGCCGGGTATAGTTTTAAGTGATAATACTATTTGTTCTCCTTAACTGTTTTGAGGAGAATGGTTTTTAATGTTTTATTTGTGGCCTTAGCCTGTCCATTGGCTTGGGGGTAATAAAGAGAAGCCATGTGATGGTTTATCTTGAATTTACTACATAGTTCATGGACTTCATCGTTCTTGAAGGATGTTCCATTATCTGAGATAATGACTTGTGGGACACCATACCTACAAATGATTTGATTTAGAATAAACTTAGCAATTATAGAACCTGGTATGGTGGTGAGAGGCATGGCCTCTACCCATTTTGTAAAGTATTATGTGGCCATGATTATGAATTTATGGCCATTTGTTGATGAGGGAGAGAATTTCCCTATCAATTCCAGGTCCCATATGGAAAAGGGCCAAGGGGTTGCGATTGGTTGCGAGTCCTGTGCCAACATGTGAATCTCATGGGAGAATTCTTGGCATTTGTGGCATTTGTGCACAAAATCTACTGCGTCATGTTCTAGGGTGGGCCAAAAATAGCCCATCCGATGTATCTTATGAGTAGTGGCATGGCCGCCAAAGTGGCCTCCACATACCCCACTATGGGATTCGTAAAGAATCCTTACAGATTCTTCGTGTCAACACATCTTAACAACATCCTGTCGAAGGCTCTACGATAGAGCACCTATTCTAAGATGACATATTTAGCAATGATGATGCATAACCACCTTCTTTTTTGGGATGTGGCCCCTTTTGGGTATGTGTGGTCCATGATGAAATTGATTATGTCGGTGTACCAAGGACATGCAGAGATAGGAGGCCTGGTTTTGATGAAATATACACACTCATCGGGGAAGTCTAGATCTACCAAATCACCTCCATTTAATGGGTTGTTAGCCAATCAATCTGTAATGATTTGTCCCTTAACAGATTTTTGGTTTACAAATGTTAGCTCAAATTCACCCATTAAGGTTATGAAAGCGTCTAGCCTTTTTAGACAAAGACCCTTGCGTGAGGAATGTCCGTAAGTGATCTGTCTTGACAATCACCCTTGTTTCTTGATTTAGCATGTAATGTCTTAAGTGTTTTGTTGCAAAGACTATGGCAAGGCATTCTCTTTCTGCCTGTGTGTAACGTGTCTCATAGTCGAGCAACGTCTGACTAATGAAGTAAACTACACGTTCTCATTTATCATCATCTTCTTGAGCCAACATGTAGGCTAGCGAGACATCAGTAGCCCGTGAGTACAAGATTAAAGGATGATCTGGTCTAGGGGCATTAGCGTGGGCGGAGACAATAAGAAGTGTTTAACTACTTCGAAGGCCTCATTGCATTCATCATTCCAATCAATGCTATAATATTTCTTTGATAAATTATTGATTGGATGAACAACAAAACTTAAGTCCGGGATGAACCTTCAAATTACACTGAGTTTCCCAGAAATGATCGATACAAGACTTGTCTCGATGGTGGAATCAATTGAAGAATAGGCCGATTTTGGCTAGGTCGACATCAATCCCTCATGACAATATAATGTAACCTAGAAGCTTACCTCCCATTACACCGAATACACATTTCTCTAGATTCAATGTGACGCCATATTCGATCAATCGTGAGAGAATGATACGGAGCACATCGGGTGATCACAACACTTTTTGGCCTTGGCCAACAAGTCATCTACGTAGGATTCCACAATCTTATAAATAAGATCATGGAATATATATGTCATTTCCCGTTGGTATGTAGCGCCAACATTCTTAATATTGAATGACATGACATCACAATAGTAGGTTCCCCAGGGAGTTATAAACGTGGTCTTGGCTTGATCTTCCTTAGATATTTTAATCTGATTATATCCTGAGAACCCATCCATGAGGGACAACAGCTCAAATCTAGCTATTAAATTAATAATAACATCAATTGATGGTAATGGGAAGTCATCCTTGGGACATGATTTGTTAATGTCCTAAAAGTGTATGCAAATGTGTATCTTCCCATTTTTTTAGAATGAGGAAGATATTGGATACTCATTGTGAATAGTCAACCTGGTTTGATGAACCCCACCTAGAGGAGTTTCGTCACTTCCTCTTTCACCATGAGAGCCACTTTTGGCTTCATTGGTCTTGACTTTTGCTTGATTGGCTTTACATCTGGTTTGGTGACAAGATTGTGTACTATGATATGTGGTGCAATTCCTGTCATTTCTTTGTAACTAAATACAAAATTCTTTTGATGTTCTTTGAGGATCTGAGTATGTATTTCTATCTCCTCTGGAGTTAAAGAGGATCCCAACTTCAAAATCTTTGGTTCTTCCTCTGTTTCGATATTTATGTCTATGGTTCCTTCGATTAAGGAGGCGTTGCCCTCCTCAAACTCGGGAGGGGCTGGAGGTAATTCCAAACTCCCTTCATTCTCCACCTCATAGATTTTGAGATTCTCTTGCGAGGGAGATTCTATCATGGGATTTCCAAAATAGGAAGAGGAGCATGGGATTAAAGAGAGATCAACTATGGAATGAGTGAGATGTAGCTCTACAAAGGCGTTTAGATATTCAAGGGTTTCCTTTTCACTGTCAGAGTGACCTATAATGGTGGATTCATTCTCAACTTCCATATGTGTTGATATCGGGATTATTGGTATTTTGTGAACCAAAGGTTCAAAGACATATTTATACCATGAAATTTGTATCAACCAATTCATCACTTGGAGTGAATCAGAAGCTAAGGTTTCCACAGAATTAGCGAGAATATTTTGTTCTCACAGGATTGCTTCAATTGATATGAAGTCAAATCCTTTTATTAGCTTTAGTACTGCCATTTTATAAAGTTGTAGGTGTTCAGCCCTAGTCTCATATACCTCTGATAGTTGGTTTCCAACTAATTGGGATTCTCTTAGTACTCTGATATTACTAATGTCCATCCTTTTGGAAATGATAAGGCTAAGAAGGAGGGCTTCGTATTCAGCCTTGTTGTTTATGCACTCAATTTTAATTTGAAAGTGAAAGGTAGAACCTTTCCCTCGAGGTGAAGTAAGGATCACACCTGCCCCAACACCGAAATGAAATTTTGCCCCATCAAAGTGGAGAGTCCAATAATAATTTGGAAAAATGGAAGTTGGGACACCCTTAGTCTCTACTTCCCTTGTCTCAGTTACTTCCACCATACAAACTTTGTCCGCAGGTATGGAACCAATTCCTAGGGTATGTCCTATACCCATATAATCAAATGGTAGGAGAATAGGTAGATCTTTCTCCAGTAATTCGATAATTTTTGTAGTGGTTCCTAGCAAAACTATTTCTATAGTGATGGGCTCATCTTTGATTGTTGGGATGCCTTTGATTAAGTTTGTGACTTCTAGTTCTGTCAGTAGGCACCAGCTTCGCTTCTAGGTTTGTATTGACTAGTTTGTTGAGCTGATTTGTTGGGAGCTCAAATTCAGAATGGACACCAGGTCTTTTCTTCAAATCTGCTAGGTGTATGTCGAAAGGTTTTGGGTCACCTTGTGCTACAAAGACCTTTCCTAGGTGTAGAAATCTTACTTCTTGGAATAACATGGAAGGGATTTCCTTCATGCGATGTATCCAAGGGCGACTGAGAATCATATTATAGTTGGTTTCCCAATCTATAATATAAAATTCAGTGAGGATTGTTTTGGGTCCTAAAGTGACTGGTAGCACTATAGTCCCGATTGAAGTTTCCTTGAGGCTATCATAGCCCCTTAGCGTGTTTCATGTCGAAGAACAGTTCATTTCTCCATATCCTAGCTTTTGAAGAAAAGTGAAGGGGACTATGTTAACTATTGCCCCATCATCGATCATTACACGCTTAACATAGTTATTGTAAACCCAAACCTATAAATGTAAGGGTGGATCACCTCTACATGAGATTTCAGCATCTGTTGGCATTTTACTTATGTCAAATATAAACTCAGTATCCCTATCTAGCTTCCCTAGAGGGTAGACATCAAAGTCTACATGGTTTACTTGCGTTTCAGGGGGAGGGGTGATGTTGACGAGATGACCGAGACCTAATGCTTCTAAGAGAGCAGCTCTATGAGCGGGAGAGTTCTTCAACAAATCCAAAAAGGAAATGTGAGAGAAGGTCTTTGTTAAGTCATTAATCAAATCATAGGTGCCTACTAGTTTTACTAGTATTTCTTTGAGTGTTGTCTGGTATTAGTGAATAAGTTGGGACTGGTTGAGAGGAGTAGTCTCATGTTCTTGTTATAGTTTCTACTTGTAACTCGGTATCTAATTCTACTAATCTAACTATCTTGGCTTGTGGTCGAGTTCCCAATTGGGGTGTGACCATTGGATTTGATGAATTCAAAGCTTCATGATTGTTATTCCCCGTTATGACACCTTTGTTTGCTCCACTTGGATCTAACCCGTTGTTGTTAGAATGATTTGGGAGAGGATCATTGAAAATATTGAGAGGTGCATTTTGAGGAGAAACCGATCCCTGGTAGGTATTTGATGTGGTTGGTATGGAATTTTCCAGAAACATATCTACAAAGAGTTGTCTTTGATCTTTTGGTAAATGCTCCAAGAATTTATTGTAATCACTAGCAAGTTCTAGTATCATGACCTTGGATTTTGTGAAAGCCACAATATAAATTGGGATTATAATTTCGTGGTCATTGGTTTAAATCTTGTTGTGGCCCAAAGTTTTGATTGGGTTGTTGATTGTTATAATTGTAATTTTGAGGTTGTTGCCTTTGGTTTTGGTTTTGATATCCATCTAGGATTCGAGACAGGGCCTTGTGATTGGTTTGGTTCTATTGTTGTTGTGGTTGTGGCGGATGATTAAAATCCACCGTATTGATCATTGGACTAAATTTGTTATTGCATTGATTATTAGCAGGTGCCAGGGTGTTCACAACATTTGGTCTTTTGGCTTGATCAGTGACTCCATCTGTTGTAACCCCATGGTTTTTGTTAAGGATCTTGGGTCCTTGATTGGTATTTCCCGTGTTGGGATAGGTCGTAGTGTTTTGATTGGGAGTAATTAATCTCCCATTCGTTCCATAAGTCTTACAACCACTATCTATTGCCACTTGATCTATTTGAAGAGCACTCTCAAGTACTTCATCATAAGTCCTTAGCGGGAACTTATAGACTTCTTCCTTTATCTCTCTACTGAGAGAATGAAGGAATAAATCACATAGTTCCATCTGATCCATGTTTGGAGCACTTGTTGAAGAGTAGAGGATTGTACGCCATCTTTGAATGAAATGGGTAGCAGATTCATTGTGCTCTTGTTTAATGTGTAAGAATTCCCTAATCCCCATTCTTAACAGTTTGTTCATGTCAAAAGATTTGATGAATTCTGACACAAGTTGTTTGAATGAATGTATCAAGGCTTTAGGTATTCTATAATACCAATCAAGGGTAATAACTTCCAAGGTTTTAGGGAAGATTTTAGCAACAACCGCATCCTAAGGGAGCAGTTCTTGAATGGTCGTGGCATAGGCCTTGATATGAGCATTTGGATCTCCCTCCCCCTTGAATTTAGGCAAATCGGGAAGAGGTCTTGGAAGCATGATGCTTCATACGGTGAAATCTAAAGGCTCTTTTAAATATTTTGAGTAAGTCCCTACCACATAGGTTTCAACCATAGATGGTGCCTATTGAGGGAGTGGAGGTGGAATGGGTTGTTGAGAAACCCCTGTGGTTGAGAAAACATCCCAGGAGAAGAGAACATATATCCCTATGGTGATTTTGAATAAATGTTTAATTAGGGAGGAGCATTGCTCGATATGGATTGCATATTTTCAACTTGAACAACATTTTAAAATGTGGTTCTAGTTGGTGTTTGTTGTGGATAGCTATAGGATTGTTGAGGAGGTATACCTAACGTGTTTATTCCCATAAGGAGGTCAACCTAGCTAGGATGATGCAGAGGGTTGGGAGTTCCTACTTTCCCCGAGTGTGAAGCTTTATTTTCTTGAGAAAGTTCTAGCCCTCTAACCCTTTCAACTAGAGCCAAGATGACTTCAATTGGTGACGATACAAAGTATTCAGTCATGGTAGCTATTGCATCTCCCTTGAAGTTTCCAAGGGGTATGATACCCTGCTATGAATTAATCATTACTCTACCAAGCTTCACCAAGAGTATTTTCCATAGGTGGAGGAATGGGGGTGTTTTCTTGGAGCAGGGTGTCGTGTTGTGTTTGTAAACTTCCTATAGGTGGATACATGTTTTGGAAGCATTGTTCACTCCTAGCGTAGCGTGCTAAGTACTCCTCATCCAAAAATGGGAGTGGATTTGACTGCCTACTGATTTTTGGTCTAGATAAAACCGAGGAGATGAAATGGATTCTCCAATAAACATCATATTGTTAGAGCCTGAGGGCTCGGTTGTTGTGTTTGTGTGAGTTGGTCTAGCTCCTTAATTTGAAATGAAGAACTAGAGCTAGTTCTTTGAGGAGGAGTTTGTGATGACAAGTAGTTGCTTGAGTAGTTATCAGTGCATGAAGAAAGTGAGGGCGATTGTTGTCTACTTGTTTAACAATAATATGCTTCGAGATATGAGAGAGGTCTATCATATGCATCGTATCCCGACATATTCGGGGTATATAAATACCCGCAGAATAATGGGAAAGAGCGAAGGTGGATGAAAGAAATGGAAATGAAAAAGGAGCAGTTATTCCTTTCACGTCAAGTTCACCAATTTTGTATGATAGAAAAGTGACAAGTGAGGATGAAAATCATCAAGAAACCTTTCTCCATACCTAACCTCCCGAGGTCGTGCCGAGACAACCAGTGGAAATGAAATATATGCGGGTATGTATAAATTAGTCAGGCAATCTTATATCGTCGATACGTAATGAAGGGATCTGTGAATCTAAAGAAAAGAAGGCTCTTCTAACCTGAACTGGTGTTATGGATAGTTTCAACACTATAACTATTCGAGAGGCTCCAATCAATGTCGAGCTCTACCGAGATCCTATCTGTTGGTTGTTGGATTCGTGGAAAGTGACTGTGGGTGCTTCGTATATATTTCTAGACAAGGTCATGAAAGTGGTATCGATAGGTGTAATGGATTTACAGGAAACTATGGATGGTTTTCTGGTCTGACCCAAAAAGTATTGGCTTGATCGGTTTCTACGTTCAACACAAAAAGTTGTGTGATGATATCCGGTGGGAGCAGTGAGGATCTGAATACTAGTGTACGTAAACCGGTGTCAATGTTTAATTGGTTTGCAGGTCCATTGGGTTGTGGGACCTGGGGATCACAACCATGAACTCGTTGTTGTTGTGGATGAATTATGGTCATGTAAAGAATCAATCGTATCTTCCGACTATCTAGTAGTCGTAAGCCTTTTCAGCTTCTATGTTTAGTATCAGGAGTTGTGTGATCTTCTCAAAATATCTTACGAGTGTCCTAGCAACTTGTATGCATAGGCCTATGTCTATGTCAGTGAGAAGGTCTCTCTGCATTTTTCTCAGGACTAATGGATCACAACTAAATATTTTCTCTCATTCAGGTTCGTGTATGGTCATATGGACATCCTATTAAGGCAATCTATAGCTGGGTTGATTTGACCAAAATTTGTATGCTTTGTCATCTTCGATGTTTAACACTCTTAATTTCTCACTAATTGCTTGTGGGTTTCCAGTTGTTTAGAAGACTTGAATCCTAATACCTTGATCTATATCTGCTAATTCTATGCTAGAGATTCAGCTGGGGTATCACTGGTTCGAATATGTAATCCCTGGGCTCTCTTGGTCCCATAATAGTCATGCAAGAAATAACCAAACTTAATTGAATGAAGTAAACTAATTATAAAAATGAATCTATGCTATGTTTTTTCTTTTTGTATTTTCAGAGATATAAACTTGAATAATTTTAAAGAGAAACTAATCTAGTAAATTCAAATAACAAGTAACTAATCTAAGAATAAAGCTAAAACAAGCAAGGTAGCCAGATGTAGCTATTTGCCTATGCACTTGTGAGTTGATACAAATATAAATATCTAACTAATTTGATTGAAAGACCTCCAATCTTACCTCAGAAGTGAGAAACAAATCATAGCTTCTCAGAAGCTATCATTCCCCATAGCTTCCTCGGTAATATTGAAAGAAATATTTTAACTGAAATAAAATGATTCACTACTCTATTTGATATATCATAACTACAACTTTGACAATTCAAACTTGGAGTCTGTAGAACAAAGGAAAATCTAGTTGTATCGTAGCTTGTTCCCTCAGTGTGATCTCTTCATTCCTTTGTGTTCTCGTGAATCCAGAAAGGTGAGAATGTGACAAAGTGGTGACAAGAGAAGATATTTTAATAGTGGAAGCTTGGAGGTAAACCGAACGGAATGCAATTAGGAGAGAGATAACGCAAGAGAACAGAGCTTGGCTATGCGATTCCTAGCAGGATTGTTGTAGGGATACGAAAAGACACACCTAAAATTCTAGGACCTATTCTTCCTGTGACAAAATAAAACCTATAACTCTAAGTAGAACCAAGATTCAAATGAACTTAATCTAGAATTAAACTATATCATGTTGGGCTAGTTGTTTAGAGAACAAAAATGGAGAAAAAATAAACTAGAGAGATCAAGTGATCTCTAAACCAAAAATGAGGAGCCTTCAAATTAGAGGTCGAGAATTTACACTAAGTCTAGAAGCTGGTTGAGACTTATGGAGGAACTTATAAATACACTGAATAATAATTACATAGAGAGAGGGGGCCATTTTCTTATAAAAAAGGTTAGTATTTATATCATTTTTACTCACCAAAACGCTAGTCCAAATTTCCATGCTTTATTATCAAAAATGGAGCACTACTATTACAAAGTGGCTGGAAAATCTAAACAAAGTAGAAGCGGCTGAGAGTTACAAGTGCAACTTGATTTTTCACATTGTTGAGTGCGTTGGAAGGTTCTAGAAAAATTTAATAGGACCACCGCCCTATCCTAGGCGGTGGTCTTGTAACTTTAGGACCAAAATACAAGAAAAATAAGGAAGAGTGTAGAATGAAGCATGCAAAAGTTGGATAGGGAATTTTAGGATGCAAATTTATACTCGGTGAGCTTTCTGGATTCCGAACACCTTGCGAAGATATCTGAATCATCATTGGGGTTTTCCGTAACATCTTTCTCGATAGACAAAGTATATACAATTTTGGGTACATACGAAACCTCTCGAGGTAGTGTAGGAACTTGTTCCTGCTCCTATACTCTATGCCTATGGCCCCGAACCTATCCCTTCCACTATCCCTAAGCTTCTCCTTGCTCCCGTACTCTAGGCCTATGGCCCTAATCCTATCTATGCTCTTGTCATCTTTGTCTCAAATCCTGAGCCTATCCCTACCAATCATCCTCACCACCGTGTCTCTAACCATCAAACAGATCATCAACATAACCTATACCTACATCATCACCCTCATCACTGTTGTACGGGATCTCTAGTGAGGCCTGGATGCCTGTTGTATATGCCCCATCAGGTATAGTCAATCGTTGTGGAAAGATAGTAGCTTACCATGCTAGATAATTCGGTGTGGTGCTAGGATCTCTAGTCTGTCAGGTAGGGGCACAAACCTATGGTACCACCTACAAGAAACTAGTCCTAGTTTGGGCCACCTGAATACGTGGCCCCATGGCCTGCCTCTCTACATCATGATGATCATACCACATATTGGATTGAGGGATTCCCTGAATCATGCTCAACTATCGCTAACATCAGTCTACCCTTTATATCTCTATAATGTAGTTGTGGCTACCGAGAAGGAAGTGTTGTTGTGTAGACTCTAAGCTCTTCTCCATCCTCGGCCACTATATGTGCCTATAGGTCCTCCAGATGATATCTCTCTCTAGCAGCTCATTGAACTCTCATTGATAATAATAGATGTTTCCTAGGTTTCCTCATACATTGTCTCCCATAGAGACCCGTGCCATATATGTCGGCTCCTCGAGAAAATTTGGCATGTAACACACTTACTTGGGGCACCCAATCACTATATGGTCCCATGACCAAATCTATAACAAAGATGTTGGCCCCACCATCTTCTCGACAATGGTAATCGATCAAATGTAGATCTCAATATAAATGTGCCAGTATGCACTAGCCCCAGCAATATCACTCACCACTGAACAATCCATGAACTATTGTGATCAATCCCATTGGAAACGATGTCCTTGTCTTATCAGTGAGTAAGAACCCACTGATAAGAGCCATCAAGTAGAGCAGTCCCCGGTGAATGGTCGGATCAGATATACACTGATGTAACGACACTATCATACCCTCGTGGGGTATCTCATCACAGCCAAATATATCACTAATTGCGATAGTGATCTGACCGAAATAACTCATGTACTCAATCACCGAGCCAAGAATGGGGATGCACAGAATCCCCCACACGTCTTCCAATGTGACTATCATCTCTCCTGTAGGGAACCTGAAGTAATGGCTCTCACTATGCCATCGCGCAATCAAAGTGGTCAATAGGCCATGATCTAGAGTGATCGATGCCATCCACGCTACATGGCCTAAACCAACCACTACCAAAGAGTACGCCCATATTATGATGGTCTCATCGATACATGCTCAACTCCATCTCAGCTATGCGACTATGTTGCTCTCTCATCTACAACACTAGAAACCATCTCTCGTAAAACACTACATGTATTAAACACTAACAATTTTTCTAAGTTCTTCGATTGTTCTTCTTCTAAGTGTCATTTTGTTTTGGAATTTTTCCCCTCTTATTCATCTCTCTTTTTATGCTTACGCACACTTTGGGCATGAGTTCACCTTTTGGCGTATGCGCCCCCTTTTGACATGCACGCGTGTGCACATCCACCTCGTGGATCTTGCGGCATGTTTGTGTTACCTACACGTGTGTACAGGTGTGTGTTGTGTGTGCACCAGGGTTTTGGGACTTGCACGTGCATGTAGATGCTATATTTATGTGTAATGGTGCACATACACTTTTATGGCATATGTGCATACGCACACACATTTTTTATGTACCTGTGCGTGCGCGCATATGCTTCAGGGGTGCTTGTGCCACCTTTAGGGCACTTAGGCCCCGCGCATGTGTTATACCCTACGTCTAAGATAATAATTAGTGCATTAATTACAACATTAAATGTGTATTAACAACTTAATTCAAGATATTCATGAAGGAGCCATCGTCTACATGTCGCATGTACTCCCAAACTCGATCGGTGCATCTCCGGTGGGTTCATCCTCTCACCATCGTCCTCATCGCTATGAAGGTCTCACGGTGAATTTTGGCGGTGGTCAAGAACAAATGAATTGTTCGTGATACCTTACCCCCATAGGTGGGGTATATTGACACATTATCTCCGGCTATGATGCCCGGAAGATTGTTTTAACCACCATTGTTGCTTTAACTTTTCTTATACTCACGTAGTGAATAATTATTTTATTTAAATAATTATTTTTATTTCATTTTTGTCATCTTTGGGTCATTCTTTGCCATCTGGTACTCATTTCTTCTCACTAGGGAAATTTAATTCTCCTAGGTGATATCCATTCTTCTACATATTCCAACGAATAATTATTTATTATTAAATAATTCTTCTATTAATTTTTCCCGTTGTGCTTGGGCATTATTTTCCGGATGCGGCTTCTTTCTTCTCCTTGGGGAATTTATTTTGCGTTTATGATATTCTTACTAATTCTTATAACTTATTTTACGTATCCACCCCACCAAAAATTAAAAACAATAAATGTATATATCCATCCAAAATCAAACAAATTTCAACAATTCTCTAAAAATCCTAAAAATTGTAAAACTTACAAAAATACGTAAACTAGCCAATAATGGCTGAAACTCGTGTCTTGCGCATGGTATTCTTTCCATGTTTTTCTAGAAATTTCACATCTTCATAGATCAAATGGCTCACAAATCATCATATTTACAACCATTTACAAATCTAGCTTGTTTGCTTCGTTAGTACTCTGGGGCACATCTAGTTTCCTGGTATTGTTTCGTGGCACACTACGCTTTCTCATTGGACCCCTTATCCTTCATCATCTCCCCTTACATGTATCCTTGCTAGGGTGTCATTTTTAACCCTTGTCATCAATCATGAACATTTGGGGATCTTCAACTTGATAAAAAAACATTTGTACAACCATCTTGACTGTTGTTGGTTGGAATATGTGTGCTTGTACTTTTTTCCTGTTAAATGAGCTTGTTTCCTTGTGATATTGCATTGTTTTTTGTATGTTGCATTGAGTTGGTGTTTTCAACAATGGAAAATTATTTGTAGTTTGGTTTTTCATGTCATCCTAACTTTTTCATATGCTTATATTTTTAATAACGACCGATGAAGTAGATCTTTGGCAATATGATGACACTAAAGTTGTTTTAATACATGGGATGAAAGATTGTTCTTTTATCTCTCCATATTCCATTCCTCTTCTACATCACTCTCCTATCCACATTATTCTTCTAATTCACCTGGGGCATCCTACCCCTACCCATTCTTCTATCCATTTCTCTCACTTTTTCGATCATCGATCACCTTCTTTCATCACCCCATGACACTCGAGGGGGCATATCTCACTTCTACTAATTTTTCTTCTACGCCTTCAAAATTTATCTGTCTATTATCTTTGAAGTGACGTCACTTACGCCACCCCAAAGAGGGGAAAATGTAGACACCTATAATTTAACCCAAGAAATTTAAATACTTAAATTACACTAATTATCCTCTTTCCCACAAATTGACGACATATCGTCAATATAACACACTTCCTCTTCTATCACCATTAATTAGCTACATTACGCTAGTTAATTAACCCTTCTATCTAACAAATACACCAATTAATGACCTTTTGTTAATTAATCCTCTTTCTATCTAGACTAATTAATTATTATTAATTAATTAGCTTCCTCTTCCATTAAATCAATAAATCATCATTTATTTGATTAAATCCCTCTCATAATCTAAATAATGCTAATTATTCCTTTTAAAAGCTTCTATAAGCTTTAACACCTATTAATTAATCACTTGGGTTAATTAATAAATACCCTCAAACCTCATGGATCACTAAAGGACAAACTAAACTCTCATAAGGTTGACTCAACCCTTTCTAAACCTTCCTTATCTACAACTAACACAACCTCTCCATTTATCCCACATGAAAAGAGATGTAGAGATTCTTCCATCCATTGGGCTATATAAGGAGCCATCCTCCTACCTTTATCCTCACACCTAAATGAGCATAGATCATATACTATAGCCATTTTATCATCTTAGAGCATTCTTCCATTAGAAGAGCTAGCTTTCTTCATTTCTTGCATTCATCCACCCAAGTTTTGAAGTCATATGGAGATATGTCAAATGGTCTTGTAGCCATGATTTGACAAGACTCCATTCTTGAAAACCTTGGGATTTCAAGCATACAATCAACTCTTTGATTTTTAGAGATCTACTTAGGTTCAATCTCATCTTATTTAGCATTCAATAAGAGATAGAAGTTAATTTGTTTAAAATATTAGCTTGAAATTTTCATTTCATGTACTAATGTAGAGATGTTGATAGGTTAGCTTTGTTTAAGCTCTTAGCATGATGGTGCATAGGTTTAGTTTAGCATTGTATTGAAGCTACTAGGTGTTAGTTTCAAGTATAGTTGCATAGCTAACTAACTCTTGCATATAATATTTGCATGTATTTACTCTTTGTAGTATGAAAAAAAAGAGAATTGTATTGTATTCATCATGACTAAATAAAGGAGAAGTTTGATTTGTTTCTTTTGGATGTATTCCAAATTGGATAAACCATGTTAAATCTTGGGGTTATCTTGTGATTGTATGCTTATTTTATTTCTGTTTTAATTCTATTTTATTACTCGTTTGTATTTCGATCCTAATAAAATCAACAATAATCTTTAAACATGTGTTCTCTTTTAACATTAACACTCATTGTTGTCGATGTAAAAGTGGTTTTACATCTATAATGCATTGCAATTTACAACTAATAAAAATATATTTGAATTCGATTTAAATTACTAGCAATCGTATGTAGACCATGTGTTTCACCTGATTTCTTAGTTTTCGAGAAGTACTTGGCCAAGCAGATAAGGTAAAGGTTGTAAGAGGAATACCTATTTTGGGATGGTTGAAGGTTGTATGGGCATGTATCCGAATCCTGAATCGAAGTGATTGCGAGACCTTCCTTTTGGCTAGGAGGAACTACCTATATAAGAATCAAAGCAAGACCACCAAAGAGAGTTAAACAATATATATAGTGGAATGCCTAACATGTGATAGATCTTGGAAGTGTGACACTTCCTAGATGGTGTCAGATCCTTTGTTTAAAACAATTCAATGCTGAAAATAAAGTAAATATTTCCCTACTATAGTTTAATATGATTTAGGAATCTCATACAAATGCAATAGGCTAGATCTAATCTAATAGGCTAGTCTAGAAGGAGATCCAGAGGTCAAGTAGGTTGGTTATAGTTGAATCTGAGCTAACAGGCTAGGTTAGGTACATACCTAAAGGTCAAATAAGTGTTTAGGTACGTACATGTCGAGAAAAAAATGAGGTTAGGTTGAATGTGAGTCACAAAAAGGTTGTCTTTTTGGCGAGAGACTGGGAAAGCAGAGACCAACCATGGTTTTAAGTAACCAGCGATGGTTAGGGAGAACTAACGATTTGTTAGGTCGAGACTAGTAAAGTTACATAGTCCAGGCTTTGAAGGTAGGGTCGGGATAAATGGTCATGGCAATAGGCTAGGTAAGTTCATTAGGTCAAACAACATAGGTAACGGTCTTGCAAGGTATAGCAAACACATGAGGTCAAAGGTCACAAACAGTGTTTGGTCCAAGTAGATAGGTCACAGCATGGGTAAGGCCTAGGTAGGGGTAAAATAAGGAGGAATCAACGAGATAATGAGGTATGGGGAAGAAGGTGGAGGTCAGAGGGGAAGATAAAGTAGTCCGAGGGTAGGGGTAGGGGAGGAAAAGGAAAGGGGAGGTAAGGAAAATGAGGTCAATGTGAGAGCAATGAGTATACGTGGTAACCGCAATGTGATCAAAAATGAACCGGCGCGGTGGAGAGGAACCAACGGTAGTTGGCTAGGGAAATAGACCGACAATGGTCAAGGGTTAACCGACGTCGGTTGAGTCGGGTAGGGTATAAAAAGTGAAAAACCCACGTTTTGAAAATTCATTTGTGTATTGCGAAAAGGAGAAAAGGACAGGAAGAGAGAGAAGAGGAAGAGGACAAAAGAGAGCATCAGAGAGCTTGGTTGGCAAGCCACGTAGGTAGGATTGGTTAAGTGGGAGGTGGGGCCAGGAGATCAAGTGGAGTGAGTTGATTGGTGTGGAGATTCGGTGGTGATTATATGATGGTGGAGGTAGGAGAGGGATCGAGTGGAGCAGTGTGGCGATCGGAGGTGCCACTATGTCGATAGTAGCATGATCGAGTAGGATTTAAACCTTTGGTTATTGATTTTTGAGTGAAATTGGTGAAAATATAGAAAATGTTAAAATGGGGGGGTGAAAATAAGGGAAAAAGAGAGGGAAAGAGGGATAGAGAAGGGTAGAAGTTGGGTTAAAAGGGGGATAGAGGGATAATGAGGAGGTAAGGAGGGTTTTGGGTGGGTAGAATTGGTAGGGGAATAAAATAGGGTTAAGGGATCGCGGCGAGCGGCATGACAATAACCAATGTCGGTTAGCATGTGGCCAATGTCGGCGGGTAGTGACCAGTGCACGGTCACAAGAACGATGATCGGGGGCGGTCCAAAGGGAGACCGTGGTCGGTCCGAGGATAACTAGGGTCGGTTAATCCAAAGTGTAAATTGGGATAAACAAAAGAGGGAAGAGAGTAAGGTTACGAGTGGGAAAGAAGTTAGGTGAGAGGGGAAGGGTGTAGGGTGAGGAAGTAGGGTAGGTGGGTAAGGGTTAAGGGTGGTTTTGGGTGAGGGTAGGGTAGATAGTTTTGGGTGGATGGGATTTGGGGTAGGTGGGTGTGGGTGAGGGTTAGGGTAGATAGGGAGTGTAGATAGGTTTGGGTAGGTAGGTGAGGGTTATGGTAGATAGGTAGGGTAGGTGGGAGGTAGGGGTCACAGTGCGTGCAGGAGGAGGAGCCCGAGCTACGGATATTAGTAGATGGTGTGATGAGACCACCACGGGAAGCATCGAGTGAGCGAGACATAGTCATACATGTATATCCGAGAGTGTAGGTGGCCGACGATCCCAAAGGAGAGAGTAGAGGACACCTATGAGTGAATGGGGGTTAGCATCAAATGTCGGGCTGTCTAGTGGTAGATATAGAGTAACGAGCTGCCGCTCTGGGGTCGAGAGGGACCTATCGACACTAGAAATGAGGCGAGATATGTTATAGCAGATGTGAGACAAGTACATCACCTATTTTTTTATGGTTGTATTTTGGATGTATACCGTCCTACGAGCCAAAGAGATATTATGTTTATTTTTTGTACATGATATCGGCCTATGAGCGAAGACATTTTTGTATTTGAGAGTGACTGCGAGCCGACGATGATTATTTTGGAGATACACATTTAGGTGATACGGGTGTACATTGTATTGATACACACATGTATATATGAGAAATCTGCGTGCAATGAAATTTTGTATTATATATCGACCTATGTGCTGACATTTTGTTGAGATGTTGGCCATGATGAGATGGGCATGTATTTTGAGATACACATTATTAATTTATATGATGAGATACATGGTATTTGTGCAATGTGTTTATGTGTTTATGAGATATTGGTTTATGAATTATGTTAGATGAGATATGGATTTGTTACTTTATATTAGATGAGATATGGATGGAAATTAGGTGATTTTAGGCATGATGGATTCAGGTTGGTTTAGGCATGATTTAGTCAAAGTTATAGGCATGGATTGAGTTAGGTTGTTTAGGCATGGCAGAGTCATGTTGGTTTAGGCATGATGAGTCGGGTTATAGGCATGGAGGAGTTAGGTTTGGCTAGGCATGGATTGATTCAGGTTTGTTTAGGCATGGTGGAGTTAGGTTGGTTTAGGCATGGATTGAGTCAGGTTGGTTTAGGCATGGTGGAGTCAAGTTGGTTTAGGCATGGTGGAGTTAGGTTGGTTTAGGCATGGATGTTCATTTTGGTATTTTGATAACAAATGGAAATATAAATGCATGAGATGGTGTAAAATGTGGAAAATGCTGGTTATGTATGAAAATGTGAAATAATATAAGTGGTAAAAGTTATGTGGTATATGGTTTAGATGTCAAGGTTTTTGATATGAATAGGAAATCAGGTAAAGGTGGGGAAAATGGTTAGGGTAAAGAGTGGCTGAGCTAACCTTCTAGGGCCCCATGCCCTAGAAGTGCTGCCTACATAGTCCCGGTGAAAAGGGACCTTAGACCGATGTAGTTCTCCCATAAGCTAGGGAAGAATATGAGAAGATAGAAGAATAGGTAGTGAGGTTGATAGTTAGGTTAGATTTGAGGTCATAGGTATGATTAGGTCAAGGTCAATTAGGTTAGGTGGAAAATAGGTAGATAGGTAAAGGTGATTTTAGGTCGATAGGTAGTGTTGATTCCAGGCCATATGTATAATTAGGTCAAGGTCAATTAGGTGAGGTGGAGAATAGGTAAATAGGTAAAGGTGATTTTAGGTCGATAGGTAGTGTTGATTCCAGGCCATGGGTATGATTAGGTCAAGTTCGATTAGGTGCGGTGGAGTATAGGTAGATAGGTAAAGGTGATTTTAGGTTGATAGGTAGTGTTGATTCCAGGCCATGGGTATGATTAGGTTAGGTGGAACATACGTAAATAGGTATGGGTGATTTTAGGTCAATTGAGGTGTGAGAAGAAAATCCCAAAAGATAGGAATCGAGGGTCTAGTCCTATATAGGAAGATCAAAAGGTAATGAAGAAGAGAAAATATAAGAGGGGGCAAGAAAGCCACCGATTAGCATGAGATCAAAACATATGAAACCCAGCTACTGAGATAGGCTAGTGAACATAAGACCCTAAAGACATTGCATGATTGATTATTGTAAAGTGAAGAATAATCATAGAATCATCAAATGTCATAGGTTCGAAGAGGTTGCTTCATGAAGTATGAGGTGAAAAGACAATAGGTAAGGAGGTGAAGGTAAGTGAGTCATAAAATGAGAGGTAAAATGCCTTAGCAACAGAGCCAAGATCACAATAGGCAATTCCATGACGAAAAATGTTACTTTTATTTTTCTTTTTCTTTTTGACTTTTAGATAGACTGATCGATGTGGGAAGTCTATATGGGATGAATATATGTCTCCTTGAGGTATTCACAAAGCTGATCGATGTGGGAAGCTTCAATTTCAATTTTGAGAAAATAGTCCTCTTTTAGAAAGACTATGTAGAGAGTTGCGAGCTTTTATAGCTATCCTTCGAGGGAGCAGTCTACTTATAGCGAAAATTGAAGGTGGAAGATGTCCTTTTGAGGGATTCATCTTTTATATTGGAAGTTTGACTCAAGGAGTTGATCCCTTATATTGGAAGATGTCCTTATGAGGGATTCATCTTTTTTTTTTGGCTTTTAAGTCATGGACAAGACTATAACGAAGCATTTGGTTCTTGTTGAGAAGGTGAGGGTGAATGACCATGGGATTTCATCTAAAAGAAGATGAAAAGTATCCATGAGAATCATGCCATGTGTAGAGCCATGGTGCACATATTTAAGAGAAGGAAAAAGGGTGATGGGTAATCACATGATTCTTGTTTAGTCATTGAAGTGGAGGTGCGGAATAGAGAAGAAAGGTAAATGACACTCAAGGGATGAGCATGAACTAGATAAATAGTGATAGGGGACTAGAAGTCAACAATAGAATGGTCGAAGATGCAAGGCATTGAGGGGCTCAAGTTCGGGCTTACCATCAAGTGAAGACAAGTGATAAGCACCTGATCCATAGTCATGGGTCACGATGTATGGTCCAAGCCAATTAGGAGAAAATTTTCCCTGTTTGCTTTTTTCTACTTTGGTTACGTGTTGATTTTCCTTGAGGATGAGATCACCAACCTTGAAGGTGTGTTCATGGACATGTTTTTCATAGGCACGCTTGATGCGTTTTTGGTAGACTTGGAGATGGTCGAGAGCATGAAGAAAACGTTCATCTAATAACTCAAGTTGTGCTAAACAGTCTTGGCAAAAGTCATCATCAATAAGCATATCTTGAAGAGAGATACGGAGAGATGGGATTTGAACTTCGAGAGGCAAAACAACCTCGGTACCGTAGACCAAAGAAAAGGGAGTGGTAGCGGTGGAGGTGTAAATACTAGTACGGTATGCCCAAAGAGTGAAAGGAATGTGCGTATGTCAATCCTTCCTAGTATCGTTAACAAATTTCATGAGAATTTTGTTTAAGGTTTTTTTGGTGGATTCAACTTGGCCATTGGTTTGTGGGTAATATGGTGAGGAGAACCTAATCTGGATACCGAAAGTTTTGCAAAGCTTGTGTAGAGTTTTGTTTTTGAATTGTTTACCATTATCAGTGATAAGGTGATGTGGAACACCTAAGCGACAAATAATGTGATGATTGATGAACTCACAAATTTTTTCAGATTTAGTGGAGATGAGGGGAATGGATTCGACCCATTTGGTGTAATATTCAGTAGCGGTGATGATCCAATGATGTCTTAGGGAAGAGTGAGGATTGATCTCTACGACAAGATCCAAACACCATTGAGAGAAGGGCCAAAAGTCACGAGCGACACTGTAAGGCATGGCTAGGTGTGTGGTGAAGATTGGCATGTTCTTTGGCATTTTACACAACACTTAACATAGTCGCAAAAATCATGATTGAGGGTCAGCCAATAATAGCCTAGGTGAAGAATTCATTTAGCAGCTTAAGCAAGGCCTTTGAAGTGTCCTCCGCATATGCCATCATGAACTTCTTTAATGGTATAGGGAATTTGAGTTGGTGAGGCATCATAGGAGGATACCATCAAAGCCACATTTAAAGAGGAGGCCACCCATGATTACATAACGAGAGGCCCTTTTGAGAAATGTGTGTTTTCCATTACGTGTGAGATCATGAGGTAATATAGAAAAGGAAAGGTAGTTATAAGCTACTTATAACAAAGGTCATGTGCGTTCGGTGAGGCGATTCGAGATGAGGTTAACACAACAATATTTATAAGAAGGTCTCAGTATGGGTTTGATGGTAACAAAGATGTTTGAATCGTCAAAGCGAAGTGGTTATTTGGGAAGCAAGGCGGGCCATGGTATCCGTGAATTTATTGGTAGATTTTGGTAAGGTTTAGCATACATGAAGTGTAAGGGGTCGATTTTTTGGTCACAACATAAGTTTTTGGTGAGTAGGTAATGGCGAAGTTTTGTGGCAACAAAACTAATGCTAAGAAAAGTTTTTCGAGGATGAGTGTATCAGGTTTTGTAGTAAAGAAGGGTATGGATTATGTAATAAACCACTTGCTCCCTATGTTGTTCATCATGATGAGCGAGCATGGCTCCTAGAGATTGATCGAAGCGAGAGATGTATAGGTAGAAGGGTTGGTCATATTTAGGTGGAATGAATACGGGTGGTTGGAGAAGGTATTATTTTAAGGCCTAAAAATATTTGTGGTAGTCATCATCCCATTTGAAAGAGACAACCTTTTTGAGAAGGTGATGAAATGGTTGACACCAATCGAGATAATTGTGAAATGAAGCGGCGAATAGATCGCAATTTACCTTGCGAGGCTACGGAGTTTTTAAGGGTAGTGGGCGAGAGGCATTTCCAGAATGGCCTTGACTTTAGCATGGTCAATTTCTATACCATGGAGAGAAACTATGAATCCTAGGAGCTTTCCTAAGAGAGCCACAAAGACGCACTTTTTAGGTTCAAGGCGAGACACAATATTTAATGGGGCGATCAATGATGGTTTCGAGGATGGTGAGGTGCTCGGTGTGATGTTTAGATTTGGCCAAGAGATAATCCACATAACCTTCCGATATGCGAGTGCATAATGTCATGGAAAATGTAGGTCATAGCACGTTGATAGGTGGCACCAACATTTTTAAGGCCGAAAGGCATGACTCAATAGTAGTAGGTCCCCTAAGGGGTAATGAATGCGGTTTTATGTTAATCCTCTCTGGAGCAAGTAAGATTTGGTTATAACCGAGAAATCATCCAAGCGATAGCATCTCATGGCCAGCAGTGAAGGTCAACCAATTGGTCAATACCAAGCGAGAGGAAAATTGTCTTTCGGGCGAGGCAAGGTTGAGATCATGGAAATTGGTACAAATGCGAAGTCCCCCTATCACTTTAGTGATAGGGACGATGTTAGAAATCCATTAGGGGTAGTCGATGGGTAAGATGAAGAAGCGAGAGAAGGCGTTGAAGTTCTTCTTTGAAAAGAAGAGCAATGCGAGGGTGCATTATCCTCAACTTTTGTTTTATGGGTTTGTCATTGGGAATGGTTACAATATTGTGGACCATGATAGTCGAGATCAATTCGGGCATGTCAGCATAGGACCAAGAGAAAGCATGGGTATGATTTTTAAGAAACGAAGTGAGGGCTTCCTTTTCAGCAACATCCAGAGATTGGCCAATCTTGAGAATGTGGGGGTCATCTTGAGTGTGGATGTTGACTTCGATAGTTGATTCATTCAACATTGTTTGTGTCTCAGAAGGTAACAACCGGTGAATATAAGAGTCTTCAGCACCAAGGTAGGTGAGTATGGATTCATCATCCTGACATTGAACGACATTAATAGGAGTATCACCCCTATCATGTCGAGGATATAAGAAAGGAAGAGAGTAAGGAGCCTCGCCATCATGATGATAGGTCGAGAGGTCCCAGGGAAATAGTATTTATGAAAAAAAAAAGGTAGGAGGGATAGATTCAAGACCCATTGACTCCATTGGTGAAGGTGGTGAAGGTGGGGTAGATGAAGAAGGTGGAGAGGGGTTAATGACTTCAATGAGTTCAATACGGGGTTTTTTTTACGGGTAGTTTGGTAAAACCGATTCCATTACGATCATTGTGCTTATGTGTGGTACATGAGATAACGGTGTGACAACCTTGCTCATAAAGGCCAAAGCTGAAACCCTTCCGGGCACATCGGTGTAGGAAAGTGTGAGTGAAGCAATGGTTGGTAAGCGGATCGAAGGTCAGCCAAAAAAGGTTGGGTTTTTATGGTGGTTCGGTGTGTAAGTGGAAATGTCAAGTCCCCCATAGGTAAGATGGATACAGAGGTTGGGAGGACCATAAAGGAGACGCTCACCCATGCGGTGATCATAGTGAGGATGTTCGTCAAGTCTTCCATACTCTTGTGGGGTAAGGAATGTGTTGACATTGTACAACCGATACTCCCCCATAGTGAGGCGTTGAAAAACACCTTCCAAGGATCGAGTGGTTGATATATTGGTGGCTGGAATGGAGGAAGTGTCGACACTAAAATTTTCCTCCGTAATTTCTATTTCATTAATGTATAGGATGTTGTTAAGTATAATTAGTAGTAGCGTCTGATAGAAGATAACTTGGCAATGCATGCGATCTGACGTCGCCAATAATGTATAGTATGGTAATAGTCAAAAGTACAATAGGAATGTTGTGGTAAAAAGTAAATATTTGTCGTAAGTGGTCCGATAATGTTAAAATGTCAAAGTTTGGGTAAGTAGAGAAGTAGGGTCTACATGATTAGGAATTAGAAATATTATATTGGTAATAAGGACAAGGAGTGAGGTCATAAATATTTTGTTTATTTTATTTGTAAAAAGTCTAAAAATGTGGAACCCATGTGAAATGATAAGGTTTATCTTATCTTAAAAGATAAGCTTACATGTACAGATAAGAGTTAAGGTATGGAATATGATTCGTCAGAGTGGATTTCTTATCCTATCTTAGAGATAAGATGGATAAGCCTAGAAGTCTATAAATAAAGAGGCCACCCCCCTCATTTATCATAGAAGGAAGTAGTGAGAAATATTGTATGAAGTGTGTAAAGGAAGCCATCAGTTTAAAGGTGTGTTGAAGAAGCCATTAAGAGGTGTAATTGTGAAGTTTCTCCCATAGTATTGGTGGAAGGCAAGTGAAGTCAATAACACTTGAAGTACCTCATGGGTGAGATTGTAACAATTTCATGTTAATATTATAATTTACTCTGATATTTCAGATTTATCATCATTCCTTTTTATCATAGTCTATGGTATTATGGTGTTATGTTTGTTGTTGTGTTTCAGATTACATCCACCAAACTAAAGGTTGTGCATTAGTAAATAATCATAGCATGAGGAGTTCACGATAAAGAATTATCATAGTGCGGATTGGTGATGACATTTTGGTTCCGTGCGGGACCATTCCTCGTTGGTGGATTTTACGGAGAGATATTCTCACTTAGTCAAAAATCAATTGGAGGGTAACCTTATTTTTTTTTGTGCATAGTATTTACCATGGTAAATTCATTTTTCCATGAATAGTAGTTACCATGGTAAATTCATTTTTGCCGTGAATAGTAGTTACCATGATAAAGTCATTTTTTTGTGAATAGTATTTATCACAAGTAAAGTCACTTTTTACCGTGAATAGTATTTACCGATAACTTCACTTTTCTTGTGAATAGTGTTTACCACAGTAAAGTCGATTTTACCGCATGATAAGTCAAGTTTTACCATAGTTACCGGGGTCATTTCTATTTTCTTGTAGAAATGTGTAAAGTCACTTTCTATTACAGTGATTCCAATTATTTGTGCACATAAGTCTTGTGGGTTGGTATTTTACGATGGTTACTTTTGAAAATGGGAAAGATTCCTATTTTTTCAGCCCAATCTAATAAAGATGCTTCCTCTTTCATTCAAGAGTTTAAACGATCTTGTATTTGTAATGGCCTCATAAGAAGGGAACAATGGATTGAATTTTTTCCTACCTTTTTGGATGGTTCAGCACTTAGGTGGTTTGAAACACTCGGTGATAATGTGAAAAATTCATGGGATTTATTAACTAAAAGTTTTCTTGAAGAATTTGGTGAAAAACTGAAATATGCGAGATCTCATGATCGATATCACAAAGCTATCCCAAGGAGAGAAGGAGAAGATAAGTGATTATCATGCTCATGTTCTAGAGCTAAGGAGGAAGCTCGATGCCTAGATCCGGAAGGAAGGATTAGCGGATGGGTTGATGAATGGCATGGATAATCTCCTCTGTAAGCACTTCATTCTTGCGATGAAGCCGAGAGATCGAGACAACGAGTGAAGTATGATCACCCGGCTACCATTGAACAAGCAAAGGAGATTGCAAGAAGGCAAGAAGAAAGCATGAAAGAGGAGCCCAAAGAAATTGTTGCTAAAGTAGAGCCTACACCAGCACCTTTGGTCAGAATCCACAACCACTCTGGTGAGCACAAATATTTCTCCTAGTACATCTCTGAGTATGAAGATCTGCTCAAAAGATGGGTCGATTAACTATTAATCTTCTTGAGGAAAAGAATTTAGTTCTCGGGGAGGAGATAGAGGTCAAAAGAAATATTTCTGAAGTTGTTTGTTATGGTTGTTATAAAAGGGTCATTATAAGTATAATTGTCGAGATAGAGCTTCTACATCGGTAAAGGAGATAATGATAAAGGAAAAGCACTGTGAATTCTTTTGATGTAGTAGATAAGAGCAGAAATAATGAAGTAGATGTGTTTATACCAAAAAGAAAGAAAGAAAAAGATAATCAAGATGGAAATGATCCTAAGAAGATGAAAGGAGAAACTAGTAAGAAACATAGGAGAAGAAATTTGGGTGTGCAAGACTTTCTAATTTCACGGGGGCAAGGACCATACTCCATCTTGGAAGATCTATCCAAAAGACCTGCAAATATTACATATGGTCAACTATTGGCTATGTCTTCGAGAAGAGGCGGGAGTTGCGAGTGGACTCAATGCTCGATGAAGGAAGGAGGTGAGGTCCCGTTTTGGAGGCAGAGGTAGATCCCTATGCTCCACTGGTGAGGTATTATGTAATGGTATTTCAATTCATGATGTCTTAGTTGATGGAGGTGCTGATTAATGTAATGACCGAGTCTGTAATGAATATGTTGGGTTTAAAATTGATCGCCCTTCAACACTTATGTTAAGGTCATTAAATAAGGGAAAAACTAAACCAGAAGGTGTAGTTTTGAATGTGTCAATATCTGTTATGGGTGTTGTATGTGTGGTAGACTTTCGGGTGATGAAAAATGGTATTGCTGCGTACCAAATGTTGCTAGGAAGACCATGGCTAAGGAGAGTTCATGCAAGAAACTCTTTGGAATGAAGGTTTCATGACACTTTGGGACGTGGTAGAGAGAGGGTGAAGATAAACGTGATCCTCGACATCATAAGCGAGAACCGGTGGATTCAAGTGATGGCGATGATTGGACATCCTCGACTACTCTAGTACCGAGTGAAGTGGACACTGAGAAGATGAAGAAAGTGAGGTTGATGTTTCGGTCATGGATATCTTTCAGTCACACCGACTCATGACCCCATAAAATTATACGAAGAAGAAATTGATGATCGTCTCCATCAAATAAATATTGGTGATCTTTGTGATGGAGAGTGAGAAGGAATCCTACCTCCGGCTCTTTCGAAGGTACATACACATATTCACTTTTGATTACAAGGAACTCCTTCAAGTAAGTTGGGTAGAACATTCTATTGAGTTGGTAGATGGTGCTAAGCCCATAAAGTAAATGCCATATAAAATGAATCCTAATTTTTCCAAGACTGTAAAAGAAGAAATAAATAGTTGCTTGATGTAGGATTCATATTTCTTGTGGAGAATTGAGAATGGGTTTCTCACATTGTGATCTCAATAAAAAAGAATGGGAAGCTACGCATTTGTGTTGACTACGGGAAGCTCAATAAGGCAACAAAGAAGGATCATTACCCTCTTCCATTTTCATATCAGATCTTAGATGAAGTAGGCTGGCAGAGTGTTATAGTTTTCTTTGATGGATATAGCAGCTACAACCAAGTTCGTATGGCGAGAAAGATCAGTGAAGACCACGTTCACCACTCCTTGGGGAACGTTTGCTTATAGAGTTATGCCTTTTTGGGTTGTGTAATGCTCCTAAGCAACATTCTAGCGTTTAATGAATAGGGTGTTCGAACCCTACATTGGGAACTTCATCGAGTATTCTGGATGATTTTTGCATCTATGGGAGCAAGTTGGACCACTGCACCTTTGAGATGGAGACAACATTTCAAAGGTTAGATGAAACACAAGCCTCACTAAACCCTACAAAGTGTTTCTTTGGATGTTCTAAAGGCATTTTGTTAGGGCATGTTGTATCCAAAGATGGTATTGGTGCGATCACGATAAAGTTTCAAAAATCAAAGAGTTACCATTTCGTATGAATAGAAGTAAGTTGAGATCATTTTTAGGGCATGTGGGTTACTATAGAAGGTTCATCAAGAATTTCTCAAAGATTACACAACCACTAACCCAGTTCTTGAAGAAGGATGTTACTTATGAACTAGGAAATAAGGCGCATGAAGCTTTTGGACAACTGAAGGAAGCCCTGGTGTCTTCACCTATTCTAAAGAATCCAGATTGGAGCAAGCCATTCATTGTGTACACTGATGCCTCAGATGTAGCACTAGGAAGTACTTTGAGCCAAAAGGATGAAAATGGGAATGAACATCCAATTTACTTTGGGAGCAAACAAATGAGCAGTGTTGAGGTAAATTATCATGGCGAAAAAGAGGCTCAAGCTATCATTTTTTCTTGTAAAGAAGTTTAGGAATTACTTGCTAGGGCAAAAATTTCTAGTTGTAACCGATCATCAGGCTCTAAAATATATTGTAAATAAGCCTAACCCATCAGGGAGGATAGCAAGATGGATAATTTTGCTACAAGAATTTGAATTTGATATTATAGATAGGACAGGAAAGAAGCATGTCAATGCAGATGCACTCTCTTGAGCCAATGATGGTTTAGGATCATCTTGTGATGATGATGATTTCCCCGATGCAGCATTGTTATCCGTTGACACAATCCCTAGTGAATACATAGATATTTGGAATTATCGAATGAATTCAAGTTTCTGATGGTGCGAATGCAAAGACTAAGAGAAATATTACTCAAGCGATCGTCCATATTCTATTTTGCATGGAGTATTATTTCGAATAGGACCTGATGGACAGTACAAGAGGGTAGTTAGACATGATCAAGGGAAGGAGATGCTAGAAGAATTCCACAATGGTACATGTGGAGGGCACTTCTCTGGACAACTTACAGCAAGAAGGATCTTGGATGCAGGTTATCACTGGCCCACTCTTTTTAAAGATTGTTATAATTATTGTAAGACATGTGATATTTGTCAAACACATGGTAAGCTGTAAGACTTCATCAGCTCTAATATGCCCTATTCTTCCACTTGGTCCCTTTGAAAAGTGGGAATAGAGATTGTACATCCACTTCCAACTACCTCACGCCAAAATAAGTATATTGTAGTTGCCACAGATTATTTAACCAAGGGGGTTGAAGCTAGGCCATTGAAAATAGCTTCCATGGATGAAGTGGTAAGGTTCATATATGAACGCATTATCACTAGATTTGGTTGTCCATTAGAAATTGTAATGAGATCAAGGAAGACACTTCATTAATGAGGTGGTAGAAGCCCTAGTCAATAAGTTTTCTATTAAGCATAGGAAGGCAACAACATACAAGCCAAGCACAAATGGACGGGTGGAGCGAACAAATTTTGTGTTATGTCAAATTCTAGTAAAAGTTGCAGCCTTGCGCAGTACATAAATGGGATAAGAGGATTCATGCAGCATTGTGGGCATATAGGGCAACATCAAAGTCAGCAACAGGATACTCCCCATTTCGGTTGGCTTATGGCATTGATCAATTCTTCTGTTGAGTTTGATATTCAACAGTCGAGTAATGGAAAATGAAAGAATGGATGAATTTGATTCAAGTAAAAGAAAGGTTGGTACATCTTCATTTGCTAGAGGAAATGAGGGAAATAGCTAAGGATACAAGATATAAGAAGAAAATGAAGCGAGAAGGAATACTTTGATCAAAAGATCCAAAGTGGTCTCCATTTCGTGTGAATGACTTGGTTCTAGTATATGATTCGAGATACAAAAAAGAAGAGAGAGAAAAATTCTTCCAAAATGGATGGGTCCCTACAAAATAGCATTTGTGCATGAAAATGGTACGTCATTGATTTGGAGGAATTGGATGGCACTCCCATTACAAAATGGGTGAACCACGACAAGTTGAAGATTTTCCAAGCACCGAGAATAGTCTACTCGAGGATGGAGTAGAAGCTAGGAAGGGGAAGATGTTGACACTAAAATTTTCCTCCAATTTCTATTTCATTAATGTATAGGATGTTGTTAAGTATAATTAGTAGTAGCGTCTGCTAGAAGATAACGGCGCACGTTGCCCGATCGCCGCCGCCAATAATGTATAGTACGGTAATAGTCAAAAGTACAATAGGAATGTTGTGGTAAAAAGTAAATATTTGTCGTAAGTGGTCTGATAATGTTAAAATGTCAAAGTTTGGGTAAGTAGAGAAGTAGGGTCTACATGATTAGGAATTAGAAATTTTATATTGGTAATAAGGACAAGGAGTGAGGTCATAAATATTTTGTGTATTTTATTTGTAAAAAGTCTAAAAATGTGGAACCCATGTGAAATGATAAGGTTTATCTTATCTTAAAAGATAAGCTTACATGTACAGATAAGAGTTAAGGTATGGAATATGATTCATCGAGTGGATTTCTTATCCTATCTTAGAGATAAGATGGATAAGCCTAGAAGTCTATAAATAAAGAGGCCACCCCCCTCATTTATCATAGAAGGAAGTAGTGAGAAATATTGTATGAAGTGTGTAAAGGAAGCCATCAGTTTAAAGGTGTGTTGAAGAAGCCATTAAGAGGTGTAATTGTGAAGTTTCTCCCATAGTATTGGTGGAAGGCAAGTGAAGTCAATAACACTTGAAGTAACTCATGTGTGAGATTGTAACAATTTCATGTTAATATTATAATTTACTCGATATTTCAGATTTATCATCATTCATTTTTATCATAGTCTATGGTATTATGGTGTTATGTTTGTTGTTGTGTTTCAGATTACATCCACCAAACTAAAGGCGTGCATTAGTAAATAATCATAGCATGAGGAGTTCCGGTAAAGAATTATCATAGTGCCGGATTGGTGATGATAGAAGCATTAGAAGATAAATTGGCAAAGGTGTCGATTATTTGGGAAGCTGATGTGTGATTGGTAGAAGTGACGAAGCAGCTATGGGAATAGAAGATTTGGGTGAAGGTGAGGTTGCTGAAGGCGGTGGATGGGGTCGTGTGTGAAGAAGATGTAGGCAAGGAGGTAGACGTCGGAACAAGTACAAGGACATCATTGGGCTTGTAAAGCATGTTGTAGATTTTAAAAGGTGATGGGTCATACGGAATGGTATAAGAATTTCCTTCATGTTCTAACTTTACACATCGATGCAAAGTAGAAGGAACACAACCCATGGCACGAATCCGGGGTCTACCGAGTAAAAATTGTATTGAAACTCCCTTCTAAAATATAAAACAACTCAAGAATAGTACGGGGACCTACACAAACATGGAGGATGATAGTGTCGAGTGTAGAGGTGATAGCGCCATTGAATGAATGCAACATGACCGAATGTTTAAGCATGCGATTGTTAGGTAGGCCCATTTGTTTGAATGTGTGAGAGGAGATAATGTTAATGCTAGTGCCCCCATCGATCATAATGTGTCGAACACGTATATTATCGATATGGATGGAGATGAAAAGTGTAGGAACTGGGTCATCGGTTTAGTGGGGTACAATTTCATCATCTGAGAAACTAAGGGTAGAAACTTGGTGAACAGGAGGAGGTGATGAGGTAGATGGTAATTTGGTGAGTGAGGTGACATGATGAGGTGTGATGATGGAAGCCACGGTTGTAGGGTCATTGGGTAAAACCTCAATAGATTGAAGGACCTCCATGAGGGCTTGACGATGTGACTCTGAGGTTTGGATGAGGTCGTATAATGACATTTTTAAGGGATATTGGTGTAGTTGTTTGAGCATGGTGCGATGTGTGACGCCATTAGAAATGGGGTACTTAGGGCCGCATGGATAGTTATTTTAGGTATGGGTGTAGATGGTATGTTGGGTATAAGATTGCTCGGTGGGTGGTGCCTTTTCTTTTCCCTTCTCCTTCTAAGCATGTGTAGTAACGTGTACCATGTTGATCGAGAGGAGTTGGCGAGATGGAGAAGTTGTACGGTAAGTGGTATAATGACACGAAGGTTAAAAACCTACTGGAGGAGAAAAGCCTTGTGAGGTTAGTTGGGTGCAATGACATTTGGGTGGTTGTGTGGCAAGTTCTCGATGTGAACCATGTTAATTTCAAATTTTGAGGGTGGCCCTATGAGTTTGTGAGGGTGGAGGTTGTGGTATAGGTGTAGGAGGAAGATGTGAAGAAGGTGGTGAAGATGAAAGAGGTTCATCATCCAATAGGTCATCGTCATCAAAATTGGGGTCAGAAGGACATAAATGAATGAGGGAAGCCTTTAGAACCTTACAGTTCTCAACATCATGTCCTGGAACATGATGGTAAGCATAAATTTTAGTATCATCAAACCCTTCTAGTTTAGGTTTAAGAGGGTCATAAGGTCTAAGAGGAGGGAGGGTAATAGTAGAGATTTCCAGGAGGTTAGCCAAGATGGTGGTGTATGATCCCACCAGTGGATCACAATGTGAAGTGAAAGTAGGTTTGGTTACAAGATTGGGTAATTGTGGTGGTAGTTGAGGTGATGCAGTCTTGGATTTGGATTGTACTTTCTTTGGTGTAGGTGCAACAACAGAAAGAGGGGTAGGTTTAACCACTTCTTTGGAAATTAATAGTTTTGCCAATTTCTTGTGCCTTTTCTTAGATAGAGGTGTAAGGAGAGCACGTGATGTAGATGGAAAGGCAAATGGTGGGAGAGGATGAGTGACCCAAGGGGAAAACTAAGGTGCAGTGGTAGGTGTTGGTCAAGGTCGAGAGGGAGGTACAGGTGAGGTGGAAGAAAATGTCATAGGTAATGAAGGAGGTATATAGGGTAATGGTGGTATAGGAGGAAAAGAAGTTATAGATGGTGACGAAGGACACAAAGTTCGCCTAGGTAGGGCTACAGGTTGTGGTGAAGGGGTCAAGGAATTATAGGTTTACCCCAGAGAGAGTATATTTTGTTAAGTTGGAGGGATGAGGTCCAAACATAGATAGTAGGGGTGAAGGTGATAAAGGTGTGGTAGGTGAGGTCGGTGTATGCGGATTAGAAGGTTGGTTTTTTCATTTAGCTTAAGGGATTGATTCAATAGGTATATGGGAAGATGTTTTCAAGTGTATCCTAATAGGAGGATGTGCAAGGTTTGATGTGGGTGTGACCCCTAGAACATTAGTGGGTTTAGATACAAGAGATGATGTTGGAACACATTGGCTAGCAAGCGGGTATAGATGAGGATGATGCAATAGAAGATGTATCGAGAGTTATGTTCATGTGTAGTTTGGGTTGTTGAAACTTATTTGGATAAATGGTAGAAGTGTCAGTGGAAGATGATTGCATTTGGGTAGAGACCGGGAGTAAGAGACACCCCCAAAGTGAAGCCCTATCCGCATAGTCCAGAATTCATCCAAACATGAGAACGGCACTTGTGGTAGATGAGATAGATGCAGAGCGAGTAGGTATTCCCGTAAAATGTGTCCGAGAAATAGGAATTCACCGGCTTCATCCTCTGTAGGTAAGAGGGACGAAAGTAGATCGGTATGATCTTGGGTAGCTGTTGGAGAAAGGTCACCGAGTGGTGGTAGCAGAAAATCTATTAGATCCTAGATAAGTGGAGAAGGCGATGGGAACTCCTCGTGGGTGGAGGAGGTACAATTGGTAGTGGTTCACTAGGTACGGAAGGTGAAAGGGAAATGATATCGGTGTTGACGAGAGACTCCTTCATAGGTGTACAGGAGGTGAAGGCCTTTTCTCCATGGGTAGAGGAACGGATAAAGTAGGCTCCTGTGCGGGTAGAGGATTTCGGGCTAGGATTTCCTCGATGGAGGGGATCGGAAATATTTGGGAATCAAGTGGTAAGTCGTTAAAGATAACATGTACCTCACGTGTGTTACTTTCGTTGTGTGAGGCATTACCAGTTTGATCAGTAGATGGGGAATGGTTAGGGAATGGTTTCTTGAATATATGAAGGTCTTGATTGGCGGGTGCATTAGGGTTATCCAAGACTAACTCACCGCTCTCAAGCATTCCTTGAACAATGTTTTTAAAGGTGATACAATTGCTATCACTATGACCATTTACACAGTGATAGTTACAGTAGTAATTTTCCTTGTACCAACTTGGTATGTGGAGAGAGGGATCAAAACCAGTGTGTGGTTTGATAGGAGGAAGGGTGATGGCATTAGCTTTAATAAGATTTTCTAAAACAGATGAATATGGTTCCCCAATTGAGGTGTATTTCTTTTGTTCTCATTTGAATTGGAAGGCTTGGATTGGTGACAGATTGGATGAAGGTTTAGCATGATTGGATGGATGGGCAGGGCCAGCCTTAAGTACCATTGTGTTGGCAGTTCCCTTGGATTTGGAATAACTCATCTGAGGTTTCAAGGAAGAGGAAGTATCGTATGTTTTAAACGAAGAGTTCTTGTTTTGTAATTGTATCTTCTTCTCTTCGATGGCACGAATTTCGAGCTTATGTGCCATGGTGAAAGCCTCATCGAATGTTTGAAAGGTTTGCACTTGTAAGGTAGGTGAGATATGTCTAGCATAGGCTCGTGTGAAGAGCTCTATGAGTTCAGTTTGTGGTAATTGGAAAGTGAGTTGGTTGATTAGGCTATGCCAACGAGCGACAAAATATGCGATAGATTCATCGTCATATTGACGTGTGGAATAAAGATCGGTCATGGTAACCTTCTTGATGATGTTAATCAAAAATGATCCAAGAAGGCTTGGGCTATTTGATTGAATGAGAAGATGGAATGTCTAGGTAATCGCTATACCATCCAATCTGGACCGATTAGGGACATGGGAAAGGTTAAGTAAACGTAAAGCATCATCATGGGCAATTAAGTAACACCCATGTTTGAAAGATCACAAATGTTGCTGCGGGTCTTCCTTACTCTTAAAGCGGTTAAACTTAGGCATCTCCCAGTGTACGAGATATGGGCAAATGGGAAAGGATGGGTGAATAATCTCATTAGAAATCTCGTCATAGGTGAGAGAATTGTGGGAGCCAGAAATAGATGCTTCTAATGTCTGCATCTTATCCATCATTAACTTGATAAAGTCATTGTTAGATTTTGAAGATTGGGTACCCCCTGAAACGAAAGGAGGTTGTTGTTGGACATATGAATAATACGACATTCTAGAGTATGGTGGTGTCGAATAAGGAGGTGAAAATTGAGAGATAGACATAGAGGGTATATATCCAGACTGAATGACCGATGAAACAGAGGTGGTTGGTAGTAGGTATGTTAGGGTGGGACACTTGTAGTGACCCTGGTATAGATGGGAGGTAAATATTGTGGAATAGAAAGGAAAATGTTTTGAAACGGGGTTCGATCCAGGAGTCGTTCAAAGTCTGTGTCACACTGTAGGAATGGTGATAGGTTGATTGGTATCCATGGATGATGAGATGGAAGGTGGTGAAGGGCTAGGTAGTGAAGAACTAGGTGGTGAAGGGCTATGTGGGATGGTAGTCAACTAGTGTGAAATACGAGGGTGCTTTCCTGACTATGGGTTAGCACCATGTGGGTAAGAACTGATTTGGCAAGATTATATTATGTCCGAATGGCCCGAACACAACAGGGCTAGGAAAACATTCGATGGTAAGTGAATTAGGTCAGTTTCTAAAATTTAAAATAGCTTAGGGTGACCGACGCCTTGATTTAGGTAAAGCGATGCCGGTTAGGCTTCACCAGTGTCGTTCTGTGAAAAGCCAATAGTCTATTAAATGATGGTCCCAAACTAACAATTTTTATAGAGGATGAGATGTAAGGTGACTGTGATTGAATTAATGACAATATGAAATGTGATAGGAGCCTTTTATAGCTCAAAAAGTGAAATAGGCATCTTTTTGATAGGTATCCAAGAAGACTTTAGACAGACGTCAGTTGGATTAAACCGATGTTGGTTAGAGATAAGCGTGAGCGATTCCTGTGAAATTGAGACAAAGAATAAGAAAATTGGTTGTGATTTAAAATCGGTGTTGAATCAAACCTAGAAGTCTGAGAATGATGTAGATGTGGTCCAAGCACACTTAGATGAAGTTAGAATACACCGACTATGATTGGGAGTGTGCAAGGAAAGAGAAAAATAATGATCAAAAGCTCTCACCTCAAAATGCAAATCAAGTAGAACACTAAGAAAGAACATTCCTAGAGTGCCTATTCTATTACGTTTGTTCAACTTATGCTATTTGTATGGACTAACTGTTATGAATAGAACAGTAGAATTTCTTAGTGAGGTAGGCTTCCTACGAAGAAAGAATTCTAAAGGGTGAGGTTTCAGGAATGTTATGGCGGGCGGGCTTCACTCTGAAGTATGACTCGATAGAGTAGTGAGCTGGGTGCCCACTATATTGTGATCGTGTGATCACCTACAGCTTCTTCTAGGTAGGATGTTGTTTAAGAATGTATGTATTTTGAATTTTTGTGTGGTTTGGTAAGACTCAGAGAAAGAGAAAAGGATAGAAGTGCTTTTCTATGATTCGTTTGTCAACCATCAGTTGGTCATGACTTCCAGCGTATAGGTTGCCCTCAATTAATGTGAGCTAATGAGTTAAATCAAAATGCATTGCACTTGTTTTAAACCCAAATCGAAAGTATGATATTCGATGACAGCAATAGATGAACAGGAAGAGGGATGCTCTTTCACTAAAATGTAGAAAACAAGAATAAGAAGATTCTTTTTAAGTACACTAAAAGAAATGTGTCCTTCGGATCAAGTAGAAAGAAGAGAATGTTACCAAGGAGAAAGTCTTAACATGAATGCTATTAGAAGGGAAACAAACACACAAAATATTTCACCTAGGAATGAAGAAAGATGAAAGGAACCCGAATGGGTCCAACCAGAGCATGACAAAATGTTTCACCTAATTTATTAGTTTTACGATAAGTACTTGATGAAACAGATAAGGTGAAGGTGGTAAGAGGAATACCTATTTTGGGATGGTTGAAGGTTGTATGCGTGCATATAATTTTGGGTAAGTTGATAATCGAAGCCCGGTGGAAGAGTGGCTGTGTTAGAAGGTGTTAGGAAGAGACTTCACTATTGTGCAGTGAACTGGTTGTCTTGGCTAATAAAAAATTAATCCTTACTTTTCTGCGAGTATGTCAGAAAAGATCGAATTGACGATAAGGAAATCCAATGCCGAAGGTTCAACCTAAACAACCAAAAACCCCCGTATTACAAAGTTGTAGATGGGTCTATATAGGCCATTTGGTCCCGGCATAGCGGCGTCGGTTTAGGGAACCGACATCGATTTAGGTGAAGACGCGTCGGTTTGGGCGAGATACCTCGAGTTGTTCAAAAGTCTCCTAGGAAGTTGTTTCGCCATTTGATAAGGGTCTCTTCTTTTCTCGGGATGAAAACCGACCTTAGGAGGCTTTTAATGTGAGGTGAGGGAATGGGTCTAATGTTAGGTTTGTTTTGGGCATTGGTTTAGGGTTTCGGTTAATGGGTCAAATGATGGGGGTGGTTTAGGTGAGGTGCATTTAATAAATGACAATTATATTAAATAGGTGTGTTAGGGTGGTGAATTAATTTAATGTGAATAATTAAATTAATGTGTGTGTGGGTAAAAGGTTATTAACTTAATTAAAATAATTAAATTAATATGTATGAAGGTAAATGGCATTAATTTAATTAAAGTAATTAAATTAAAATGTGTGGGGTGTAGGAGGTAGGTGATTATAGGGCTGTGGTAGGGGACCAAGGTAATTACGACACGATTTGGTGTCTACAACATGCAATGTGAATCTGAAATGGATATGGTGGAGGGGATCGAGAAAGGCCAATTTGGAAGAAAATAATTTTGGTGGGGTTTTGAGAAGGGAGAATGTCGAGTGGTGAGATGGTTGGAGGGAAATTGAACATGTGAAAGGGAAGATTGGAAATAAATTTGTTAAAATAGTGGTTAAGTGGTGTGAAATATGTATGTAATTTGGCAATTCAAAAACATAATATATTGTACCCCATACATTGCATTTTTTCCCTTTACTATTTGTTTTGTAAATGAGCAAAAGGAGAAGCGTGTGTAACGAATTTAACTATTATGGTAGATGAAAATCAAGACATGCATTTCGAATGTAAAAAGAAGGAAGAGCAATATATGAATAAGGAGTTAAAACTATATAGAAATGGAGTAATTTGATGAGATGGTATTTTGTTTTGCAAATATTATTTTGAATAGTATAAAAGAGGAGTGATATGAAGAAATAATTTATAATAATGTCCTGTAAGATATTAATAAACATCATAATGCATGAGAATTGTTAAGAAGTGCAATCTCCAAAAAAGAGAATTTGGTAGAGCACCGATTCGTGCCTCTTCGTCCTTTCTTATTTTAACGTTAGCTATATAAAATTTTACCCTCAGGAAAAATTGAACAAACAAGAGCTCGAGCTATTTCGAAGAATCAAGAAGAAGTCTAAAGTCTGAAATTTTGGACTTTAGAGGTGGAGCTTTTAGGAGTTCTCGGTCAACAAAAATGTCTAAAACTCTGAAACTCTGAAATTTCAGACTTTCGGAGTTTGTGGTTTCGATATCTTGGAGCGTGAAGTTTAAAAAATGGAGGAAAAGTCCCGAAACCCAAAACTCTGAAAGTCTGAAATTTAGGACTTTCGGGTTTTGGGGTTTCGAAAGTCTTGGTGAGAGAAAAAGGCCCAAAATCTGAAATTCCAAAAGTTTGAAATTTTGGACTTTCGGGTTTTGGAGTTTGAGGTGCGGGATTCGGGGTTTGGAAGTCTCGGCAAAAAAATAAAAAAAAATGAATGAAAATGTTTGAAATGCCGAAAGTCTAAATCCCAAAAGGGTTCAGATTTTGGAGGTCAACACAGGTTTTGGGGTTAACACGGCGGCATTTTCAAAATTTGGAGTTTTGGTTTTGTAAACTTTGGAGGTTTGGGTTTTCAGAATTTGGAGTCTTCGGCAAGAAAAGATGGAAAAAGACAAGTCAATGTCTTAAATTCCGAATTCCAAAAGTTTAAAATTCTTAATTCCAAAAGTCTAAAATTTTTTACTTTCGAGGTTTTGGGTTTCAAACTTTCAGAACTCTCAAGCCATTTTAAGCAGTGAACAATGTTTCAATCTTAGAAACAAAAATGTTAGAAAGTCCGAATTTCGTAGTTTCGGAACTCTCGGCCCCCGCCATTTTTTCATAATGATACCTCATTCTTCAAATGGCCATAAATTTTGACTGGGAGCTTAGATTTCAGAAAGAGAGGACTTTTTGGAAATATCTCAACATTTGCTACACAACTACGATTGGATATTTTTAAATTAGTGAGACTACATTATTAAAAATTAAGAAATTCAGTTCTCCATTTTTAGAGGGTGTTCTAAGTTTCTCACCTACCACCATAATGAGGTATGGGATTTCTTTCTTTCCCAACAAGGAACAATACATGGAGGCATGGGTTTTGTAGTGGAACCCATCATTGTTGTAGGTGAATTCATTTCTCTTTTGGGGTGGTTGAAGCAAGAATTCAAATTCTTCTCATCTCCTTCTCTCATTCTTCCTATATATTGTAAGGAGGGGCATTTTTCTAAAGGTTGGACATTTTTCTTTGTACCCTCCCTTCTTCTCTTTCTAAAAAGGATTTTGGAAGTTCAAACCTCCCATTCAAACTGTAAAATGCAATCTTGCCTCTTGGCCATTGTAATGGACTGTATCAAATTCTTGGAGAAATAAAATAAGTCTTTGGATGATTTCAACCCTCTCTTATGTTCATTTCATCTTCCTAATCTCTCATTGCAATCCTGGTTATCTGTGCATGGTGGTTGTATTACATTTTTAATGGTTTGTGTTTAAATTGAAAAAGTGTTCAACATTCCTTTGGTGCATCACTTTTTTAGTTTAGGTTTATTTTATTGCATCTTCTTAACCCTATCTCCTTGGAAAGTTAGATTAGATTTTAGATTAGATCCTCTACAATTTGAATGTGTGCATCTGAACAGAGGAATAGGAACCGACCTTCATCTAGAGAGCTTTCCCATTTGTAAATTCCCACACTTTGGGAGAAGCTCCATGTTATGCAATCACACTGAGATTTTCAACCCATCGAGTTGTAGACATTCAGGGGTTCTGTGATTACGCATCACCATTAGCTCTAGTGGCATTTTGGAGAAGCAAACAAAGGATAATGGAGGAGAGATTCCTAGGTCTTGAAGGGAGGGAACTCTAGAGACAATTCTGAATGTTAGGCCCTGTCGTTTTGTGGTTCCAATGTCAATTAATGCTTTATGTAAAGTAATACCTTGTGATTTGTGGATTGTAAAATCTAATTACATTCGAAGTGGTAATTGTCTACGCGAGTCACTTGCTATCAGAAGTACATGAACATGCAAAAGATTGTTTATATCCCAATAAGGTCTAATGCACCTTTCAAATTGATGACAATGAATAATGGGAGTTTTGAAGGAGAGGTGCAGTTGTTATATATGATGTCAACAATTGTTCCAATTACACCACTGACAAGGCCAAACTCAACCCATAAATTAACTAATTTTTGCAAAGAATTATTTTATGTTGGATTTGATCATCATCACATTTTTCCAATTCACGTTATCTAGTAATATGTGAAATTGATCAAGCTACTTAAGCATTCAATGATTTTAGAATATGAAGATTGTGTTCATCAACCAACTCATTTCTAGCAAATAACTGCGGCATATACTAGAAATTGCGAAGCTTGTCTTTTAAAAGTTGTGTATCTATTCAGGACATAAGACTCTTCCAATATTCAAGGAGAATAGTTGCATCTTGTACGTGGAGCAATATATTATGAAAAATATCTTGGGCATTATTTGAACCTTGTTGACGAAATATTGTCCACAATGTGATGGAGGTGAATTATCTTTTCAAAAATTTGGTGCCATAGGACCGAATTGAATACAATGGAATTTCCTTGATAGGAGGCAATTGGCCAAGGTCATTAACAAGAAGTATTTACCTATTACCAAATTGGGATGTTTTGAAATGAGGAAATGCTTCATGAAGGTGATAGTCAACCATAGCAAGTAATTTGGGACCAATGAAGCTCATCTCATCAATGAGTATATATTGAATATGCTTCATGGAATCTTGAAAGTTAGATAAAGTATGGTCATCTAATGGTTTTATTTCTTTGATTGATATGTGCAAACAAATATGTATAATCGATGCAGAAATATTCAATGTTGTGACACCATTCAGTGCATCTAGCAAGAGAAGGGGAAATTTTATCTTGTTGTTTGTCGGTGACAATGCTAACATGATCGCATTAATGAGATATGATTTTCATATCACTGCGGTTCCCTGGATTATCAATTTCAAAGGAGGTAGTTTGTATTTGAGCATGAAGTGGTGGAGAACAATATCAAAAGAATTTTTTTCTCTAATAAGAGAGGCGATGAAGGTTGCAATATGGAGGGATTATTTATCCCTATCTTGGTTAAACCCTTTTAGACTCAATGGAAGATGTAGCAGTTTACATTAGACAAAGTGGAATTGTGGTTTATTCCTAGAAATGTTGAATATCTATTCTCGGTGGCCTAACATATCAAGGCTATACATTCTCATGTGGTTTTACGGATGGAGACAAGTAAATAATTTCCCATTCATCTAATTGATCCGGTGTGGATGTATTATCTTCTACACTTCATGGGCATTCATTTGAGAGGTCATCAATATCCATTTGTATTCGATTAACATGCTAAGGGTAGTAAATGTTACGAATAAGTTCCCGATTAGAAGTAATTTGAATGTGAGTGGCACCAATATCATTTGAAATATTGTGGAATGGTTTGTATAGAACAATTTTAGTCGAACAAAAAGTTTGGAAAGATTCTCAAGTATGAGGAGACACTCAAAAAAATCTAGGAGAGACCCACGACAATTGCTAGTGTAAGACATATCTTCCATTTGTCTCATTTATGAATTTTATTGTAAGACCATGTTCTTGCAACTTTAATAAGCTATAACGATTCCATGGATGAAGGTCTCTATTTGTAAATTTCAATGAAATGAGAACATTATTGAGAATGATCCTTTATTTCAACAACCTTCCTTCAAAAAAATTGGAAATATTAAAAGAAATGAAAGTTTGGCTACAAAGAAAAAGAGGAAGATTTTGCAAGACGTGGTAAGTTTCATGTGCACTGATATCATGTTTGACCAAAATTTCAGTAAGAATTTTATGGAAGGAAATATGTGTTGGCTGATGCAGTGCGAGATTGTATGGAATTATTGAGAGCATTTGATAGTAGGTTGGAACAAACTTCCGATTTGGAAGCATATTTCACAATATATTTTAGAATAACATGTTTGGAGAGAACATGCTGAAATTCAATATTGGCTCTCCATATGAATAACATTATTTGGTTGTGGGTGTTAATCCTATGACCATTTCTCAAAGGTGGATACTACATTTATCCTTTTTCATAGATAGAAAGCAAAGACTTCGAATATTTCTCCCAAGGGGTATTATCACAACTTTAAAGAACTAGACCTTTTTCCTCGAGCATATATTCTCTAAAAATTTGGTGTGTTATTGAACTCGATTAATCAATTCAATAAGGTTAGACAGAGGATCGACAAGGAGTATGTTAAATGTATCCAAAAGTTAAGGATCATCTTGTATGGGACAGGACACATGATGTGTTTGTTGATCAATTCCTTGAGGGTTCCATGTAGAAATGTATATTTCAAAGTAATTAGTTGTTTCCTTAATGGTGTACGGATCATTCCAGTCTAATGATTCTACATTAAGGGAACCCAGAAGCCATACAAAACCATGAACGTGTTCGGATCCTTTGTGTTGCCATTCGTATCTCGAAAAGGAAATGAGACGGGAAATTAGACATCATGACTATGGAAGACATAAAAAAATCGCAGGTTATTTTGTACATGTACCAATAGTCTCGAGCCCCAATATGTTTCTGGAGTACTTCATCATGGAAGATTGTGAATCTTTGATGCAAGTAAATGGAGACGCGGGGCTGGAAATGATTTTTTAATTCTCCAACATTGACTTGCTACAGCATCCTGTGGGGATTCTTATCATTTACATTATGAACGTCTATCCATTTTATGTCATTTGCACTTAAGAATAGTGTAGCCGTACCTAATTTCTTGACCATGTCATACAGTTCACTTCTGCCATGCCTAAAATAATCTAGTTACATGAACGTTTGTTTCAAAATGCATTAAACTATCTGGGAGGCCGTCATGTGAATAGTATTGAAAATTTCGATGAAGGTATTCTATACTTGTTGGAAGGCCATGCTCCAAATCCTGTTTAATTAATATTGATGTTGTTTCCTGGCTTCGGTGCCGCATAATAAGGTTGAGTAAAAGGTATATGAATCGAGGAATAAAACCTAATCAACCCTCATGGTAGCGCAAAAGATGCATGGCATATTCATGGAGCTAGACTTTTTCAATGCCAGGTTCGGTGAACATGGATTTTCCTATTGGGATTAAATATGGAAAATCCATTGCGAACATTCCTACTGTGTTGTATTCATTTATAGTTGAAAAGCCAAGCTCCGAACAAGTTGTTGTAGTTGAACATTGTTGGTTATATGGTAGAAAAAATGTAAAATATCTTCAATAATTTGTTCCTGAATTTGGAACCGATGGCACAAAATAAGATGTGACACCTGGTATATCAGACGGGGAATAATAATTTCGATCAAAGGGATCCATAGTTGTGACATCAAATTCTTGGATATCTATTGTAACATTTCTAGGGAGAAAAGAAACATTTGTAGACTCAAAAGCAAAAGAGGTAAGTGCATCATTATCAAGCAAGACATCTTTGTAGTATGGATCATGTGCTATTTTAAAATTTAGTGCATTCCAAACACGTGACCTGCTAACATAGAAGTCATAGTTTGTGTTTTTTGGACCTTTCCTTTGTATAAGAAAGATTTCCAAATCTCCAAGGTGATGTGGAACATATTTGGTAATAGAGGATACATTTTGCAGAAAGTTAATGGTGTGTCCCAAGTACTTATATTGTCTTCCTTAGGATTTGGTAATTTGTACAATAGGATTTATTCTTGTAATTAACATTTCGTCTACTTGTGTCAAGTTTTTAAAACAATTTAGATGGCATCCGAATCCACGTTATTCCATTACCTAAAATGATGTTTTTCTTTTCAAGATTACATCTTCAAAGCAAGTATGTAAGTCCTTTGAATTGATTGTTCACATGCCCCCACCAATATATAAGTGGGTATTGTTGAGGAAAGTAATAAAAAATAGGAGACCTTAAAACTTCAAAAATGTTCTTAAATTTTCTCAAAGAACACCCACCGAGATATTTATGTACCCCCCTCTATGGGACCATGACCTAATAATACCGACTGGGACTCTAGAACCGTAAAGCCACAATTGTCGACAATGAGGCTCTAAGGAGGTACACTATTGCGAAGAGGCGAACTTAGTAGAAAGACTGAGACTATAAAAAAATTATTGTTAATGTAAGCATTAAATAAATTTAACGAGCGAGACAAATTTTTCAAAGTGTAGACCCATAGAGTAGCAAGAACTAGGGGAGAGGAACCAATACTTGAGAATGATCCAATAGTGGACATAGAGTCTTGACTACACAACATCCAATAGTTGTCATAGTGCAACCTGATAGTTGTCATCGGACTAGCTAGTGATTTTTTAATTTTGACATGATAACACCCAATCACATCATGACATGTAAGATTTACTATTATTAAATATTCAATGTTCAATCATTATCACCCATGTTCAAATATTGGTTTCCATTATAGTTGTAGTGTAACTCAAATTTATTATTTTAAATCAATTCAAAATATGTCTTTCCCTCCAATTAAACACTCCAAAGAAAAAATATAAGTTAAGAAAAACTTGAACTACATGTTGGTGAAAAATTCATGATCCCACATGGTATACAATTGATTTTGTGGACCCCTTAACTTAGGGTGCACCACTACTAGCCCCTCTCCCTAATTTAGACTAAATTGTAAGGGTGAATCATGAAGTGAGTTATGCCTAGTTGTCGATCACTCCAGTCATCTATCACACCGAGACACATTGATAGTAGTATCAATCCACCAAATTATCAACAATTGCAGAGTCCCAGCAGGGTTAAATTCATGTAATTTTCTAATTTAGTGTCCTTGGAGGACAATTTTTCGCCCACTCCCAATCTCCCAAGGTTCAAATCTGATGTACACCACATGAATAAATCTACCTCGTAAAAAAATTTCTTTGTTAGTAGTTATTTGTTCAAGTATTATAAATGAATGTGTTGTTGTGGTATTCTCATAATGATTCATCAGAGCTCGGGTGGTTTTTTTTAAACTCTAATAATACTTAATACTTATTCAAGTATGGAAGTTGCTCTGGTTGAGGTTGTGGTTGGAAGAGTTGGTGAGATGGTTGTATAACCGACAACCAAGGAGGCTTCAATTTTGTTTAACATCATAAAGGATTTTGAATGTGAGCATCCTAACTCTTACCTTGGTTAGCAGTTGACAATATGGTAGACTGTTGGTAGAAATTTTAATAAAAACCAATGCAGCACAGTGGTTGGGCGTGTGGCTAATATACAGGAGGTTGTGGGTTCAATTTCAGTCCATCTGCAGTGCTAACTTGCATGAGCATTAGGCTCTTCCAGTGTCACGAGACCTTGATAAAAATAAATTGTGGATTGTAATTATCAATCAAATTTGTTTAAATAAGTTTCTCTCCACAATTCATTATTGTAATGATCATCATTCCACATCTCCACGGCCTCCTCCCCGACGTATTTCATTTGACTGTTTATCAAAGCATTTATTCATGCTTCTTCCAACCTCCAAACTTGATTCCACGGACTACATATTATTAGTAAATCACAAACACACATAGTGGACAGTTGGAGTTAAAGTTCATTTAGTCATTTCAAATTCAATTCCCAAAAGTAACGATCAAAATAAAATATGAATGCCCAATGAGCCAATGGCCCTTAATGTTTAAAATTGAATGCTACTCTACTTCAAATTACTCGAGGCTCCAATAGGCAACAAGCTAGGGATATTATGTTGTCAATGGTTAGTTGAAAGTGTTAAGACTTTTGTATTTGCAAGATGACGGATTGCTTCAAAATGGTTCTCATGTCCTAGATATCCTCCTCCAATAGGTATGACTAGTTATTTGTTTTGAAGTTTGGTGTTTTTAATATTTTGATATCGTTTTTCAATATCATTATATCACAATAAAAATTAATGAAGTTAAACTCTACCGTGTGAAATGTCATTATTCTAATAAGATATAGATTGTTCAATTTTGAATTCAAAAAATATCATGTTTTGAAAAATACGTAACATACATTATTGAAGCGGGAGATGATAGGGTCAATGTTGCCAAAGGTCTTGACATTCATGAAATAAAATTGTAATATGGAGAGATATAAAAGTCAAGGTTGTTATAATAGGGCAACTAAACTACCAAAGACTTGTGTGCCTCTTATCATACATGTCAACATTATAGATATGAAAAACATAGATTTTTGTATCTATATGAAAATTATGAAAGTCAAAAAGAAGATGACATTAGTATAAAAAAATCATGAATAAATTATTATTGACAGGTAGGGGTGAGTGTAAAAACTGAGAGGAGACTAGCATTAATTAATCGTTGATCTGCCGTAATAATCTCCACTCAATTAAAATTGTAATAAAAATGTATAATGGGCTTCCAAATTTCCACGCACGAGGAATCCAGGAGAGGTTTTAGTTTTCTAAGAAGACGTCTACGTCTAGGCTATGTGGGGCCTTTCTGAAGAAATGCATATGAAATTATTGAGTAGTAAAACTTTCTGAGGTGTTCGTATCCTCTCCCACGAACAAAAATGAAGAAAACAATAAAGGCGAAAAATTGGAGCCATAATTTTGAAGGGGATTTGAATTTTAGATGCAAATAAAAATAAAACAACGCGTTTCCCATATGGCCGGTTTTGAAAATTGTGGACTATTCTACGAGGGGCAGTTTAGTTGGAAGAGATTCTGATTAAAATGCATGTTTATTTGTAGTCCAGTTTTTTAATTTTTATTTTGGATGATTTGACACTTAAAAGATCACAAAAATAAGAGTATCTGTGGTCAATTGTTTTACAAATTTTTATCATTGATCAATTTTTTCGAATGAAATAATGATTGTAGGAGGTAATGGAATTGAAAGTGTAAAATTTTCTATCATTAACTGTTCATCTCTTTTGAATCATTATAAGAAAACAAAATTTCCCATCAATTGATTTTTGGACCCCTTAATAGGGGTGTATCACTTCTAGCCCCTCTCCCTAATTTAGATTAAATTCTAAGAGTGAATCATTGAAGTGAGTTGGGACCAGCTGGTGATCACTCCAGTCATCTACCGCACTTTGACACACCGATAGTAGTTTCACGCTGCCAAGTTACCAATAATTGCAGCCTGCAGGGGTTAAATTCATGTAATTTTATAATTTATTGTCCTTGGAGGATAGTTGTTTTGTCACCCACTCCCAATCTCTAAGGTTCAAATATGATGTATAGCCGAGATGAATAAATCAACCTCGCAGAAAAAATAATTCCGTGTTAGTAGTTGTTTGTGCAGATTATAAATGAATGTGTTGTTGTAATATTCTCATAATGATTTAGTGTAGCTCGGTGGTTTTTTTCAAACTCGATAATATTTACTACTTATTCAAGTGTGGAAGTTGCGTTGGTTGATGTGATGGTTGAAAGAGTTAGTGAGATAGTTGTATACCCGAAAACCAAGGAGGCTTCAATTTTGTTTAAATTCATAAAGGAATTTGAATGTGAGCATCCTAACTCTCATGTTGGTTAGCAGTTGACAATATGGTCAACTGTTGGTAGAAAGTTTAATAAAAACAATGCAAAGCACGGTGGTTGGGAATGTGGCTTGTATACAAGAGGTTGCGGGTTCAATTTCAATCCATCTGCGGTGCTAACTCGTATGAGCGTTAGGTTTTTCAGTGCCACGAGACCACGATAAAAAATAAGCCGTGGATTGTAATTATCAATCAAATTTGTTTAAATAAGTGTTTCCCCACAATTCATTATTGTTATGATCATTGTTCCACATCTCCACGGCCACCTCTCCCAACGTATTTCATTTGATTGTTTATCAAAGGGTTTATCCCCGCTTCTTCCAACCTCCAAACTTGATTCCACAGACTACATATTATCGGTAGGCTACTCTACTTCAAATTACTCAAGGTTCCAATAGGCAACAAGCTAGAAATATTATGTTGTCAATGGTTAGTTGAAAGTGTGTGGACTTTGGTATTTGCAAGATGACGGATTGCTTCAAAATAGTTTTCATGTGCTAGATATCCTCCTCCTCAATAGGTATGGCTAGTTACTTGTGTTGAAGTTTGGTATTTTAAATATTTTGATATCATTCTTCAATATCACAATAAAAGTTAATGAAGTTAAACTCTACTTTGTGAAATGTCATTATCTTAATAAGGTATAGATTGTTCAAGTTTGATTTCAAAAATATCATGTTTTGAAAAATAGGTAACATACATTATTGAAGATGGGAGATTATAGGGGCAATGTTGCCAAAGGTCTTGACATTCATGAAATAAAATTGTAATATGGAGAGATATAAAAGTCAAGGTTGTTATAATAGGGCAACTAAACTACCAAAGACTTGTGTGCCTCTTATCATACATGTCAACATTATAGATATGAAAAGCATAGATTTTTGTATCTATATGAAAATTATGAAAGTCAAAAATAAGATGACATTAATATAAAACAATCATGAATAAATTATTATTGACAGGTAGGGGTGAGCGTCAAAACTGAGAGGAGACTAGCATTTAATCGATGATCTGACGTAATAATCTCCACTCAATGAAAATTGTAATAAAAATGTATAATGGGCTTCCAAATTTCCACGCACGAGGAATCCAGGTGAGAATTTAGTTTTCTAAGAAGACGTCTACGTCTAGGCTATGTGGGGCCTTTCTGAAGAAATGCATATGAAATTATTGAGCAGTAAAACTTTCTGAGGTGTTCGTATCCTCTCCCACGAACAAAAATGAAGAAAACAATAAAGGCGAAAAATTGGAGCCATAATTTTGAAGGGGATTTGAATTTTAGATGCAAATAAAAATAAAACAACGCGTTTCCCATACGGCCGGTTTTGAAAATTGTGGGTTTTTTTACGAGGGGCAGTTTAGTTGGAAGAGATTCTGATTAAAATGCATGTTTATTTGTAGTCCAGTTTTTTAATTTTTATTTTGGATGATTTGACACTTAAAAGATCACAAAAATAGGAGTATCTGTGGTCAATTGTTTTACAAATTTTTATCATTGATCAATTTTTACGAATGAAATAATGATTGTAGGAGGCAATGGAATCGAAAGTGTAAAATTTTCTATCATTAACTATTCATCTCTGTCGAATCATTACAAGAAAACAAAATTTCCCATCACTTCTAAAGATGGTGCAAATTTCAAATATAGAAGAGAACATGAACTCAATCTTGACAAACTATGACAGAAAATGCAACGTATAACGATCGAGACGTTAATATTCCATGGCGGCTTCCCAGAACGAGTGGGGTTGGCTTTGTTGTTCGTTACGTGAATTAATCCAATGTGGAATGACTGGCTTAGAATTAAGAGAATTATGGATACAACATTTTTATTTAAGCAAATAAATGCAGAGTAATCTTATTAATGATGAGTTCAAAGTAATTCATAATTAAAACCCATGTCGAAAAATATAAAATAAATAACAAAGCGTCGTAAAGTCAACGATATTTAAACATGTGTTTTGTCTTTTAACATTAACGGTCAATAGTCATTGTTGTCGATGTGGAAAGTGGTTTTACATCTCTAATGCATTACAATTTACAACTTGACTTTGATTTAAATTAATACACAACATCGAGTCACGTTTATTTTAATAAATGAAAAGACAATTAGGAAACGTATGATAATTGAAATTCTTAACTTAGTTATTTTTTCCGAAATAAGGTTTATAGTGATATAAATTTTGTCACAATTTGAGAGCTAAATAATAGATATTGCAAAACAAGTTCAGACAATGAGATGAAGTAATACACGAAAAATGAGGAAAAACATAAATGCTAACCCAAATTTTCCTTGAAACCTTAATATGTTTGTAACACCTCTTAAAACATAAAAAATTGGAGGGATTTTAGGAGGACGTGGGTGTGGGGTGGGGAGTGGGCGGTTGTTTTATTCTTCTATTTTTATCATGCCCCAAGGATTTTGAATGGTTTGGGAAGCAACAAACCTAGTATATTGCAATTCAACAGATAGTCTAGTGTAATGCAAGTAGCCCAATCCTTATTTTTCCAATGCTCTAATCAATGTACCAAGTAAATACTCGATGTTATGCTCTAAAATTGCGGAAATATTATTTCTACATGGAATGTTCTTGAAATAAAATGATTTTCTTACAATACTAGTGTATCATAAATCCACCCATACACTTATGTAAATACATATCTTGTAATGCCCACTTCCTACGACACTTAGTTGATTATCATTTTGAGTTATGCAGATTTTAGATATGGACATGGCGTATACTTATGTTGATTAGCATGATGTTTTGTGACTAGACGCATTTGGATTATGGTTGGATTTTGTTTTCAGTATGATCTGCACTGACTCATGGACAGACTATTGGATATTGATATTATTTTTATATAGATATATCGCATGTGTTCTAACATTGGATTTCTTCATACGATGAGTAGAATGTAGTTGTTGAATTTACATTACTATGATTTTGGAAAATGATGAAATGCATGATTAAATTGTGAATTAGACCTAGAAATAATGATTGCTTGAATTACGTATAGATGTTAATAAATTTCATGCATATGATTATTTTGGATATTTTGACATGGCCGCAAGGCCGAAGAGGGTATTTTGCATTTTGCAGGAAACACAGCATGATCACAACCATGAGGGGGATTGGGGACCAAACACAACAGAATGTCGGGTGGTTACAACATTGGTCGTCAAGGCAACTTGTAAACTGTATTGTGTTAGCTTGTTCTTGTATGTGTTGAGGAAATTTTCTTGAGGGGGTAATGTTCTAATGTGACCATGGGGTTGAGAATTTTATTTAATTGTTTTATTTACTTTAGTAGGTGATTTCATTTGGGATGCCCTTCTTTTATTACTTTTGCTAAGTATGTTTAGATTAATTTAATATCTTGTTTTAGTCATGTGGGTGTAATAAATTTTGTTGGTTGGCTCCTTGAGCCATGTGTTGTCTCTTGTATTGAATGCTTATCTTGAGTGTTGACCACTCCAAATCTCTTGAAAACTCGAATTTGAGTTTGAGGGCAATTTTGGGGGACTTGTGGGACAAGTTAAACTTGTCCCACACTTCCCAAAACCCCTTACCAACCATATCTATGGGTTGGGAATCCAAAAAGGGGGCTATTTATTGTTTTGGGAAGGAAAATATGACCTTGGAGTGCATTTTCCTCTTTTTGCATTTAATTGTGCCTTAAGGCACATGGGAAAGGGTTGAATGTGGAAGAGGGTTGTCATTCAACCCAACCACCCATTTATGGTGTTTTGGGATTTGAATTGACCTTGGGAGATGGTTTGAGGATGTGTGATGTGGCATCCTACATGGAGCCACATCACCCTCACCCTTACCTTTGATCTATTTATTGAAACTTCCTCTCTTGTAGAGGGGGTTAGAGCTTTGTTTTGGTGTTGTTGAAGAGTTCTTTGTTATTTGGAGAGAGAGGAATTGGGAGAAAGAGATAGAGAGAGTTTTTGGACTTGCATGCTTGGATTGATTTGGGAAGGAGCTTGGACAAGTTTCTTGGTGTAGGCTTCTCCAATGGAGAGGTAGGGAACCCTCTCCTTTGTTTTTTTCTTTCATATTATTATTGCTTCTATGCTAAAAATTGTGAAAAAGAAATGCATGTTTACTTTGGTGAAATTGTGAAAAATGGTTTGAATGCTTGTTGTGTAGTATAGGAGAGGTCTATGGGAATAATCATGAGGGAGGCAAAAGAGTAGATTAGGATATTGTGGAGGGAGTTTGAGAGGGATGCCCATCTTGGGTAGGAATGTTTACATTCTACCTTGTCTTTGAGGGAGCCATAAGAGGAGGGAGGCATAAGAGTATGGGAGGAATAAGGGGTACTTGAGGGAGGCATAAGAGTCATAGGGGCTTGTGTATATTGTGGAGGGTTTTGGATGGGCATCTCATCTCATTTGGGAGGCATAAGGGAAACATTCCCATAGTTCCTTCTCTTGTTGGCTTGGATGCAAGCCTTGTTGTGTAATGTTTGATGTTATTGTGTGTCTCTTTGTTCTTCTATTTTGGCTTGATTGTTGTGAAGAACTAGTATTGTGGAAGCATGTTGTGTTGCCTTGAGTTGGAGACCACCCTTTTCATTGTGTTGTGTTTGGGGCTCGGGGGTCAATGGAGGAGATTGCTTCTCTTCTCCATTGAGATTTGGTTGGGAGGTGAGTGTCGCCTCTCCCCTATCTTGGTTGTGATCTGAACTACGGAAACTTGGAGCATGGATGGAGAACACTATGGAGCTTGTGAAGACTCCTTCCATTTCCTTACATAAATTATTTGTTGTAAAACTTACAAGTGAAAGAAAGTTGAATCATCTTGTTTTCATTTCAAAATAAGAGACATTGTAATTTATAGTTGCTCCAAGAGACACATGATTGAATGCAAATTCTACTTGAAAAGTGTTTACATGGTTGTAAATATGTTCCACATGAAGTAAAAGGTGTTATAACAAAATAATGGAGGAAAGTTGTATTGAAATGTTAGTTTTCTCACTCCAAATTTATTAGAAATGTTGTTGATTTCTTGTGGAATACTGTGAAGAAATTATAAAAGGAAATATATTAAGATTTCGTTTGTATACGTGAAAGTAATGTGTTGTAAAGATTGAAAAAGGATAGTGCATCATCTTCTCTTGTGTAGTTGATTGAAGGTCTTAAGTTTTCAAATGGTTTTAATATGACAATGAAACATTTTAGACTCTAGCCCTTTCCTATCTATCTTTATTTATGGATCCGTTTTAATCATTAGCAAAGTATAAAAAGAAATGAAATCAATTTACTCAAAACCTCACGTAATGTTTATCAAGGATGGATAGAAGTAAATCGTTGATGCAAATCCTTAAAAAAAAACTTTCCAAGACTAGATATACATGTTCTCAACGTTTAAAGAGGAAACCAATATTGTAAATATGTTCCATATGCAAGTATTATTTAGACTAATGGTTTTACTATTACTAAATTTTATTACTCACAACATACTATTAATATCCCCTTAGCAATTATGGGGTATGTTATTGTAAACCACAGACTAATAAAAATATCAACGAAATAGGAGATTAAGCACACTATTGTCCAGTTCATTCGCACCTGCTGTCGGTGTCTGCATGCCCATTTAATTGCGAAACAACCGTATTTTATGAAGTCATTAGCATAATCTCGATCTCCGAGTTACTTGGAAAATAAATTAAAAAAAAAAAGTTTATTAGAAAGCGGTAATGGGACTGGTCTTTTCTTTATCACCATAGGTCGATAAAGTGTGCCTCGACACGATGCAAGCCCATGGTTACAAATTGCTTCACCTAGCATAAAAAAAAGATATATATATTTGTCTGCAAGCTTCGATGCACTTGTACTTTCTTTTACCAAGTAAAACTATGTTTGATTGCTTGGAGAATCACATTTTATTTTATTATGTTCTCGCTAGGAAACACAACCAAATCAACGACACGTGAATTAGCTCAAAAGACGAGACTCTAGAAGAGAGACTCTACAAAGGAGCACTCGTCCTCTATCAAGAAATGAGCAAAAGAAAAAAAAACGATGTACATGAATTAAGAATAGCACCGTTTCGAATTCATTTTTTTTTGGATAAAACATTACAAGGAGGATCCCAAGTTTGGAAGGGACATTCAATACCTTGAAGCAGTTAACAACGTAGCTTAACGGCTCGCCGCCTGTCCCTCCACCGCTTTGGTTTAAAGAAAATAGATTTACTTTTATGCTTTTGAAGGAGAATCTGAATTTAAGAATGCATTCGATCTTGTATGCAGTAAAACAACATATTTAGACGCCCCCGCTCTTGGCGCCATCCCATCCGGGTGTGCACGCGCCCGAGATCCTTTACTTACCTTCTAGCTGTATCCACGCGCCTGTGCACAAGAGAAAAGAAGAAAAAACAGTACCCCGCTGTCCACGCGCCCAAGATCTGCGCGAACTCCCCTCGCCACGTATCTACGCACCACGGGACAAAGAAACAAAGTGTCAAAACAAATAAAGAAAGAAAAAAAAATAGACTCGCGCCATGCCCACTCGCCCCTTCCCACGCGCAGTAGTTTTATCCAAAATCTACACCTTCCGTCCACGCGCACAGGAATAAGAAGAGAGGAAACCGACTTCCCACGCGGCCGGGGAGACCAAAATAGTGCTTCCATGTGTTATTGACGTTGTTCCAATGTTGTAGGCGGTGATTGGGTCTGTAGGGATGTGAGCTTTCATTACCTAACTGATTAAATATTGTTGCGCCGTGTGGAAAAGGACCTTCATGGCCGCTGTGTTTGAAATGGGCCACCCACCGTCCCAATCGTAGCTTTTAGTGACGGTCCAATGTTATTCTTGCAAGTATGGTAAATGGAAAGTTTAGATAGGCATTTTGTGTAGTAAAGTAGTACACGTATAATAAAAAAAAGATTTCACATAATCATTCTCCTAAATGCAAACAGGGTAATGCGTTATCCAAACATAGGAATTCTTAAAATACGATGAAATCGTATAGTGTTACTAGTACACCTATTGTATAATATGACTCCTTACTTGCTCATGAGTATATATATATATATATATATATATATATATATATATTTATATTTTAATGTATTAAATTTCGAAGTAACGTAACTTATTGAATAATAAAGTAAACATCTATATAGGTAGGTAAATATATATATATATATATGAAAATAAATAAAAAGGCAAATTGAAAGTTGTTAATGAATTCTCTTCAAAATTAATTGTATCGTGCCCTCGGGCTACCCTTATAGGTATTTTGTCCACACAATGGTACCTGACATTAATCAATCTAACTCGAAAGTCGACCCTCCTGTTCTTGGCGAAACGTCGAATGAGACTTAACTCCTCTTATCATCGTTCCCGAAGCATTAACGGGACTAATTTAGTTTGAGCCTGTATGCGAGCACACTATCATCAAAAAAAAAAAAAAAAAAAAAAAAAAAAAAAAATTGTCGCATTTTCGGGTCACTTGTTCGTTGCGGCGTCGTCGTCATCGCTCGATGTCGTCGAGCGAGCGTCGTCTATTTTAGCGGCGTTACATTTTGGTATCAGAGCCAGGGGTTCGAAGCTGGGACCCTTGGGCACACGCCGAACACGCAGAAACAGGAACTTTCAACTTAGTACAGAACATTATTCTTTTAAAATATGAAACCATATTGTTGATAATTATAGTAAACAGCAAATTTAGAAAACTGACACAAGACCTAGTACAGTGAACTAACTCTCGCCTTGATCTGTGCAGGAGGCGCGGATTGGGCGAGGGGTCTCTTCACATAGACCTAGACATACCACCGCCAGAGCAGGCCGTAGCAGCCCTTCTGCCTCAGATTTTGCAGACACTTCAGGATGTCAATGCCGCTATACGCGGAGAGCCCTTGGGAGGACGACTTGCTAGACGTAGCCTGGAGCCATCAGTAGATGCCCAGGCATCCCCTCGACACAGCGAGGAGCACAGAGCAGAGAATTTCCGTGCAGAGTCGGCTAGGGCAGAGTCGCCACAGAGGGGATATGGGGACAGGATTTCAGGACATAGGGACAGGTCTCGGAGCCCTAGACAGAGGGAGGAGCATACAGAGAGACCTAGGATTCGTACTACATCAGCTGCAGACCATATCAGGGAGATCCTGAAGCTGCGACCATCTCAGTATTCAGGAGATATAGGTGGTTTTCAGGCAGAGGCTTGGTTGGTGAGCTTGAGCGGATGCTTCAAGCTCTGTCCTTGTAGTAGCAACACGAAAGCTCGTGTTGCGATCCACCTTCTGAAGGATGGAGCAGGAGTCTGGTGGAGGACCGAGGAGCAGAAGCTCCATGTTGACTCAGAGACGATTACCTGGGAGCTGTTTGAGGAGCGGTTCAGGAGCAGGTATTTACCTAGGAGGTTTATTCAGCAGCGTATAGATGAGTTTCATGACCTCCGTCAGGGATCGATGACAGTAGCTGAGTATGAGAGTCGATTTCTGGACCTACTTCAGTATGTCGATTATATGCAGGATGAGCAGGTACGGATTCACAGGTTCATCCGGGGCCTGAACTTGGATTTAGCTGGCGCAGTGCGCATTCACTGCCCACAGACGTTAGCAGAGGCCGTGGAGAAGGCCTATATTGCAGAGGAGACACGGGGGAAGACACAGCAGGCTAGAGATAGAGTTCGGAGCCGTATCCAGCAGATGCAGGATAGTAGGTCGAAGGGGTCAGTTCCTCCTCCACGGGGTGGACAGAGTTCAGGGCAAGCTTCATTTAGGCCACCACAGCAGCAGCAAGCAGACCCGCCCACCTTACCGACCTCCTCAGAGATTCGATGCACAGAGAGGACGTAGTATGGGGCCTCCTCCTAGGGGACCCATCAGGACACAGGGTGCACCGAGAGCTCAGTCAGTCGGAGCTCGTCAGCAGAGACCTCAGCAGTCCATAGCCGGATCGTCAGGATCGGCATCTCAGTCATCTAGAGTACCAGCTGGAGCCGCTTCCCACTGGAGAGGATCAGGCGGCTGTTATGGTTGCGGAGTCGTTGGGCATATTTGGAGAGATTGCCCACTTAACCCTACCAAGGGTAAGACACAGAGCTCAGAGCCTACTGTTGGAGATATGGCACGGAGTCATCGGATCTACGCAGCGGTCGAGAACCGCCAGGCTGAGCATCAGAGTACTGTGATTGAGACGACAGGTAGTATTGGTGGTATTTCCACCTCTATATTATTTGATTCTGGTTCTTGATTCATTCATTGCACCATCTTTGGTAGAGCGTTGTAGGCTGGTGGCAGTTAGGCAGGGCCGTAGTTGGGACGTTGAGATGGCTTCGGGAGCCAAGATTTCTGTAGACTCCTTAGTCAAGGAGTGTGTAGTGGATTTGGGACCCTTCACCACTACTTCAGATCTTAGGATCCTTCCATTAGGATCTTATGGCATCATTTTAGGCATGGATTGGTTGTCCGCTCACAGAGCTAGAGTGGATTGTTACCACAAGACTATTGCTTGCATAGATGATCTTGGGGTAGAGTCAGTGATATCAGGAGTTAGGAGACCCGTTTCTATTCGTACCATCTCCGCTATGCAGCTTAAGCGGTGTATGCGACGGGGTCACAACAGTTGTATCTTTATTACTGATTAGTGACAGATCGAGGATGAGTCGGGGGACCTTCCCTCGATGATCATCCCATCTTATCAGAGTTCACCGATGTGTTTCCAGGGGAGCTACCGGGATTACCTCCCCCACGTGAGATTGACTTCCATATAGATCTAGTTCCAGGTGCAGAGCCTATCTCACGAGCACCCTATCGGATGACTACACCTGAGTTATGTGAACTCAAGTTGCAGCTGGAGGGCCTTCTGGAGAAAGGCCTAATTCGTCCTAGCGTATCCCCTTGGGGTGCACCAGTTATCTTCGTAAAGAAGAAGGATGGATCTCTTCGGTTGTGCATTGACTACCGTCAGCTGAATAAAGTAACGATTAAGAATCGTTACCCCCTTCCACGCATTGACGATTTGTTTGATCAGATGAAGGGGGCTACCGTTTTCTCCAAGATAGACCTTAAGTCAGGATACCATCAGCTCAGGATTGCGGAGACAGATATTCACAAGACAGCTTTCCGCACGAGATATGGCCACTACGAGTTCACAGTGGTACCTTTCGGTCTGACGAATGCCCCCGCAGTGTTTATGAGTTTGATGAATGGGGTATTCAGGACCTTCCTCGATCGCTTCGTACTCATCTTCCTTGATGACATTCTGATTTACTCACGCACACGTGAGGAGCACGAGGAGCACCTTCGCCAAGTTCTTCAGTGTCTTCGCGAGCAGCGCCTTTACGGGAACTTGGAGAAGTGTGCATTCTTTCACTGAGGTGCAGTATTTGGGCCACGTTATTTCTGGGGAAGGTATCGCAGTCGATCCTTCCAAGATTCGAGCCATCATGGATTGGCCAGCACCCACTAGTGTGACCGAGGTGCGTAGTTTCATGGGATTAGCAGGATACTACAGGAGGTTTGTTCAGGACTTCTCTCGGATTGCGCACCCCATCACTTCTCTTCAGCGGAAAGGGAAGAAGTTTGTATGGACAGATAAATGTGAGCAGGCCTTCAGTACATTGAAGGAGTGCCTTACGAGAGCACCTATCCTTGCAGTGCCGGATCCTCATGGAGAGTTTTTCGTATGCACAGATGCTTCCTTGGCAGGAATTGGAGGAGTGCTAATGCAGGAGGGTAGAGTAGTTGCCTTTGAGTCTCGCAAACTCAAAGATTATGAGCTCAATTATCCGACCCATGACCTCGAGCTTGCAGCAGTAGTACATGCCTTAGTACGATGGAGACATTTTCTTCTTGGCCGGAGATTTACCCTCAGGACTGATCACTTGAGTCTTCGCCACCTCTTCACGCAGCCCAATCTCAACGCTCGTCAGCGGCGTTGGATGGAGTTACTTTGTGAGTATGACATGGAGATAGAGCATGTGAAAGGGAAGGAGAACGTGGTGGCAGATGCCTTGAGTAGACGGAGACATGTGGCTATGGCCACCTCAGTGGGCACAGATTTGCGGAGTAGGATCTTGCAGCAGCTTCCTCAGGATAGTTTCTACCTTGCAGCCAGAGCAGAGATTGAGTCTCAGAGACCCCTTGAGGGTAGATTTGATGGATTTTCGTTAGAGGAAGATGGTCTTCTCAGACACAGAGGTCGAATACGACACTTAGTTGATTATCATTTTGAGTTATGCAGATTTTAGATATGGACATGGCGTATACTTATGTTGATTAGCATGATGTTTTGTGACTAAACGCATTTGGATTATGGTTGGATTTTGTTTTCAAGTATGATCTGCACGACTCATGAGAATGATGTACTATTGGATATTGATATTATTTTTATATAGATATATTGCATGTGTTCTAACATTGGATTTCTTCGCCCTGATGAGTAGAATGTAGTTGTTGAATTTACATTACTATGATTTTGGAAAATGATGAAATGCATGATTAAATTGTGAATTAGACCTAGAAATAATGATTGCTTGAATTACGTATAGATGTTAATAAATTTCATGCATATGATTATTTTGGATATTTTGACATGGCCGCAAGGCCGAAGAGGGTATTTTGCATTTTGCAGGAAACACAGCATGATCACAACCATGAGGGGGATTGGGGACCAAACACAACAGAATGTCGGGTGGTTACAACATTGGTCGTCAAGGCAACTTGTAAACTGTATTGTGTTAGCTTGTTCTTGTATGTGTTGAGGAAATTTTCTTGAGGGGGTAATGTTCTAATGTGACCATGGGGTTGAGAATTTTATTTAATTGTTTTATTTACTTTAGTAGGTGATTTCATTTGGGATGCCCTTCTTTTATTACTTTTGCTAAGTATGTTTAGATTAATTTAATATCTTGTTTTAGTCATGTGGGTGTAATAAATTTTGTTGGTTGGCTCCTTGAGCCATGTGTTGTCTCTTGTATTGAATGCTTATCTTGAGTGTTGACCACTCCATGCTCTTAAGAATCTCGAATTTGAGATTGAGTGCATTTTTAGGGGACTTGTGGGACAAGTTAAACTTGTCCCACACTTCCCAAAACCCCTTACCAACCATATCTATGGGTTGGGAATCCAAAAAGGGGGCTATTTATTGTTTTGGGAAGGGAAATATGACCTTGGAGTGCATTTTCCTCTTTTTGCATTTAATTGTGCCTTAAGGCACATGGGAAAGGGTTGAATATGGAAGAGGGTTGTCATTCAACCCAACCACCCATTTATGGTGTTTTGGGATTTGAATTGACCTTGGGAGATGGTTTGAGGATGTGTGATGTGGCATCCTACATGGAGCCACATCACCCTCACCCTTACCTTTGATCTATTTATTGAAACTTCCTCTCTTGTAGAGGGGGTTAGAGCTTTGTTTTTGTGTTGTTGAAGAGTTCTTTGTTATTTGAGAGAGAGGAATTGGCGAGAAAGAGATAGAGAGAGTTTTTGGACTTGCATGCTTGGATTGATTTGGGAAGGAGCTTGGACAAGTTTCTTGGTGTAGGCTTCTCCAATGGAGAGGTAGGGAACCCTCTCCTTTGTTTTTTTTTCTTTCATATTATTATTGCTTCTATGCTAAAAATTGTGGAAAAGAAATGCATGTTTACTTTGGTGAAATTGTGAAAAATGGTTTGAATGCTTGTTGTGTAGTATAGGAGAGGTCTATGGGAATAATCATGAGGGAGGCAAAAGAGTAGATTAGGATATTGTGGAGGGAGTTTGAGAGGGATGCCCATCTTGGGTAGGAATGTTTACATTCTACCTTGTCTTTGAGGGAGCCATAAGAGGAGGGAGGCATAAGAGTATGGGAGGAATAAGGGGTACTTGAGGGAGGCATAAGAGTCATAGGGGCTTGTGTTATATTGTGGAGGGTTTTTGGATGGGCATCTCATCTCATTTGGGAGGCATAAGGAAAACATTCCCATAGTTCCTTCTCTTGTTGGCTTGGATGCAAGCCTTGTGGTGTAATTGTTTGATGTTATTGTGTGTCTCTTTGTTCTTCTATTTTGGCTTGATTGTTGTGAAGAACTAGTATTGTGGAAGCATGTTGTGTTGCCTTGAGTTGGAGACCACCCTTTTCATTGTGTTGTGTTTGGGGCTCGGGGGTCAATGGAGGAGATTGCTTCTCTTCTCCATTGAGATTTGGTTGGGAGGTGAGTGTCGCCTCTCCCCCTATCTTGGTTGTGACTGAACTACTGGAAACTTGGAGCATGGATGGAGAACACTATGGAGCTTGTGAAGACTCCTTCCATTTCCTTACATAAATTATTTGTTGTAAAACTTACAAGTGAAAGAAAGTTGAATCATCTTGTTTTCATTTCAAAATAAGAGACATTGTAATTTATAGTTGCTCCAAGAGACACATGATTGAATGCAAATTCTACTTGAAAAGTGTTTACATGGTTGTAAATATGTTCCACATGAAGTAAAAGGTGTTGTAACAAAATAATGGAGGAAAGTTGTATTGAAATGTTAGTTTTCTCACTCAAAATTTATTAGAAATGTTGTTGATTTCTTGTGGAATCTGTGAAGAAATTATAAAGGAAATATATTAAGATTTCGTTTGTATACGTGAAAATAATGTGTTGTAAAGATTGAAAAAGGATAGTGCATCATCTTCTCTTGTGTAGTTGATTGAAGGTCTTAAGTTTTCAAATGGTTTTAATATGACAATGAAACATTTTAGACTCTAGCCCTTTCCTATCTATCTTTATTTATGGATCCGTTTTAATCATTAGCAAAGTATAAAAAGAAATGAAATCAATTTACTCAAAACCTCACGTAATGTTTATCAAGGATGGATAGAAGTAAATCGTTGATGCAAATCCTTAAAAAAACTTTCCAAGACTAGATATACATGTTCTCAACGTTTAAAGAGGAAACTAATATTGTAAATATGCTTCATATGCAAGTATTATTTAGACTAATGGTTTAACTCTTACTAAATTTTATTACCCACAACATACTATTAATATCCCCTTAGCAATTATAGGGTATATTATTGTAAACCACGGCTAATAATAATATCAACGAAATATGAGATTAAGCACACTATTGTACAGTTCATCTCTGCACCTCTGTCGGTGTCTGCGTGCCCATTTAATTGCGAAACAACCGTATTTTATGAAGTCATTAGCATAATCTCGATCTCCGAGTTACTTGGAAAATAAATTAAAAAAAAAAAGTTTATTAGAAACTGGTAATGGGACCTGGTCTTTTCTTTATCACCATAGGTCTGATACAGTGTGCCTTGACATGATGCAAGCCCATGGTTACAAATTGCTTCACCTAGCATAAAAAAAAAAGATATATATATTTGTCTGCAAGCCTGATGCACTGTACTTTCTTTTACCAAGTAAAACTATGTTTACAGTTGCTTCGACAGAATCACATTTTATTTTATTATGTTCTGCTAGGAAACACAACCAAATCAACGACATAGAATTAGCTCAAAAGACGAGACTCTAGAAGAGAGACTCTACAAAGGAGCACTCGTCCTCTGTCAAGAAATGAGCAAAAGAAAAAAAAACGACTGTACATGAATTAAGAATAGCACCGTTTCTGAATTCATTTTTTTTTTGGATAAAACATTACAAGGAGGATCCCAAGTTTGGAAGGGACATTCAATACTGAACAGTTAACAACGTAGCTTAACGGCCTGCTCGCCTGTCCCTCCACCGCTTTGGTTTAAAGAAAATAGATTTACTTTTATGCTTTTTGAAGGAGAATCCTGAATTTAAGAATGCATTCGATACTGTACAGAAAACAACATATTTAGACGCCCTGCTGCTGGTGCGCCATCCCATCTAGACTGTGCACGCGCCCAGATCCTTTTACTTACCTTCTAGCCTGTATCCACGCGCCCAGGCACAAGAGAAAAGAAGAAAACAGTACCCCGCTATCCACGCGCCCAAGATCTGCGCCAGAACTCCCCTTGCCTGTATCTACGCACCCTGGGACAAAGAAACAGTGTCAAAACAAATAAAGAAAGAAAAAAATAGACTCGCGCCATGCCCACTCGCCCCTTCCCACGCGCAGTAGTTTTATCCAAAATCTACACCTTCTGTCCACGCGCACAGGGAATAAGAAGAGAGGAAACCGACTTCCCACGCGGCCAGGGAGACCAAAACAGTGCTTCCATGTGTTATTGACGCGTTCCAATGTTGTAGGCGGCTGATTGACTGTAGGGATGTGATTTTTCAATACCTAACTGATTAAATATTGTTGCGCCGTGTGGAAAAGGACCTTCATGGCCGCCAGGTTTGAAATGGGCCACCCACCGCCCCAACTGTAGCATTTAGTGACAGTCCGAAATGTTATTCTTGCAAGTATTGTAAATGGAAAGTTTTAGATAGGCAGCTGTGTAATAAACGCTACTCTAGATAACAGTAGTACAGCGTATAATATAAAAAAAAAAAAAAAGATTTCACATAATCATTCTCCTAAATGCAAACAGGGTAATGCGTTATCCAAACATAGGAATTCTTAAAATACGATGAAATCGTATAGTGTCTAGTACACTTATTGTATAATGTGACTCCTTACTTTGTTCATGAGTATATATATATATATATATATATATATATATATATATATATATTTTAATGTATTAAATATTAAAGTAACGTAACTTATTTGAATAATAAAGTAAACATCTATATAGGTATGTAAATATATATATATATATATGAAAATAAATAAAAAGGCAAATTGAAAGTGGTTAATGTATTCTCTTCAAAATAAATTGTATCGTACCCTCGGGTTACCCTTCTAGGTATTTTGTCCACACGATAGTACCTGACATTAATCAATCTAACTCGAAAGACGACCCTCCTTTTTCTTGGCGAAACGTCGAATGAGACTTAACTACTCTTATCATCGTTCCCGAAGCATTAACGGGACTAATTTAGTTTGAGCCTGTATGCGAGCACACTATCATCAAAAAAAAAAAAAATTGTCGCATTTTCGGGTCTCTTGTTCGTTGCGGCGTCGTCATCGCTCGATGTCGTCGAGCGAGCGTCGTCTATTTTAGCGGCGTTACATCTCTCTTGAATCTGTAATCGTGGTCATATTGGTGTGGATACAAGCACACAACAAAAAAAAAAATATGACAAAAAGGAACAAAAACCTCAAGGTACATGAAGTAAGTTTCAAAATTAGGGCTGATAAAAAAAGGTGACAAAAATCATAGCAGTATGAATTTGTCAAACCAAAATTATACCATAACAATTATGGTAAAAAAATTCATATAAAGAAAAAGGGGAGAAGAAAGACAAAACTAAGGAGTAGAGAGAAACATGATGAATAGAGGAAATAAGGACAAACAAAGAAAAATACAACATTTAAATTGTTTAAATTCATATTTAAGGTCACATTTAAGTTGTGAAAAAGATATTTTTGAAATCCAAATTTCGTCCTTAAAGTCATAGTTAAATTCAAACATGTCAATATTGTCCATCACTATGTCCATATTTACATTACACTATGTGTACTTAATGATCTTGTAAAGCCACCTAGCGATGATGCAAAATGTCACCTTAAGGACAAAACCTAACATCACATGGGTGTTATTAGGGTCCTTCAATGAGGTGATGTTTTGGTTGTTGTTAGGGTGATTTTAAGGTTCCATCCCTAAGGCAATGTTAGAATCGTCCCTAAGGTGACTTTAAACTAATAGTCAAACGTAACTTTAGATCCATTATCGATGATCTATATCCTAGGAAGTCCACAGGAAAATACTAATCCATATGCAAATCTAAATGGGTTGTTGTGTTAAAAAAATTACACCTAAAAGAACATAATGACATGGAATTTGACCTAATTCATATTACGTAAATTAATTTAAGTATAATAATATGAACATAAAGTAGGGTAATTATGATCAATCTAGAGAGATGTAATGTAGATTTATAGTGTTAGATGATGTATGATGGAAAGAGCCAAATTGATTCTACTTAACAAATGATTGCACATTAGACATAAGGACCGGAATCTAGCTCAAAAGAGTATTATCAAATGATCAAAGGAGTTTCACTACCTAACATTATGTCCGACTAGTACCAATGGACAAGGACACTAACAATTAATGATATGTCTACAGATGTTGATTGTTATCTAGAAGGTTATAAAATGTTTTTAAATTTTGGAATATATTCACCTATCTCATCACTTAAGGAATATGGAACAATTCGAGCCTTGTGATCTAATTCAACAAAGAAAATTTGACCTCTCTTATTTTCAACATTAGCAATGATCACTTGGAAAAATGGTTAGTAGCCCTAGAATAGGCGTTTAATGACATCTACATACACTCATTTCATGTGTGCATTGCATTATGCATCCTCGTAACCAAAGGAGAAGAAAGGCACATGAAGTTATTCCAAATCATTTAATGAGATGCAACTACAAAATCAAAATCCAACTTAGAATGATCATACTCGTGACCTTTAACACATTGTAGTATAAATATTTGAACACACGTACTTCACATTTATCTTGTGCACTACTCTAGCTCTTCTCTTAAAAAACGTTGAGATGTGTATACATATTTTTATAATGATCTCCAAGATGGTGATAGTGATAATGACCTTGAGGGTAATTTATTTATATAGGTAACTCTTCATTGATTTATTTCACAATCCAACCCATGAATTATGCTTAGGTCAACCTAATGAAAGTTCCCATATTTAATAAATGACCACTACCCACATAAAGGATAACGGTGGTGAAGGTAATATCTTAGGTGGCTAATAGTGTCTTGGAGGTTAGAAATTTTGAATTTGTAAATGAATATATTCCTATATATGTCCAATGGTGTTCCGATATAGAATAATGTAGATGCCCAATTTTGGTACATACATTGTTTTTATAATATTTTTATCATGTTTTGTGTATATTGTCTATTAATTATAATTAATGACATATAATCATTTTTATCCCTCTTTTTGACTTATTATTATTTTCAACCAACTCAAAATCAACTTCACATTCTTCTATTTTTTTATCATGATTTTTAAGGGACCCATACAAAGTTTTTGCTATTATTTGAAACTTCCTTTAACTCTAGGATAATTTCAAATTTCCTAGATAGGTTGATCTCAACTATGTTTAGGACCCATGGACACATATTCTATTTTCTTATATTCAAAATTTTAAGGGTGAGATCCTTTATGTTAACTTATCATTCCAAGATGTTATCGGGAAAAACTAAAAGAATCCACAAAAAAAAACTTGTAGAAAGGGTGGAAAGTATTTTTATGTACTAGGATAAACATGGGTGGAAAATCTAGAAAATATGGACATCAATCTAGTGGTTAAATTGGAAAAACATCAAAATAAGTTTTAAATGAAATGGTGAATCTAGCCTTCTTTCTTTGATTTTAAAATTTGTATCCTCTCTATGTGTATGTTAGCATGATTCCTAAGTAACTTTGATAGAAATCACTTTGAGGAATAAAATATTTCTTGAATTTAATAAGATTATGACACATGGCTCAATTTACTACTTTAGCATTAAAATAATCAATAATCAAGATTTGATTATGAGAAAGTCTATATGAAAAATTCACAAGACATAAGACTTAGATGAAATGATTACGATGTTGGCACGTGGCACAATTTTGGGTGCATTTTGATCAAATGGTTTCCAAGCATGAGAATTGTATGGAATTTCTAGTTTGTTTATAATCATGGTTTTAGAGTAATATGACAAGTATTGGAGAATAAAAATAAATAAATAAGCATTATTTATATAAATTAATTTAATTAAATTGATTACATATCACTTTTAAACCTAAATTGTGATTTTAAAAATAGTCAATAGAACAAGTAACATCAAGTTCTCTCGCATCAACAAATTAGGCACTAAGAACCCAAGATTAAAATACTTTCCATAAGTGACATAATTTAAATTCTCAAAAAGATTTGGTATATTAAGAAATTTATAATATAAAGGGTTTTTAAATAACAATACCAACTTATCAATATGATATTTGATTCCTTCTATGCACCCCTTAAATTGGGATTAGAATGCATAGTCAATTTTAAATATATAGTTTAGTTGTCAATTATTATTTTTACCTTTTAAATATTTAGTGTTTCTAGGGTGTCCTGCTTGTGTTATTAAGAGTGACCCATTTAGGCCTAAGTTATCATGATTATGTTATTTTAGGTGACCCATTAGCTCTTAGGTTTTCATATGAGTATTTAGCGAGTTGCATTAGTGTATATGATATCACATGAGTGTTTAGGTTTTCAAGTTTGCATTTAGGGTTAAGGGTATGTGTTAAGGGTTTAGCATTTAGTATAACTATATTTTAACATTTACAGTTTTTGTTATTTATAAATTAGGGTGACCCGATATTATTTATACTAACAAAGAGTCAGGACACCCTAAATACTAATATGAATCATGATACCCTAAAAAATGGCAATGAAGACACTAATGCATAACACAAAACCCAATAACACTAATGCAACACCTTAATAACTAATGTGACCCTTAAACACTCATGTGACTCCAAAAATACTTTTTTCACACCCTAAACACTAATGGGTCACCATAAATAACACAAGATCTTATACGACATTGTAAACCTTAAACCCTAAACACAAACCTTTGATCATAGTCACTAATGTGACCCCCTAAATCTAATGGATAACCATGAACAACATTATCGGGAACCCTAACATGAAACCCTCAATACTCATGCAATACCCTAAACACTAATAATAAAGGGTCATCATAAATAACACAAAGTTATACTTCCATCCGGTTGATTCTAGATTCCATGTGGACAAGATATGTTGTGTTTAACTATCAATATGAACTCCATTATTTATATATCTTTTGAATCTATGATGAATTTGTAAATATTAGAATGAATTTCATCTTGAGTGACTAGTGTGAAACCCTAAACACCACAAGTTGGACATAATGAGGGTCTAAGCACTAATGTGACATGTAAAATATCACACCCTAATGGGGAAATCTTATTAAGTTCAAACTTAATATTTAATTTTAAAGAAGTAATGAGAAATTAAGTTTAGGATGTTACATTGGTGTTTATAAATAGTGCGTCCTATGTTTTTGTGTAGCATATACCATTCATGTTTAGGGTCACATTGGTGTTTAGGAAAAGTGTTGTCAAATCATAATTTGGTGTATAGGTTTTCTTCTTAGCACCTAGGGTGCTCGATGTTTATTTTTGAGTACCTCATATAACCTAAACGTAAGTGGGATACCATAACCATAGATGTTATAATGTAAAATTTATTGTGAAACCATAAACACCACAAGTGGAACGTCCTAAACATGAACAAGACACCATTAAAACTAATATGACACCCTAAAAACTAATGGGAAACAAAAAATCAGCCAAAAATTTTATTTGAAGTGAAACACGAATGCATTTTAGGAAAGCGGGATCACATTTTGAATTAGTAAGATTGGTAATTATCAAGCCCAAAACATGATTGCATTATAATGTGATTGCACTATTGTTAGTAATGTTATATATGTACTTTTGGGAGCTATATATCTACAAAAATAAATGTTCAAGTATATGAAATAATACTTTTAAGTATAAGAAATTTATTTTATTAAATACTTTAAATATAAATTTATTTTAGTAAATATAATAAATTAGGGTCACTCTGCACCTTATGGAACTAGTCTCACAGCTCCATAAGTCATGATTTAGAAGATAGTTTTTCATATTCTAATTTGGTCAGTACATATGTATTTTTCAAGATTTCAACATTCAACCTAAATATTGTAGATTGAGCAACAGGGGTAGAAGCCTGATAAATTATATTAAACTCAATCAACCAAATTACATATGAATGAGCTACAATACTTATAGGTATTGTACAACTGAATACAAACAAGAAACTAAGTTGCACAGGTGCAACAATATTCCTGATTACATAAGCTTCCAATATTACATCGAGAAGCACATAATTGTTATAACAATCATAACAATTATACCCATGAAGAAATAAAACAAATATGGTTAATAAAACCAAATAACAACAATATTTAATTAATAACATTAATTAAATAATTAATTATATAATGCATAATTAATTAACCTAACATTCCCCCTTAATTGTGCATTGTCTCAAGGGATGAGGAGAGGAACTCTCTGAACAACTTGAACTTGTCACATGCAAGTGACTTCGTGAAGATATTTGCTCATTGTTCAGCTATTGGACAAAATTGAAGTTGGATAATGTGATTCAACACATGCTTGCATATGAAATGAACTTGTACCTCAATGTGCTTTGTTATCTCGTGAAAAACTAGATTGTGAACAATTTTGAGAACACCTTCATTGTCGACATACATGGTGGTTGGTTTTTCATGTGGTATTTCAAGTCCTTCTAGCATGTGATGTAGCCATATCACTTCATAAATGACTTCTCTGCAGAACGATACTGGATTTTGTGGAAGATCGAGAAACAAAGTGTTGTTTCTTGCTTCCCCATGATATTGGTCCAGATCCCATAAAATTACAAATCTTGAAGTGGATTTTCTATAATCGGTATTTCTGCATGATCTAAATCTGAATATCCTAACAAGAATTTTTGTTCTTCTTATATTCTAGACCAAGATCCATTAATCCTTTGAGATATCTCAATATGCACCTTCTTTGCTTTCAATGAAAAACTTTGAGTTCTTGCATGAACCTGGATAAATAGCTCATGCAAAGCTGATATCTAGTCTAGTGTAGGTCGGGTAAATGAGACTCCCGATCATTCTTGACGATAGAGAGTGGCACTTACCTCAAGTGATGGATCGAACTAGATAACTATAATATGTTCTCCATAGGTGTAGCAATTGGTGTACAATCCATCATCCCAAATTTATCAAGATTTTTTTTTGGTATATTTCATCTGAGAAACAAAAATGTGATTCTCTTTCGCCATACTTCCAATCCAAGACAATAATGCATCAGCCCATGATTGGTCATGTTGAACGATCGATTAAGATCTTTCTTTATTGCATCGATCATCCTCACTAAAGCGCCATTGATAACTAGATCGTCAACATAGATAACGAAAATCAAAATCTTCCCCCTTGATTTTTGAGGTAAATATTGGGGTCGTATGGATTTCTAACAAATCCATGTTGTGACGAGATGGTCATCAATGTTGATGTGCCATGCTCGAGGTGCCTGTTGAGGCCATACGAGATATTTCTTGAGTCTGCATACCTTTAATTCTGGATCGGGTACTACATATCCCTCGGGTTGAGTCATATAGAATTATTCTTGTAAATCTACGTTTAGGAAGGCCCTTTTTATGTCCATCTAATGGAATTTCCATCCAAACTGTGCAGCTAGAGCAAAGATCATCCTGATCATTTTGATCTTAGTTGTGGGAGAAAATTTCTCCTCATAGTCAATGCCTTCTTATGCATACCCCTTTCTACTAGTCTTGATTTATACTTTTCCCTTTGTCCCATCTGCTTTGTACTTCATTTTGAATATCCATCTGCATCCAATGGGTTTCTTCCCTGGTAGAAGAGAAACAAGCTATCAAGTTTTATTTTTCATCAATGATTGATATTCAAAATCCATGGCATTTTTCCATGCTTTTTGTGTAGATATTCTTGGACTATAGAGGACTCATCAGATTTAATAACTCTACTCATCAAATCAAAGATAACTTCTTCTCTTGCTTTACTGCAAGTTTGTGGTCTAGGGGTGGATGTATCTGGTGGAGCATCCATTCTTACATCTCATAATGTGCTAGTACACCACTTGGGCATATGCTGAACTATTCCCATGGGTTATGGTTCTATCTAATCAACACCATCATCCCCATCATCACTTTCATCATTTGTGGGAACATCAACTTCAATTTTTACAACTAGTGAAAAATCTACATCTGGTGAGTCTAGAGGAGGAGACTCTACTTCCTTCTTCTCAAAAAACTCAACATCTTTGTTGGTGTAGACTTTTTGGTCTTAGGATCCATCAATTTGTACCCAAGAGTCTCTTCATTGTACCCAATGAAGACAAGTTTTTGTGATTTCATATCAATTTCTTTCTATTCTGCTTGGGTATGTGCATACTTGTTTTGCACCCAAATACTCTAAGGTGTGCAATAGATGGTTTCCATTTTGACCATGCTTCTTGTGGTGTTACTCCATCAAGAGAAACTATGGGCACTCTGTTTAACAAATACACTGTTGTCTTTGTTACTTCTTCCCAAAATGTCTTTGCAAGTCTAGAATCATCAATCATGCATCACACCATTTCCATGATAGTACAATTTCTTCTCTCAACAACACCATTTTTCTGCGGTGTGTGTGGAGGAGGAATTTGTCAACGAATCTCGTGAGTTTTTAGGTAGTATTTGAACTCATCATTGGTGAATTCCCTCCCTCGATCTGAGTGGAGATTTTTGATATGATGACCAGTTTCATTCTCAACAACTACTTTGAATTTCTTGAAAATTTCAAAAGCTTCACTTTTCTTGCGAAGACAAAAAATCCACATTTTTCTTGAATAGTCATCAACACAAAGCATGAAGTACTGGAATCTATAATGACTTGGTTGCATCAGACTACAAAGATCGGTATGAACCAGGTCATGTTTTCCATGAGCTTGAAAATTACTCTTCTAGAATGAAGCTCTGTGTTGTTTTCCTGCTAGACAGTGAGGACACTTGTCTATATCCTTCTGAAGAGATGGTAGCCCATGTACCATATTACGCAAGCGTAGTGTCTCAAGATACTTGAAACTAACATGACCAAGTCTCTGATGCCACAACTGTGCTGAGGTAGAGTTCTTCGCCAAAAGTTCCTAATCATCTCTGTGGAAAAATCAAGATGGAACATGCGTCTCTCATTGGAGGATTTTGTAACTATTTTCGAGCCTCATGATTTATCTCGAATCAAACACATTTTCTTTCCGGAATGAGTATCAAATTCAATTTTTAGGTTGTGATCTAGGAGTTGATTGACTAAAATCAGATTCTTTGTCAACCAGGGACATATAAGACATCTGATAGTCTGATTGCATGAACCAAGGGGTAGAGAAATGTTCCCAATCCCTAAACTATATATGAAGAATCATCACCCAACGAAACATGGTTTTTCAAAGGCATGTCCCTCATTGAGGTAAACCAGTCTCTATGGCCGGTCATGTGTCAAGTGGCTCCCGAATCAACATACTAGACATCACTAGATGACATGGATGGTTCACTTGATCGAGTAGTGTACAAGAATTCTTCATTATCTGAATGTTCTTCTTGCTCAGTAATATTTCCTTGTTGATGGGGTCTTATTTTCCAATTCCCCTTTTTCTACCCTTGATTGTAGTTTGAATTTCCCTTGTGATATTATTGTTGTGGAGGGTCGAGTTGGTTGATGAACCTTTCTTATAAGTACTATACCAAGAATCTCTTAATTCATGTCCTCTTTTGTAGATTGGGCATTTCTTATTCTATTGTTTGTCCCCATGATACTGATTTTGATGTTGGGAATTTTGATAGGAGTCAGGTTTTCCTTTACCTTTTCCTTTCCATTTTTATATGAAGAAAGCACCCGCTCCTCTTCATCATCCTTATTGTGCATGGCTTCCTCTTGTTGTAGTAGGTTTACCATCTTGTCAAAAATAACTTTCGTATCTGAAACATTTAGTGTTGTGACAAAAATGTGGTAAGAAGAGGGGAGTTCTCTCAGAACAATGGGAACGAGAGCATCATTTGTGACCGCTTCTCCTAGGGATAGAAGTGAAGCCCTCAACTCTGCAACTCTTCTTAAGAAAGCTTCAATTTTCTCATTCTACTTGAACTTCAATGTGTGTAACTGAATCTACAAATTTAGTATCATGTTATTTTTTTTTTGCCTCATAAATTTTGCACAATTTATCCCATGCTTCTTTGGTTGTTTTGGCATCTTAAATGTGGGGTTGCACATTGTTAGACACTCCAAACAAGATGATGAGTTTGGCCTTTTGATCTACTTTATCAAACTGTCATTGTTGTGTTGTATCAGTAGTTGATCTAGTCAGAGTACCATTCACAGTAGTCCAAATCTCTTCAAACTCAAGTTGTGTCTTGATTTTAGTCTTCCATGCAAAGCATAGTTGTTTCCTCTGAGTAGTTGTGAATCGGAAGAAAAAATTTGGGGGCATTGGTGCCCATTTTACGAAATCACTGATAGGGTTTGGCTCTTATCACTCCAGGTATAAGGTCTCCCAATCTATATACCGTCAGTTTGATATACCAAACCTTTCTATATACGCACCCTTCCTATATACCCATCAGTACGTGGAAGAAGCTCACCCTTTCTATATACCCACGAACGTGAAAGAGGTGTTAACGTACATGAAAGAATTCAATATGTGGTACTAAGACAATACTAAAAGGGGTATGTGTGATTATCGACACCGTCTTAAAAATATCCTCATACGCGCATGTAACTTCGCTATATACTAGGATAATTTTTCAGTCTGGATTTATGTCGTGCAATCGTTCACAGACGGATGGGATGGCTCATAGTGTGTGCACTATGACCTTATTATTCCCTATCGATTTAAAGGGTTGATGCCCAGAGCGTTGTTGCAGTTATATTAGGTGTTAAGTGCGTAGTAGTAGAAGTGGTGGATTTACGCGAAAGCACTTCCTAGAGGCACCGTATATACCTAACAGCTGCGAATGAGATCAAGGATCTCGCGAGTGTTTTAGAACCAATTTTTATTATTTTTGATTACAACTTTATGCCAATTTTAGATCAGTTATAATATTTTTGGTTGACTATGACAACCTGTAAATTAGTACAATATATTGAAGCATATAATTACATTAAAAAATTTAGAAAAAATTGAATGGTAGAAAAAAAAATTGTTTTGCGGGCCCTGGTGGCCTCTAAAGCCCAATACAACCCTCAATGCAAAAATGCATTAAAAGTGGCCCAAAATGAAGTTTTTGGACATTCTTCCTTTTGCAAATGTTGCCCGAAATAAAAAAATAGGCCTAATAGAAGAAAAAAATTCCCTAAATTAGGGTTTTTCTCGCTAAATATTTAGAAGGTTTTTTAGCTGAAACTAAGTTGTTTAGAGGTGGTTTTTCCACCAAATTCACCTCTAACTGTAGCGATTTCTTTGTTTTGGCTGCTAAATTTCAAAATTCAAATTTTTGTGTTGGTGGTGGGTTTTTAACCTTGCACCTCACCCACCCAAGTTGTTCCACTTTTCCAACTAGGCACTATGTGCACTTGGTATATGAAAATGAACAAATTTTATTTAAATTCAAATAAATTTGACTTACCTTTTAAAAAAGGTGACGTGGCTAGATGGAGGCCTGCGTGGAGCTTGTGTGGTAGATTAGGGTTTCTCCTTATTTTTTGGATCTGAAGCCTTCATTTTGCTTTGTAAAGAACCGCTTTGATTTTCTATTCCACCATTTTTAATTTGCTTGTATTTGCTTCTTTTTTTCGCATTTTTTATATCCACCATATTGTGGTTTTTGCCTTGTGCAAGAATTTGAAATGATGCAGGGTCTTGGGCGGTTCGTGGATGATCTCCTTTCTTCACTATTGATCTTATCGCCTATGATTTTAATCCTCTCTTTTTGGATTGATAACCACGAATTGTTCATTGTGTGTTTGTGCAGGTCACGTGCGTGGAGGAGTTTGTTTCTTTGTAGGATTGTGGGAGCATGACTAATGTTTGCTTGGGTGTGTGTAAGTCATCGTGGGCTTGTATGGACGGCTAGGTCCAAATGGTAGCCAAAACACCTTAGCTCAGTCCATGTAGACTTGGTTTGCCCTTAATATCTTTTGCAAAATGGCTCATAATGATGGTCTTTTAAATCGGGTAAGTGCGGGGAAGTTGATGTACAAATATAGGGTCATCTGTGGACTTCATATTGTAAAAAAGCAGTGAAATATCAACTTGTAGGGATTACTAGCTATACATACACTCTAAATTAGAAAAATTTATATAAATATGAATTGTAGCATTCATAATCTAGTTTCTAAAATACTATTTTTTTAAAAACGAACAAGTTTAGCTATATTAAACACTTAAAATTATATGACTTAGTTTTTTTTTTTTTGAAAAAACTTATAAGATTGTAGTCCGTTTGCCCGCATTTTGGATGACCAAATCTTGTTATTTTTTTCCTTTGGTGAAACATTAGATGTAGTTGTCTATCTTGGGATGGATTTTATTTTGTATTTTTTAGCAATATTTTTTTTTATGATTTTTTCCGTGAAAGTGGTCTGAAAATATTTAGAAAACGGAGCGCTTTCCGTTTGCCCACCATAACTATATAAAAAAATATCGAAATCAAATATTTTTTTTAACGTGTATAGAATTTGTCCACACTTGGGATGGTATAAGTTTTATCATATTTTGATAAGCGAAACAAAATTTATAGTCTTAAACGTAGACATGAACATTCACGGGAAAAAATGTCTTAAAGACCTATTGTTAGTAAAAAATTATAAAATGATATTTATCTTATTCTATTCACTTTAAAAACAATATTTCTACGAAGCTAAGAGTCTCCCCTACACGATGGCACCATTTTTGTGAAATGTTTTAGTTTTTAGCATGGTTCAAGTCTTTGGAAGAGCAAATTTGAGGTTTTTGACCTTTTACACTTCATAATGACCTTCCATAGCTTTGGTTGGGGAAAAACAAAGATTTTCCGAGGCTTAGGTTTGGCAGATAGATCCGCGATCACGGTTTATAAAGCGCGATCGTGGTTTTTAACATAAACCGTGAGCGCACTTTATAAACCGTGATCACGGTTTATAAAGCACGCTCACGGTTCATAAATCATATTTACACACATCCCAATGTCTGAATTACCATGTGATTTTTACTCTCTGACCTTACCGCATTTAATATGCATTACTGTGAAATTTTGTCTTTTTCTACACACGTTTTCTTATCACCGGAAGCAAAACATCATGGGAGACAAAAAACGAAGTCAAAAAAGGAAGTCATTAAGTAAAAAAACACCAAACGAATTAGAGGCCAACAAAATTCAAAATGCTGAGTGAATGCGGAAACTTCGTGAATCTAGAAGAGGTTCATCTTCAATCCCAACTATTGTAAGCAATGAAGAACTAGGTAATGTTTCTATTGTCAATGTTGAAGTTGAATTAAATACTCGTGATGAAGAAGTTTTTACTATCAATGTTGAAGAAGAATTAAATACTCATGATGTAGCAAATGTTGAAATTGAAGGAGACAATGAAAATGTGAATAAGGAAATTCATGTTGAAACTGTAGACAAGAAAAATTTGACAAAAACACCTCCTAGGATTTTATGTAAGAAACCTAATTTTTTTATTGAAATTGATGAAAACATTTTGAAACCAATGTCTAACAAACTTTCTGAACGAAAAATCAGAAGAAAAGCCATTGAAATTTGGGATAATCATTTTGAAATTTTAAATGATTCCCAAAGATGTCAGTTGTTGGTTAGTTTGATGAAATTGATTAAAATGAGACCTACATTAAACACCTTAGGATTGAAAACATCTAATATACGTGGTCAAACCTCTACAATTGTTGAAAACCTTCATGATGCATATCACACTGTTGGTGTCAAGAGACGCACTAGGGATAGTAATATTGTGCGTCGTGTACTTGCTACTAGTGTTGTAAGTGAATCAATAAAAAAACAACGTTTGATTACGCAAACAAGTCGAATGTTGCAAGTTAATCGAAAAACTCTAATGAAAGCAATTGAAAGACGTAATATCCTTCAATCACTCAATAATGCCGATTTTTGGGCATTTTTTGCTAGAGCACCGCGTAAGGACAAAAATAATTATGATGCTATAAGAGAAGTTGTTATTAAATTTTGGCATGATAACACTAGAGTTTCACCTAATACAAGAGATGTTATAAAACGGAGAGTTGGTTCTACTAATCGTGAACCACATCCAAAGCATTTCTTAGATATGACTCAAACTCAATTTTTTGTAAGTTTGAACAAGAGAATCTAGAAATTAAAATTAGTCAACATTTTTTTGAAATGTTGAAACCATTCTATGTGAAAATCAACCATGCTCGCACCACTTGTTGTTGTAGGCAACATGTTGAATTTGTGATGCATTATGCTAAATTTTTACGTATTCGTTCTAATTTTCATTCTAAAACTATGTTATCAGAATGTGGTGTTCAAGTTCACCAATATCTTCCAGGGATTTCATTCCTACTATATTTTGTGAAAAAAAGTTGGACAATTTTTTTATAGTCAGGATTGTTTAGATGGAAGTTGTAGTACATGCGGTGGATTACCTAAATTGGAAAGTTACATCCATGAGAAAATTGAAGGTATAATAGGACATAATTTAGTTGAGTTTGATAAATATAAATCAGTTGCATACTAGTTGAAAGATGGAAAAGAGTCGAAACGGTGTGAGCTAGTTACAAAACAAATGCCCATTTTCCAATTTATGAGAAAATTTAAGGATGAAATTGTTTATGAGTATGCGAGGCATACACATAGAGCTCGATGGTTGGATGAACAATTCAAGCTATGCAAAGACACATTTCCTATTAGTACTATTGTTTCAGTGGTCGATTTTGTAAAGAATTACACATTGCAACCACAAATGGAGGTTCAATCGCAATATTACAACTCAGTACAAGTTGTCATTTTTGTGCATATAGCATTTCTACATTCTCGATTGATACTGAAGAATGATCGAAATTTTTTAAGAGAGTACCACTTTTATAATGATGATCATACTCATTCTATTGAATTTGTGCAAGGGTGTTTCGGTTATTTTATGGAAACTTTTCTCATAAGGACATCCACTTCAAACAACATTATATGTGGTCATATAATTACACGTCTCAGTTTAAGAATGCATGAATGTTTTATTGGATGAGTAGAATGCATGTCAAGATGGGTGTGCAACATATTTGGAGTTTCACTGAGGCTGGACATGGAAAAGGAGAGCATGATGGTGCAGGGGCATGTGTGAAAAGAGCTCTTGTAAGAGAAGAGTTGAAGTACAAAGATGGTGCTAAATTAAAAGATGCAAAGAGCATAGTGGAATGGTGTACTAACAACATGGCCCGAGGTTCTCAAGAAAATTCCACAGTTCATAGATATTTTTGGTTGATAGAGGAACAACATATTGCTAACTACGAGGATTGTATGACACTCACTGGGTCCAGTGATATGCACTCATTTTGTAGCTCAGATGCTACTTCGTGGGCCGTATGGACAAGAAATTTGACATGTTTTTGTGCATCTTGTATTGAATTTTCACTACTTGAGTGTGATTCACAAGAATGGGTGGAAGGATGGATTTGTAGGCCTCTAACTCCGCTTCCTAGTTATCAACCTCCACAAGCATTACGACTTGTTTTTGCAGATGAAGTTACAACATCCAAGGACTTTGTGAAATTTGATTTTGGTGCGACAAGGTATTTATGGTTATTTATTTAATTTTTGTATTGAGTTATGTCCATTGAAATTTTAATATGTAATTTAAATTTGAGTTGTTCAACCTTGGTTATTTTTGTAGGACATGTGTTTGCAGTAATTGCGACAGAAGACAATGAAGAAGGAATAGACTATTTCTTATGTCATTGCATCGAGGAAAGAAAGAAGTTGACTTCTCCTATTATAGATGGCAAAGATATTGAGTATCCTACAAGGTTCAGTGGTAGTTACTGGAACTTGGCTTCGACGGTATCCATTAAAAAACTCCTTGTTTGGGTGTTTGAAGACTTTGAGACACACAGGAAAATACTCTTATATTCACATCTAGTTCTAGCGACAAATATTCAGTTGTATAGATATCGAGGAAGGCCTAATAACAAGATTCTTTGGAAGGTTGAGAGTCAGATCATGAAGCAATCTTGTTTGCTATTCAGAGTAGATCCGATCCTGATGGTTCATTGGAATGAATTTACAATGCTCATGTCTAGTATATATAATTTCTTTTCAATATATATATAATTTTTTAGTTTAAAGATCTAGATTTAAGTTTGAATATATTTTATTTTAAATTTGTGTATTTTGTACATATATAGATAGTATATGGTTTTGATTTGAAACTTAAATTTCTTTGACTAACACTTTTATGTTTAGGTTAGTGGTGCCAGAAAAGCTTCCACCTTCACGTGGTTGGCACTGTTAGTAGAGAATTTTAAATTCTCGAAGCTAAGAGAAGCTTTCATTGTTTGAAAAAGTTGTAAATTTTGAAAAAGTTGTAAATTTTGAAAAAGTTGTAAATTTTGAAAAAGTTGTAAATTTTGAAAATGTTGTAAATTTTGAAAATGTTGTAAATTTTGAAAAAGTTGTAAATTTTGAAAATGTTGTAAATTTTGAAAATGTTGTAAATTTTGAAAATGACTCCTCCCCAAGTGTTTACAAGACCATACCTACACGTGTGCACCGAAATGAGAAGGAAAAAACCAAGAGAGACTATTGTAGAGGGTCCCTATGCCGAGGTGTCGGATCAGACGAGGCATCTCTAGGTGCCACGGAGTCTGAGTAGTCACCCGTCGAAGTTGAACGATATTTTGGTCTCAAGGCTCTTAAGGGACTACGCCGAATGAAGTAGCCTGGAAGCAACGACCCTTTTGCGCACTAAAACACCACCTCCTCTAATGTTCACCTAGCCACCCGGACATGCCAGTAGTCGGTTTGGTGCCACGACCCACCGTTTGTAAAATATAGCGTTTGACAACCTTACACTGGCTCCAACTGCACTATTTCACGCGTTTGCAAACAATAGGACAACGAGAGCACCAAAATGAGAAGGAAAAAATGAGAGAGGCTATTGTAGAGAGTCCCTACACCAAGGTGTCGGATCAGATGAGCCATCTCTAGGTGCCATGGAGTCCGAGTAGTCACCCGTCGAAGTTGAACGATATTTTGGTCTCAGGGCTCTTAAGGGACTACGCCTGAATCAAGTAGCCGGAAGCAACGACCCTTTCGCGCACTAAAACACCACCTCCTCTAGCATTTTCACCGGCCACCGGATGTGTCAAAGTAGTCGATTCGGTGCCACGACCCACCGTTTGCAAAATATAGCGTTTGACAACCTTACACTAGCTCTAACTGCACTATTTCACGTGTTTGTAAACAATAGGATAGTGAGAGCACCAAAATGAGAAGGAAAAAACTAAGAGATTTTATTGTAGAGGGTTCCTACACCAAGGTTTTGGATCAGACGAGGCCTCTCTAGGTGCCACGGAGTCTGAGTAGTCACCGTCAAAGTTGAACGATATTTTGGTCTCAGGGCTCTTAAGGGACTACGCCCGAACGAAGTAGCCTGGAAGTAACGACCCTTTCGCGCACCAAAACACCACCTCCTCTAGCATTCACATGGCCACCGGATGTGCCTGCGAGTTGGTTTGGTGCCACGACCCACCATTTACAAAATATAGCGTTTGACAACCTTACACTGGCTCCAACTGCACTATTTCACGCGTTTGCAAACAATAGGACAATGAGAGCACCGAAATGAGAAGGAAAAAACTGAGAGAGGCTATTGTAGAGGGTCCCTATGCCGAGGTTTTGGATTAGACGAGGCCTCTCTAGGTGCCATGGAGTCTCGAGTAGTCACCGTCGAAGTTGAATGATATTTTGGTCTTAGGGCTCTTAAGGGACTACGCCGAACGAAGTAGCCGGAAGCAACGACCCTTTCACGCACCAAAAAACCACCTCCTCTAGCATTCACCTAGCCACCACCGGATGTTCGGCATAGTCGGTTTGGTGCCATGACCCACCATTTGTAAAATATAGCGTTTGACAACCTTACATTGGCTTCAACTGCACTATTTCACACGTTTGCAAAAAATAGGACAACGAGAGCACCGAAATGAGAAGTAAAAAACCAAGAGAGGCTATTGTAGAGGGTCCCTACACTGAGGTTTCAGATCAGATGAGCCTCTCTAGGTTCCACGGAGTCTGAGTAGTCACCCGTCAAAGTTGAACGATATTTTGGTCTCAGAGCTCTTAAGGGACTACGCCTGAACGAAGTAGCCTGGAAGCAACGACCCTTTCATGCACCGAAACACCACCTCCTCTAGCATTCACCTAGGCAATCAGACATGCCAGCATAGTCATTTTGGTGCCACGACCCACCATTTTCAAAATATAGTGTTGACAACCTTACACTGGCTCCAACTGCACTATTTCACACATTTGCAAACAATAGGACAAGCGAGAGCACCGAAATGAGAAGGAAAAAACCGAGAGAGGCTATTGTAGAGGGTCCCTACATTGAGGTTCCAGATTAGACGAGGCCTCTCTAGGTGCCACGGAGTCGAGTAGTCACCCGTCGAAGTTGAAACGATATTTTGGTCTCAGGGCTATTAAGGGGCTACGCCTGAACGAAGTAGCCCAGAAGCAATGACCCTTTTACACACCAAAACACCACCTCCTCTAGCATTTAACTAGCCACCCAGATGTGTTGGCGCATTTGGTTGGTGCCATGACCCACCGTTTGCAAAATATAGCATTTGACAACCTTACACTGGCTCCAACTGCACTATTTCGCGCATTTGCAAACAATAGGACAAAGAGAGCACCGAAATGAGAAGGAAAAAAACTCAAAGAGGCTATTGTAGAGGGTTCCTACTCCAAGGTTTAGATCGGATGAGGCCTCTCTAGGTGTACGGAGTCTGAGTAGTCACCCATCAAAGTTGAACGATATTTTGGTCTCAGGGCTCTTAAGGGACTACGCCCAAACGAAGTAGCCCGGAAGCAACGACCCTTTCACGCACCAAAACACCACCTCCTCTAGTGTTCAATTTTCCACCCAGATGTGTTGGCGTAGTCGGTTTGGTGCCACGACCCACCGTTTGCAAAATATAGCGTTTGACAACCTTACATTGGCTCCAACTGCACTATTTCACGCGTTTGCAAACAATAGGACAACGAGAGCACCAAAATGAGAAGGAAAAAACCGAGAGAGGCTATTGTAGAGGGTCCCTACACCGAGGTTTTGGATTAGACGAGGCCTCTCTAGGTGCCACGGAGTCCGAGTAGTCACCCATCGAAGTTGAACGATATTTTGGTCTCAGGGCTCTTAAGGGACTACGCCCGAACGAAGTAGCCGGAAGCAACGACCCTTTGCGCACCAAAACACCACCTCCTCTAGCATTCACCTAGCCACCCGGACATGTCGGCATAGTCGGTTTGGTGCCATGACCCACCGTTTGCAAAATATAGTATTTGACAACCTTACACTGGCTCCACTGCACTATTTCACGCGTTTGCAAACAATAGGACAATGAGAGCACAAAAATGAGAAGGAAAAAACCGAGAGAGGCTATTGTAGAGGGTCCCTATGCCGAGGTGTTGGATCAAATGAGGCCTCTCTAGGTGCCACGAGTCTGAGTAGTCACCCGTCAAAGTTGAACAATATTTTGGTCTCAGGGCTCTTAAGTGACTACGCCGAACCAAACGAAGTAGCCTGGAAGCAATGACCCTTTCGCGCACCGAAACACCACCTCCTCTAGTGTTCACCTGGAATTCTCTAGATAGTGGGCTTGAGAACAAGTCTCATCTACATTCACCGACTTGGCCAAGAGAATGGGTTTCCTCAAGTGGTTATGGATTCCACCAATGTACTTGGAGATATTTTCCCATTTAGACAACTTTCTTCCAAAACTCGTCGGTGTACTCTTGCACATCTTGGCCTTGTTTTTTCTGAGATATTTTCAATACATGGACCTCTCTTCATCGTAACAAATATGATAGAATTTATTTTTGATTGGCCTCTTAAATTCATCCCACTTAGAAATAGGTGGAAGATTCTTAACAACCAAGGAATGAACATAGCTTTCAAACCAGGTTAAAGCATGAATGGTTAATTTTAACCTTGAAAATGAAATTTATTGACTCTCATTGATTTGATGCAAATTGAAATATACCTCAATTTGAGTTAGCCAATGGTCTAACTTATCGGCATTCATGTCCCCATCATAAGGCTAAATTTATATCTTCACCTTCTCTTTGAATGGAGGAGGAGTAAGTTTGGTATGGGGTTGTTCTTCCCATGATGGACTAAATATTTCCCATAGACAAGGAAATATTTCCCACATATTTGGATAGACTTGCCACATCTACCTCCATCTTGTAGAAACGTTCTTCTTCAGTCTCATGTGCATCTCACTATGAGCCATGTTTTGTATTCCTTGCTTCCACTTCTTGGTGGAAATATCTTCTTCAAAAGGAATGAGGATACCTTCACCACTTTCACTACCCTTCTGGGTGAGGGGTATCTAACTAAAAATGTCAACACAAGTTAAACCACACAAAAACACTTGATCTTAAAATCTCTGATCCATAAACTGCATCTTTTAAACAATAAATGGATCTTATCTTAGTGATGATAAATGAACAATTACCAAAGTTATTATTATCCAGTATGTTATGAAATAATCATTCATACAATACTGAAATTTAGATATGCAAGACAAGGAGACAAGAATTTTATCCTAGAGAAACCCAATGTGGGAAAAACTCTAGCTAGGTAAGAAATTTATTCACTTCACTATATAAATCTCCAATACAATACAATACAAGATCACTACCAAAAGATGTCCTTTAACAAGGATTTAAGATCTCTCTACTTGCATCACTTGTTTATAACCCTCAACGAGAAAGAACTTAGTTGTCTATGAACAAAACCAGAACAATTTGAAAACTTTCCCCCTTTTCTCACACTTGAATTCACTCCAAATGACTTACTTAGATGATTAAATGTGCTTGCATTTATAGTTGTTATATCCAAGGATGAAAGGAGATGAGAAACGAACTGGTTTGGGAAGTCCAAACATTTTCAACTATTTAGATTCCCATTTTGGCATCGTCAAGGACAAAATCACTACTTTCTACAGGAGGTGTTTGCATAATCACCGCGGCAATTACGTAACTGTTGGTGCCTACAGATAGCAGTCCCGCAACTGCTACTCTGTGAAGAGAAGTGGTTCCGCAACCGTCGTAGTAATTGTGTAACCGCCACACAGTCAATACACAAAATATAATAAGAATCATCGTCAACCTGACTTCACCATTTTCCATAACGATGAACATGTTGAGGGTATATTTTCCAAGTTTCAAAAAGTAAATACATATAATTTGGTACTTCTAGATCTATTTTTTGGATCATACTCACGCTTTAATAATTTAATACTTTGTCAATATCAATGTTGTGTCCAAGCCTATTTGCAATGAAGAGACGATTTGGAACATATTAAGAATGTAAACTTAATCAAACTAGAAATAACACAACTTCCATGATTAAAGGATCTATTCTGAATTTATTTAAGATAGTAAGAACTGGGGACAATACTTCTAATTCTATGATCATGAAAACATAAACATACATGAATGAAAATATTGTCTAGATAATTCAAGCACATTAATACTAGAAGTAAAAAACATTAGAATAGCTGAACAAGAAATAAATAAAACTTCCATTCACATCGGAGAGGAGTGGCCCTTGCTCCTTCCCTCTGATCTGGTTACTAATGTGTACTCAAAAACACAATTTATTCTAGAATCATGTTCTTTATTTATCAATTGTTCAGTTTACAGTACTCTTATTATCTTTCTTCAATGTCCAACCATTTATTCTATAATGATATAAATAGAAGGATATCATACATGCAATGAAATCAAATCAAACATATATAGTTCAGATTTATCGTTATGAAAACCAACACACATGGATATATATAAGAATCAAACAAAGTGTGCTCCAGATGCACGTCTCTGAAAATATATATGTATAAGTTCATAATGTATGTGTACATCTCAAACTAAGTGTGTCATAATGTACATATGGGACCACATGCGGTCGCAAAAGGCTATATATATATATATATATATATATATATACAATGGACTATGAATCTACTCATGACCACATATGTACATCCAGGTGGACTATAAATCTACTCATGAAACATCTTCCCTCTCTTTGCCCTGCTAGAAGTAGCACGTCCACGACCTGGGGATGTAGTGGAGGGAGATGCCACTATGGATTTCATCCGTGTGGTCCTAGGTGTCTCTAAGCATGCCTGCAACCTAACCTGCACATTCATAAACAACAAGTTTTTAACACCCAAAATTTTAAAATACATTCAAAATTTAGAAACTTGTACAATTTAGTTAAAATGCATGTGAAATCTTACCGCAATGTCATGATCCCTATCAATTTTTTGTTGACATCGTCGAGGACAACAATAGACTCACGAGGGGTAAGCTACATACAAATAATTAATTTTCAAATTAAATATTTCACATATACATACAAAATTTGATATTGTAGATTTAAGTAATAAGAAATAATGAACCTCCAAAATTTAACAAATTTAAAAAATTGTACCTCAGTTAGTGGATCTGCAGATGCTATGGCAGTATCTACAACAGCCTCCACAGTCTGCATATATGGAGGAGTCTCTCTAGCAGTCATAAGCTATACAAAAAACATGTACAAATCAATATTAAAATCTACATGATTGTGCACCACATAACAGAGGTCCAAAGCATGTAATCCACGTGAACTTCAGTAATTAGAAACAAAGTGTAAAGAGATTTACTAACCTGCGTAAAACTCATGTGAGGTGTGTCCAGTAGCCTCAGTTCCCTAAGCAGATGATGACCTGTCATGCTCCTGTGTATAAAAGAGAAAATATTAATACATGTACAACATACACGTGAAACATTATAATAATAATCTAGTGCAATCAAATGAAATTAAAAATGTAAGTTTGTACAACTTGAAACTTACGTTTGAAACACACCTAGCCGTAGTAGCTAGCATGTCGATGCCGGATGTTTCCTTCACCAACTCTTGCTATTTAAAATAAAATAAAAAAATTAGTTTTTTACATGTATGTACATGATATATATATATATATATATATATATATATATATATATATATATCTCAAACATGTGAATTAAACTATTATATATATATATATATATAATTTAAATTTATTTGAAATTTACCTATGAAAGACCAATATCAGTGGCACCAGTTCCAAAAACATTCCCCAACATCTCATCTATAGAAAATAAATCCTATGAACCAGCAAATGATGTCTCGCCTGCAGTGCATACGGCACCACATGATCCACAGTGGTGTGGTGCACTAGAACTAGCACCTCCACCAACATCACCAGATGCAATCTGGTCACTATGTTGGGTGAGAGTGTCAGTGAGCTCCCTCAATGCATGCAATGTATCAATCTCCACAACCTCCTTCACTGTAGGAGGGATAACTGAAGGCAGTGGGGTTTTGGGGCATGGGGATCCTAGGCTGACCTACGCATGCACCAGTGCTGCTGCATGTGAGAGCCACCTCCTCGACCAAAAAAGTTAGAAAAGTCAAAATAATTCGGGACCTCATTGAGCACGAACTCACAATATAATTTCTTCAAAAAATAAAGAGGAACCTCATTGTTGTTGCATGGTGGATAATCAAAAACCATCCACCATCGGTCCCAAAAATTGTTTTTGATTCGTTCATCGTGGCACCAATGGATTGGGAACCATTTGCAAGTAACTACAGGGGGCATTGGTTCTAGGGTCGGTAAATAATGCACAAATGAGGTCTTTTCCAATTTTTTTGTCTTTTACGGCCGCATGGGATAGTTTATCCACATACCACCACCTATAGTCACCTCTAAAGGTGTTCCATCTATGTATTTGGTTGGTTATGGACTCAACTTCGCTAATCAATGTTTGCAATGTATTGGCTAAAGTCATGCGGGATGGATTTGTAGCATGATTTTGTCTTATAGTTTGAATTAGGTTCTCAATGAAAATTTTATTTTCTCGGATTCTTCCAATGATATTATCTTGCATTCTGCTGGCTCAGTGGGGATAGAAGGAGCCACAGGAGGCGGATCTATGTTTGGAGGAGGGTTTTGAGGAATGTTCGATGGGTTTTGAGGAATGTTTTGACGGTTTGCATGATTTTGAGCTTGCCGACCAACTGATAAAACAAGAAAATTGTATACATAAACAAACATTTCAAAAAACCCATGAAAATGCAAAAAAAAAAAACCTAAAAAAAAAAACCTAAAATGCAAAAAAATGATTACAATCGGGGACTTACCTCCTCATCTTGGTGGCATGGTTGAATCTATCGCTATCCAGAAGTCCGATGAGCAATTTTGAGGTGGTATTCAAAGCTCGAGTGAAAAACATTTAGGAAAAATCACGGTTTGAAATGAAAAATGAGGAAAATAAGGAGTCTCTGGATTGCTTACTTTTTGTCTCGAGTTCCACGATCGCGATTTATAAGCTGCGTTCACGGTTCTAAACCATGATCATGGTTTTAGGTTCGGTAATTCAAATTACATATGAATGAGCTACAATACTTATAGGTATTATACAGCTGAATATAAATAAGAAACTAAGTTGCACAGGTGCAACAATATTTGTGATTAAATAAGCTTCCAATATTACATCTGGGAAGCACATAATTGTTATAACAATCATAACAATTATACCCGTGAAGAAATAAAACAAATATGGTTAATAAAACCAAATAACAACATTATTTAATTAATAACATTAATTAAATAATTAATTATATAATGCATAATTAATTAACCTAACAAATATTTTAGGAAATTTTAAATTCTATAATCGATATCTATTTTGGGAAATAATATAGTCATTTTTTAGGTTTTGGGGCCTTCTTGATTGGTTATTGACATGTTGTCATCCAAAATCTATAACATGCAAAATTGAAACTTTGAGCATGAAAACTAAGTCTATGATTGAAAATCATGTTTCCCTATCATTTTGAATCCTTCCTCTGGCCATATTTCCCTCAGTTCAACCCTCACCCTAGCTTAGAATAAATTCTTTAAAATGTTTTCAAGTTTTTTTTAGTGTGCAGGTATGATCACCCAAGATGATTGATGTATTCATTGTGACTCAATGAAATACTACTTCCTTTAGAGGCCTAAAAAGGTAAAATTTGGCCATTTTGCAGCGATAAACATATTCCAAGATTGTTTAGGGAAAATACAAAACATATGAGGGTGGTGTCAAAGAGTATTGAATATTTATGAGGTAGTTTAGGAAATTTTAGGAAAGAAAATTTGATTCAAGGACAACTTGTGCAAGACCGGGTCTTCTTGGTGTAAGGAATGAATATCCTAATGGTGAAAACTAAAACATTCGGATGATTCCAAGAGTTACAGAAGGAGTTTGGAGGAAAAAAAATTGAACCATTAAGTAATTGTGAAAATGAATCTTTTTATTTTCCATTTGAGGAAGAATACCTTCTCAATGGTGAATGTATGAGTATGAAAGTACTCAAGTCTTTTGAGGATGATACCACTCATGAAGAAAAAAGGGTGATATTCAATGATATTTGGGAATATGAGTTCCAAGTGTTCAACCATTTCCTCGAGATTCAATGTGATCGACTTTCCAAATGAGTATGAATGTGAGTATGAATCTTTCTTTTTCCCTTTTGGTGGAGAAGATTGTATCAATAATGAACGGGATGAAATGAAGGTGCTTGAATCTCCCATGTGTACCTCCATCATGGAGAGTATTGTTATAGCCCATGATGATAATGATGATCATTCCATTTTCCCCAAATTTGTGTCCACTCTTTGTTCAAGAGAGTGAAATTCTATGTAAGCCACGTCATAACATGCAATGGGTCAAACATGAGTTGGTGAGTATGAAAGAAAATAATTTGGGGCAGTTTTCAAACATGAATCAAAATGAGGTCTATGATGATGTTGAATATTTCAAAATACCTACCAAGAGCCATCTCATAGAAGCAATTGTCATAGAGAACATGAAAAATCAGGAGTAGTTTCTCATTGGAGATATTGAGGATAATATTGAAAAAGGTGAGCCCGGAATGGTAAAAGCTAAGTCTTGTGGTAGTTTGAGGATGAAGATGATCACAATATCCTTCTTCTATGAGATATGAAGTATTATAGAGAATCAAATAAGTGTTTAGAAACACTTGTTATGAAATCTACATTGTGATGGGAACATGATGATCTCTTCTGATAACAAGGCAGGAGTTAGGATATGAGGATCACTTTCTTACTTATTTAGGCTTTCAAAATTCACTTTTATGACCAATATTCAATTATATGATGCTCAAACCTTTTTATTCTTGTCTTTCACTTATTGAAATAGGTCCTCACTTTATAGATAGAGGATTTCTCCCTAAATGAAGTTCTTGTCCTATGACCACTGTTGAACTAAAATTATGTGACTGCATATGATTCCTCCTTTTAGGTGTGAACACACTACAAGGTGTTTTATGATTTCTTAAGACATGATGACCTTCAACTTACTTGCACGAGCTTCACATTTCACTCTTGAATATGATGACACCATTTTTCACTTCATGAATCACCTCCTTAATCAAGATACTACTTGAGTGGAAACATGCCTACAACATCTAAACACCATTTTGATCAATTTTATCCTCATGGAAGTAGAAATTTAAGGTTAATCACATGTTTCCTAACCTTCAAAATGCATTGATATCATTACCAAGCACCGATTAAGTGTTGAGAAACACTTTCAAGAGGTATGCATTGCTTGATATTATGATTTGATTTCTATCATCACATTTGGTGTCCGATATCAAAATTGATGCTCCAAAAATGTAGAGTATTCTTTAATATTTACGGTGCCAACTTGTTTTCCTCATAACTCCTTACGGATCTCCCAGAATCAGTTGGAGAAGTCAAGGTTCACAATTTGATTGCACATTCCTTGCACTTGAAAACCCACTTTTGAACATACTATCCCTAAATGATCAAACCTTTCCTAAACATTCCTAAATTTCTTATAACACCTTCAAGGATCACAAATACCACCTATAGATAATTATTACTATTGATGCAAAATCAGACCCCTGGGACGCACATCAGGCTTCTAGGTTGATGTTCGAGCATCTAGTGTGATTGCACAACATGGAAACCTCTCTCAAGCGTGGGACTTGTGAAACCGAGAGAGGAATCTCGAGAGAAGGCTGGTTTCTGCTCCTAAACTACCCGCCACAAGCTATTCCGGTGCAGGTGCAAGCTAATCTAATCCTAATCTAACCATGCCAAGGAGGAGAGAGAGAGAGAGAAGGGAAAAACAGCAAAAGCCTACACTAAAACGGTGATACACCAGAGAAGGAGAATGTTGAACATCTATCAAAACTGCCATGGGACAAAGAGAGGTGAGCAATGGGAAGGATGGACAGATGCATCACAAGCCCAAGGATAGATTTCACACAGAAAATGTCCCAAAACTCGATGAACACAGCTCCAGACCTGCAATGAACATTCAAACATGCACAGATACCTGCAATGAAGAGAGGAAAGAAGAGAACAAGCAAAAACGAGAAAGGATGGACAGATGCATCACAAAACACGTTTTGTTGCTCCAGAAGTTTGCACAGAACATCATTCCATTAGTAAAAGGAAAAAACGCCATTACAGAGCAAGGGAGGAGGTTCGAACTCCATTTTCAACCCTAGAGAAGAAAAGAAGGGAGGGCAGAGCAGAAAGAATGAACAACTCTTTTAAAATGAGCCAAATCTGGCTTTTACATTGCATGGGTCGAGCCCAGGGGACAGAAAATGTACAAAGGCATGGGAGCCCATTCTTCTTGACTGCAGGTGCATTAAAACGGCATGGGAGACCTTACCAACCCATACCCTGTCTCTTTGACCGATTTTTGGAGGAGAAATGTGACCCATTTGCATTAATTTGGCCGCTGAAATGTCACTTCTGGCCGTGCACACGCGTCAGAGCTGTTTCTCAATTTTCTCTCTTCAGACTGCACCAAAACTTGAGGTTGATCCCAGAATCATGTAGAGAATTTCATAAGCTTTCCGTTGATATAAAGAACGTGGAAATCCGAGCTCTGGATCAAAAGATATGGCGATCTGAAGATTTAGGGCACGGAGCAGACCAAAACGGATTTTGAAATATTTCCCGCGCTCTGCCACTTGGATGACACGTGGCATGCTCTGATTGGTCACGCGATTCTCTCTCCTCTACCTTTTCGGTGGGCTGTCTTTTGAATTTTCCATGTGGGCCCTAGCTAGGACACGTGGCATTATCCCATTGGTTCGGATCGGTGCTCGAAAACTCGCCCCTTTGACTTTTTGACTTTTCTCTTGTGAGGACACGTGTCATGATCTGGTTGGTCGACGGGTCTGCCGGCTCTTTCGCGCCCTTCGCATCTTTTTTTCCCGGACGTCCCAAATGCTTAGTGCTCCTTGTGCTTGATTTCGGCCGAACCGGCCGGTTCGCGTCCATTTGTCCGGATGTCCCAATTGCCTTTCGATTGTTTTGACCTCTTTCGCCGGTTTGGCGGTTCGCGCCTTTTTGGCCCAACTGTCCCACTTTGTTTCGGACCAACTCGACCTTTTTCGCCTGTTCGCCGGTTCGCGCCTTTGCGGCCCGGATGTCCCAATCACTTTTTGGCACTCAGAAAGCATTTTGCCGGCCCGAACGGCGGTTCGGCCTTTTGCGTACTCTTGTCCCGAATCGTCCCGCTCGCTGATTAGCCAAATTTTCTCTCTCTTTCGGCCGGATCGGCTTCTCGCGCCCACCGCATACTTTTGGCCCGATTGTCCCAAATGCTTTGCGGCTGTTTGTGCTTACATTCACTTGACCGAACCGCCGGTTCGGGCCTTTTTGTCCCGAATGTCCCGACTACCCTAGGACTAGGACTTAGTCATTTTTATGATTTTTCTGGATCAACCTACTTGCTTGGGACTGCAAAACTTTGATGCATGTTATCAAAATTTACCCTCGGGGGGTGAAATTTTGACAACAATTACCTTTTCAAAACTTTCTTGGAGGATGCAAACAAGCTCGAAATGGTAAAACTATGAGTTTCTAGGCTTGTCAGAGAATTAGTCTTTTATTGCACTTGGTGAATGGAATAATGGACCTTGTTACATGTTTTTGAAAAATTATACATGTTCACACAATGCATTAGTGCTACCTTCATAGAAAAATTGATAATCACATAGGAAGCGGAGTTATCCTAACAGGATTCACAAAGATTTGGGAGAAATATTTCACATTGTGGCTTGGTTTTCATGGTTTAAGTCTTGAATTTTTGGGTTAGTCAATTCACATGACACCGTATCCATATGAAGATAATCCTATTACACTTCCTCGATTAAAAATCCTCCTTAAATGGAATCATATTTATGATTCTCATACACTTCTTACTTATATCCCTCTCATGAGAATATGTGACTTCTTAATCCTTCACACATGATGGTCATGGATGCCTTAGTATCTTGACTAGATAATTTTTATTTGTTCCTCAAATATATTTGGAAATAATGTTAGAGTCAAGATATGATGATCATTAACTCACTCCTTGAGCCTCACATTTCACCTTTGAACATGGTGATCTCTTCCTAATCTCACAATCCACCTCCCTAACTAAGATGAAAACTGAGTGGAAGCATGATTATGATGTATGGAAACCATGTTTCTCAATTTCTCCTCATGTAGATAGGTTTCCTCCGATAGAAGGATTGATCCCTAAATGAAACTTGGAGGAATTTTTAAGAATGAATTCCATGTTCTTGACCTCCACAATACACTAAAAATTCCACCTCAATTGTGGGAAACATGATTTTCAATCGTGGGCTTAGTTGTCATGCTCAAAGTTTCAATTTTTCATGCTATACATTTTTCATGACAATAGGCCCCTCACTTTTGTGCATGAGGAGAGTGTTCTTAGATTTTGTGATAGATAACCTAAAAAGTATCATTTACATGTGAGAAAAATCCGTAATGAGAGCAATATATTGGTGTAGATAAGGTTGAGTGGATTATTTTGTTGATCTCTCCTAGCCTCCACTTTGATTTTCTTCATATGTTGTTGATGGGTGTTATAATATTAAATATCATGTCCAAGAGCTTCAAGTCATGTGAAACATGGATTACATATAGGAGGGTGGGGGAAATAATGGAGAGAAGAGCATGTATCCACTCATGTGACATATTGGTTAGGGAACTAAATTGTGAATTTAAAATGGGTGTCATCATGTTCAAAGGTGAAATGGAAAGCTCATGGAGTAAGTTGAGGATCATCATATCTTAACTCTTCCATCGTGTTCAAACCTCTTCAAGGAACAATCCAATATGAGCTATTAAAGCTACTAATGCATTCAAGACCATCATGTATGAAGGATTAATACATCATCTATCTCTATGATAAGCATATGATAAAAGACATGTATGAGCATCCTTAAGTTGATTCCATCTTGGTTTTGCTTAATCCAGTTCCTTGGATTGAGTGGGTATTCCTCCTAGACTTCCTATAAATTAACTGATTCTATGTGTTTCATATTGTTCCCCATGATCTATAAGATGAATATGAGTCAAGAGATATGTCGATTGTGATAAAATTCATGACTTCGTAAAATTAGAGAGAAGATTCAACAAAAAATTTAGGGGATTGGTTCGAGTTTTATGTGGAGTGTAAGAACTAAGTGTTATGTGGGTTTTCCTAACCTAGGAAATAAAGGAGCTTTAGTTAGAATTAGGTGGGTTTTATTAAACCCGTGGGATGAAAAAATAGCCACACAATAATGAATAGTTGTGGGACATTAAAAATATACAGCCAACTATAGACCAACACATGATGGAATTTGGAAGTGACAAGTGGCAGAAGTAGGCAAGGTCAAAGGTAGGTTATGTGGCAACATTTTTAAGCCAAAAGTTTTTAGTGTAGGAAAAGGAAAAGGTTGCGACGCGAAGGCTGGACCAATGAAAGAAAGCACGAACACATGAATACTTGAAAGACCTAAGGAACATGGATATTTATATTAGCTCACATTTCATGGTTGTGAGTCGAGGGTAAGGAAAATTTTAAATTTGAAGTGGGCGTGAGGCTTCCTCTTTGGCTAGAGCTTTACGAGTCTATCGAAGAGTTGAAGGAAAGAGTGGCATTGTGAAGTGTGTGGAGTTGTTCTATTAGATCACATTTCACATGATTGTGAGTCAAGGAGCTATCAAAGGTCAATTGCGATGAAGCATGGAGATTTCCTATTGGCTCTTACTTCAACATTGTCAATCAAACTAAAGAATAGCCTGACAAGGCGAGGGACATGGCAGCTTTGTATTTTCTCTTTTTATTAAAAAGCGAGACCTTCCCCTAAAAGAAAGGAATGGAAAGGAAAGAAAAGAAGTAAATCCAGATCCCACAAGCCAATCATATACCGACACATGGAAAAAGTAAAATAAGTGCACACGATGGTAGAGGCATTCTTTGACTAATCATAGGCTGCCATGTGTTACATTTTTGTGCATCCCAACATGTAAACCTTCATAGGGCCATATCTCTCGATCCGAGCTCCAAATACTATAAAATTTATATAATTGGAAATGTCTCTTCAATCCCTTCACGTTGGTATCATCAGTTTTAGGAATTGATTACATTTGGAGGCATAAAACCAAAAAAAAAAAATTGCATTAAAGATGTAGTTGCAGTAATTGTCAACCACCCGCATTGATGAAGTATGGTGTCTATTTTTTCTCTGTACACGCAATACAAAAGGAATGAATGATTTTGGTAGGAAGCTCATGCTCCTTTGCAGGATTTTAATGCTTCTTATTGGTGGTTGTAGAAGGAAATCATATTTTTCTTCTTTCTTTCTCCTTCTCATATTCTATATAATGTAACAATATTTCATTTTCTTGAGGAGGAGGATTGGGGGTAGTTTTAGGAGTTTTTGACTAAGTTTAGTTTTTGTTTCAGTTTATAGATTTTAACAAGTATTTGTTATTTCTAGTCTATAAGGAAGAGCTAAGGTGGTTGTATTGTACAACCATTAGCAGGTTTTGAGGGCATTTATTTATGTCCTCGTTATCTTGTTTTAGTGATTCCTAACAAAAAATGAGATAACTACATGAAAATTTTAGGCAAATTCCTTTAAAATTCCCCTTTGAAGGATATTTTTGGGTTTTCGGGTTTTCATTGCATGAAAAATGTTTCTTGCATGTTACATGTTTGATGTTCCCGAAACCTGAAACCTGATTGTCTTAGTAGTATGTCGATTTCTCAAAACTTTCAAGCATCGGAACATGCTTTGCCAAATGCATGTTTCATGCATCATGTTTCCCGAAACCAAAAACCCAAAATGAAGCTATTGTGTCTATTTTATGGGAAATAGAAGCATCTTAACATCTCATGCATCATGCTTCATGTTTTCCAAAACCTGAAACCCGAATTAAACCAAATCCTTTGTATTGGGTTTTCGGAAGCTCCAAGCATGATGACATGTCATTAATGTCCAGTTGTCTAGTAGTTGGCACATGCATCAAGTGAGGTGTAATTAATGTTAGGGTATTATAAATAGTTGGTTTTCCACGTCATTTGTTACCTAGTACATTTTTGTTGCGTTGGATTTCGTGTGTGCTTCTTCTACCTCCAAACCCGATTGAGCTTCCCAGTCGATTTTGTCATCCATCTTTGATCATTTTTGAACTTGTTGAAGGTATTCTTCTCTTCTTTCTGTTTTGAAGATTTTTGGGTTATTTTTGAGGTGTTTTGTTTGGGTTTCCATTTCATTTCCTCTTCCATTATTGGTTTTGGGTCTTTTCCTTGGTTCTTGTCTTTTTCCTAGTAGGGTTCTTGTTTGAAATTCACTCCTTGGTTATTTACTTATTTTTACATAAGTTGTAGATTTCAAAAGAATCTAAAAATCAATAAGTGAAAAAGGCGGGAAATTCTCATATTCTGACATATCAGAAACCCGATATATTGATTTCGGGTTTTGCGGGTGTTGTACATCTCATTTCTTCCACCTTGTGTTGGGTTTTGTAGGGTGCTCGACACCTATCAAAATCTATCGCATGTCGAGATCTTCCACCTGCTCAACATCCTCGACTTCTTGATGCATCAGAGTTTTCATCAATGCTCAACATGCCCTAACTTCTGACATACACCTCGCCAGTGTTTCAGGTTTCTCAAGGTGCTTGACATCCTCCAAACTTCGCCGAGTTTTAGGTTTCTGTTGATGTTTGACATGGCCTGAGTTCGATATACACTCCGATCTGTTAGTTTTTAGAAGGTGTTTTGAAAGTTTCAAAATCTAAACGGTGTGGCGGGTATGTACCCTTGTCCAACAAGCTTTCACACCTGATTTCTCTTCCATAAGTCATCAAGGCATTTTCAAGACTCCTCATGTCGAACCCTGCGATCTAAGGATAAGTCAGATAAGTCAGGAAATATGAAGTATAAGTATCAGAAGATGGAGTCTTCTTCTTATGTAAGCTACAATTATGACATCTGGGACACAGAGCTCGGCAATATAGATATGGAAGACTTCTAGAAAATAATTGATGATTCTTCTCAAAATTCATGGATGAAGTTAATAGCTGGCAGTGGTCTCCCTCTTGTAGTAGGATTTCCAATATCAGTTCAATGCCCTGAATTCATCCTGGCTGTGCTTCCAACTATGAATCAGCCTCCCACTCAATAAGAAATCAAGTGTAGAGTCTATAGTGAAATTGGATGGAGATTACTTTGATCAACTCCTAAAGTTGCCCAACTTTACGGAATATGTTTATTTAGACCTTAAATCAGCACTAAAGTCCCGAGACAAAGATCATAAAGATTGCATCAAGCACATAAACATGAAGTTCTTGATCAAGGCTAAGCCATTTGTTTCTAGGTTTCCCAATTTGGTCCCTAGAAGTTATTTTATCCTTGAATTTAGTGATATCATCACCCTGCTGAGCCAATTATTTGGGCTCCCAGATTCAAAGGAATTCCAAGGGTGGATGTACCAGTTCATGGTCTTCATAAAGAAGAATGACCAAGGGATTGATTGGGGTAGCCTAATAAGTGACGATATAGACTCCCAAATGAAAATAGTCTTGTCTATCGGTAAGTTCTATATGATGTCATATGTCACCTATGCAACAACAGGCATGAGGAACTACCCAGGGCAAGATGCAAATGGAAACTGAGCAATGGAACACATATATCGGTTCTTACCTCAGCTAACAATAAAAGTGTTTGAATACCAATATAGAAGAGTGAATGACACCTTCTTCTATGAAAAAAATTTTAGATTGGATCCTGATCTGAGGAAGAGAAGGGTTTTCGATGAAGCATGGGCCGAAGTGTCAAAATGGGGTTGCATTTTCTTACAATTCAAGAATTTTACTTATCTTTGGGTGGTAAGGTTCCATTGTAATCCTTTTCATCTACCCAAGTTCCCAGGTGACAAACTGATCCTTATGGACTTGGTCAGATAATTGTTGGATTTTCACAAATTCCAACAAAGTAGGCACAAAGTCGCCATCTCCTTCCCCATTTCCATTAGAAGGTATACATGTTCTACCATGGTTAAGGCCAAGAACGTGGTGCATGAGCTTCAGGAAAAATTGAAGAAACATATGAAGCTCAAGGAGGGATTTGACATCCAAGGAGTCCTCAAGTCATATGGAACCTTGTACCTGCATGTGCCCACTGTGGAAGATATCTGGGTTGATCTTCGAGGATGAAGTTGCCATCCGAAGAAAAGACAACAACAGATTGACACTTGAAGAAATTCAGATGTTAGATCTAGATGACATCCCTCAAGGCACCATGGATAATGAAAGTTTTTTTGACACTAGGTACGAACATTCAGATGGAGACCAACTCGGATTCCTTGCCATTGATTGGTTTATTGCTAAAAAGGCTTCTATCGCTAAAAGATCTACTCGGACTCTTTATGCATGCAGTCAGCCGCATGGCTCATTTCTTAGGGAATGAGTTATAAGGAAAAGAGCTTTTCAAAAATAGCTACTTTAGAAGCGGGACCCTCCAAGGGAGAGAAGGAAAAGGATAAAAGCCCTACCAAGAGGCAAATAAAGTTTAAGTTTGTCAAAAAGGAGAAAAGCAAGGGGCCGAATCATCTACTACTCCTACACAAATAGTTGAGATATTGGATTCACCTCCACCGAACAAGGATAAATTCTTTCAGAAATCGAGGTTGGTCAACCTCTTGTTTCTCCTTTTGTTGATTGCTCATCGAAGTAAGTCTTTCTCTTGCTTCTCAAGCTTTGGCTTTAGAGTCTTTACCTCTTCTCTCCCAACCTTCCTCATCTCATATTTCGACGCCACTCTCATCAACCATGGCCAACATTTTCTTTGACCTCTCACCTCTCTCTGCTGGACCTACAATGGCCATAGATATGCCTCCTCCTTCCGCACCTTCATTCCCTGAATCTATCCCCATAGTCACCACACTTGCAGTCATCACTACTCCATAAGTAAACCTTCCCCCACCTGCAGATACAACCATAACACCTCCAATTGGGGAAACTTCTTCCACTATACCTCAATGGTTGATTGATCAAACTCAAGGAAGAGGAAGGTGGTAGTTCCCCTACCAGCCTTTGACTTCAGTTCACTCAAGGCCTCTCCTGCCAAATCTGCCAAGAAACCTAAAATGGTTTCAAGGGTTTCATTGGATGCCTTAGGGCATAATTTTACAGAGATTGCCACTCCCCTACCTGATAAAATCAAGGATGATATAATGGTTACTAATTATCAAATTACCGGGAAAGGTAACAACAGAAGGAGCACAACAAGATGCACAGGATGCCATGAACGTGTTATGCCAAAAGCTGAGGGAAATGAAGGTGAGTAGAGATGAGCTAAAGGAGAAAGTTGAACAGTTAACAAAAGTATTTCTCAAGATCTCAAAGCCTTCTCATTCAACACCATCATCTTGTACCCCTACTCTTATCAAGTTCGATTTCTCATTGGTACCTATGATTAAAAAGATCAACAAGAAGGGGAGAACGGTTGAAGAATGGATAAAGAGGCTACTCTTACAAGGAAGAGAGTTCATTGATGACACAGCGGAGGTTTATAAATCCTTGGAGGAAATAAAGAAGGATGACAATAAAATGGATGATGAATTTTTACAGGAAGTCGAGAACCTTGAATTAACTTTAGAAGCTCTCAATGCACTGAAACAGGTTCCATCTCGGATCTTAATGGAATAAGGAATCATTCCACATGGGGATAAGCATTTTCAGCTAGACAAAGCCATCATATTCAGGATAAATATTCTCAATGAAGCTTGCAGCAAGTTGAGGGAATCTAGATATCATTTGGTTGATGCCACCAATGACATAGAAGAGGAGCTGTCCAGGATCTTTGCTAAGGTGTTGGGTGAAAGCTTAGAGATTCTACCTACTGACTATCTCTATAAACAAAGTCGGAATCAATTCAACACGAACCAACTTTCGTCTTTGATCTGAAAACCATTGATAAGTTCATAAGGATCGAGAATGTTTTGGAATCACTAAGGAAACTCAACAAGAGGTTGAAGAAACTTCCTAGCAACGCAAGTGACACTCAAGAAACTTGTGAGGTTCTAAGTGATTATTCTAGTGCACCAGATGAAGCTGAGATACAGGGCATAATCTAGAAGTTCCAAGAATTTCGAGACAAGTAGGCTTCGCTGGAAGAAGACAAGGATGACGAAGCAAAATAAACATAATGTTTCATGTCATTTCTATCAAGAAATTTTCATGTCTTTTTCATTTTCATTTCGTCACATAGGAAGCAAATTTTGACTTGTTCTCCTATGTGAGAGTCAAGCAAAATAGGACTCTCATTAAATGACTATTTTCTAGTATTTATCATATTTTCTCTCTGCTCTCTCTATTATAAATAAGGGATATTTGTGCATTCAAAAAAATAGGAGAAATTTTTAGAATATTAAGGGCTATTGTGAAGAAGAAGAAAAAGTTTGTATTTTCTTTTTAATCATTGAGGAATAGAAACAGGTGTTATTTTGCAAACTTTGTGTTGAGGGATTAATCTATCTTGAAATATTTTTCTTACGTCCATGATCTTAAGCTATTCTTCATTTAGTGTTCTTGATCATTTTAATCATTTCAAATATTACACTCATTATCTAAAACTAGTATAAGTATTTCTTGATCTATGTTTTCTTTAAATAAAATGCATTCATCTCATTCCTTTCCCACTGTTTTGTCCATAATGGTTTCCTTTATAATCCATTCCATTTCTAAAGTGCTAACATCTCCATCTCGTGTTGATATGGATTACGGATTGCATCCCAACCCCAATGGTTAGAATAGTGTGGATATTGTATGTATTATTTCTATTGTGCTTTAGATTAGTAATAAATAGGCTACCTCACATGTCTTTGAGGAGGGATTTAATCCCGTATACTTTGGTTGAACTTCATATTTTGGTCTGACAAAATATCCAACCAACAGATTTTTGGTGACTCATTTGGGAATATCGATTGATAAGACTAAAATCTTATCATATTGGTGTCTAGCGACTCCGTATTTTCCTTATTTTTGGTAGATCCATTTTTCAGTTCAAGTTGGCCAGAAAAATTCACTCGGTCAAGTTGAGCCAAGGGTGAAACTGATCCGTTCTTTGATCTACTTCAAAACACAATTTCAAACTTTCCCCAACAATGTTGCATCTAGCCAAGCCAGAAGTTCTTCACCTATCCAAAGAACTCGGGTTCCTCCAAAACAAGAAGCTTCTACAACCTGTCATGCATTATTCTTTTCTGATACTCAAATTCTTGTATGCACTTCATTCAGAAGAATGGCAGCACAACATGTTCCTTGGGGTGTGGCTATTGGTCCTCTTTCCGTAACTTCATTGTTACATGATCTACCACATGGATCTCGTAAGAATATTCCTAAGTTCAATGGCGATGGGAAGAAGCACCCTAATGAACACATCACTTCATTCTTTATCGCATGTAGCGTCCTTGGGGTTGCTCATGAAGATGTCTCTATTTGAATATTTGTTGAAACATTACATTTTCTAGCAGTAGAATGTTTCTACCATCTTCTATATGAATGCATTACCAATCGGGCTACCATGAGATCCATACTTTAAGTAAGGTTCAAACCAGCTAAGGATTCTCATGCCTTGTTAGCACATCTTACACATATGAAGGAGTCTTATGAACCCATGCGAGACTTCATAGCCAAATTCAACAAGCTGATTCGTAAGATTCATGATCTAGTTGTTCCCACTCTTAAAAATAAAAAGTGTTTCTTCATCAACGCTCAACCCCTAATGTGATCTTCTTATTGAGAAGGTCGGTTATCCCCGATTTGGCCACTGCTCAAGCTACAACCACCGAAATAAAAGATGATTTCATTCGCCGAAAAGATCGGAAGAGAGTCATCTAAGCTGAAAAATTACAGTTCTTCTCGAGTATTACCGATCCTATGATTCATAGGATGGCCAATGACTTGATCACTTTGAAGAAACAAATGTCTCAATAAGTGACCAACGTTCCTTATCGGGATATTCCTCGATGGAATTTCAACAATACTAATGGCGCCCCACAAGAGATAGGAATCGGTTGATCGCTTTGCTCCAACAAGGTTGGCCACCAAAGCTCCTCTTGTCAACACAAAAGTGGAAATAGTTGAGGAAGATGAAGAACTAGAAGATTAAGATTCTCACAAATCTTTTGAATCTTCAGGATATGTTGATGATTCTTTCAACGATTCAACTGACGACTCCAATATTGGGTACTTGGAATAAGAGGAAGACCAATATGAGAATGATAGTCAGTCATTTGAAGTCTTCACTTGATCTCAGTCCTAGAACCCCGAAATACGGTTGAAGACTTTAAGGAGAAAATTAAATAATCTCCCTTGGTTATGGATAAAAGAGGCTCTCCTATCTTAGCGTAAACTGAAAAGGAGATAACTAAAAAGGTAACTTCGTCTTCTAACTCTCTTTCTCCTACCCCTAAGGCCAAGACCTCAACTCAAACTAGTGTAACCGAGGAACTGATCCCACCATCATTCCTTCATATCTTTGCTTTTGACATTATTGATCATGCAAAGAAAACTAAAATTCAAATGTCAAAAGCCAACTACCTCTAGTCAAATCCCAAGCAATTTGAGAAACTTTATAAATTCATTAGAAGCAAGTTTGTTATCCCTTCATCTTAAAAATTCATGTTTCCTAATCCCACTCAGCCTTTACCTCAGAATAATATGACCTTTGTTTCTTCTTCGGGAAATATTGAACCATTTTATTTGTCCTTACTTATAAACGGGTTTAAACTTAGCAATTGCATAATTGACTCAGGAGCCTCTGATAATGTAATGCCCGCAAAATTATCCCATGCCCTTGGACTTACCTTTACTAAATATTATGGGTGGTGTTACTCCATGGAAACTAAACAAGTCCCCTTGATTGGCCAAATCAAGGATGCACAGTTTGCATTTGTTGCATTCCCTGAAAAGAGAGTAAAAATGACTATCCTGGTTGTTGATATCCCAGCTGCTTATGGTATTCTCTTAGGAAGAGGTTTTTGCAAATATGTCGAGGAGAAATCAATATGGACTAGACCAAAGCTAAAATTCCAATAAATGGAGTTCCTCGTGTCCTCCACCCGAAGCACAGGTGAAGTACCTAGTCACTAAATCAGATGATCCCAAGGCTCAAATTCTCTTCGAAGATGTAGGCTTGGGTAATTATTTCATGAAATCTGAGGTGCCTTCTGTAGAAGTCAAGGAAGAAGATCCTAATGTTGTTTGGACCCTTGAGTTTGATGGGAGCTGTTCACTCTTTGGATCAGCGCTGGTGTGGTTCTTATATCTCTAAATTTCAAGATTTTTCCGTTCACCTTTAAGCTGCGGTTTGACAAGATTACTAATAACATAGCTGAATATGAAGATTTGTTATTAGGATTATAAGCGGTGAGGTAAAAAGGAATCCAAAATTTCAAAGTGTAGGGAGATCTTTGAGTTGATTGTGAATCAAGTAAAGGGGATCTATTGGGTGAAAAATGATCACCTAAGGCATTACAGAACAAGGTGTGGGACAAGCATAGAATGCTTTGATGCTTTTTCCAAGAAGGTATTTTTGAGAGATCACAACGATAAAGCTGATTCTTTAGTTGTGTCTACATCTTTGCTCCTTCCTCACCCAAAGTTCAAACATGACAAGTATACCATTGAGATTTTGTATCATTCAAGTGTTCCAGATAATTCGTAACATTGGTAATTGTTTAATGATGATCAAGATTATTGTCTTTTCTTGAAAAAGCTTAGAATTTTAGCGAGCTTTATTTTGACGGATCGAATCAGCTTTCGTGAGACCATCTCGAATTCGTATCAAGATATTGATGGTGAATTCATCTAGCTCAAAGGCAATAAGATTAAGGGATTGGTCTCTCTAGAAGGTCTGTTTGACAAACATGACCATTTTATTTAGGATAAAAGACAGGTTGAAGGTGTTTCCTTGTCATAGGTAGATCAACTTAATATGGGCTCTTCGACCAACCACGGATGGTAAACATCAGAAATGTTTTTCTCCGGAGGAGAAAGAAAGATTCACTTCACTCTGAAGAGATTAATGGATGTACTAGCATGGTTATATGTGGATCTGAAGTATTTCAAGCCCAAGGAACTGCAACATAGTATCCCTTTGAAGTCGAGGTTAAACCTTACACGCGAAGCAAAGGCATTACAACCCAAAGATCTAAGGGACTATCCTTACAGAAATTCAAAAGATGTTAGAGGCAAGGATTATCTTTCCAATCCATCATTCCACCTAGGTTGCTAACATTGTCCCCATCAGAAAGAAGAATGGCGAGATCTAAATTTGTGTTGACTTCCGGAACCTTAATCAGTCTTCATTGAAAGAAAATTACGCATTTCCTATCATGGACCAAGTATTACAGACTGTCATTGGATCATAAATGTTATCCATGCTTGATGGATTTTTGGGGTATAATCAGGTCTAGGTAGCACGAGGATCAACATAAAATAGCATTCACCACCCCTTGGGGGACCTTTTCTTATAGGAGGATGCCTTTATGTTTGATTAACACTAGAGCCACGTTTCAAAGAGCTATGGACTTAGCTTTCAGAGATTTGATGGGAAAATTCATAGTTGTATATTTGGATGACTTGATGGTCTTCTCTAAGAAGCGAAGTGATCATTATGATCACCTGGAGTAGGTACTCTTAAGATGCAGGCGTCATGGGATTTCATTAAATCCCAAAAATTCCATGTTCGGAGTAACAGAGGGTAAGTTGCTGGGTCATATCATGACCAAAGAAGGAACCAAGATTGACCTAGAGCAGGTGAAGGCCATCCAAAGCCTTACCCTACCTACAAGAAAAACTAGGGTGCATTCCTTTTTCGGAAAGGTCAATTTCCTAAGAAGATTTGTACCTGACTTTGTTGATAAAACCAAGGATATCCTTGGGATGATGAAAGGTAAAAATCCATTTCGATGGAACATTGAAGGGAAACTTGCTTTTGAAGAAGTCAAAAGAGCAATTTCTCACGCTCCTATTTTGGTATGTTAAGACTTCAAGAAGGATTTCATCATGTACAGCTATGCTTCCACACATACAGTATCAGTCATCCTGATGTAGGAGAATGAAGAAGGAATCAAAGATCCCATTGCTTTCATGAGCTGCCCACTAAAGGAACATGAATTGAAGATGTCACAAATTGAAAAGCAATCTTACGTAGTGGTGAGAGTAGTGAAGCATTTCAGGTATTATGTGTTCAGTTCTCACACTATTGTTCTTGTTCGATACTATAGTTAAGTCCATTTTTAATCAACAAGAGTTGGGTAGTCAACATGTGGCATTTGGATAGCCAAAGTAAAATAATATGAAATGGACATCAGACCTACCAAGTTGGTATGGGGAAGATGCCTATGCCAATTGATCACAAAAACAACCCCGAGACAGAAGGAGAGGAGACTAATAATACTTCTTCAAAACGCCCATGGTGCTTTTTGTAAGTACAACCAATGAACGGTATGCAGATATCACTTTATTTTTAACTTATGGTGAATGTCCCCTAGATTTAAGCTAAAAAGAAAAGAGCACAGTTTAATTAAGGTCTGTAAGATACATTCTTTGGGATAATGGTATATACAAGAAGGGTATTGATGATGTATTCCTGCGTTGTGTTGATAAGTCTTGGCAGATAAGGTTGCTAGAATCCTACCACAATCTAGCATGCGGAGGAAATTTCTCTTCCTCCATCATGGCGTACAAGATCTTACGGGACAGGTACTATTGGCTTACTCTCTTCCGAGATTCAGTAGAATGGGTGGCTAAGTGTGAAGCTTGTCAACATTTCGTTGGTCGTCCTAAGCTAGCAGCTCTCCCCTTGAAGCCTATGATAATTGAAGAACCTTTTTCCAATGGGGAATTGAATTCAATTGAGTATCGAATCTTTCCACCAAGTGCTGGTCATAATTATGTGCTCACCACCACTGACTATTTCACCAAGTGGGTGGAAGCCGCGCAAATCAAACAGGTAACCTCTCGAAGTTGTGTGCAACTTTCTCAAAGAGAATATAATTGTTAGATTTAGCATTCCTCACAAGATTTTTGTTGACAATGCTTCCAATTTCTCATCACATGAGTTGACTGAATTTTGTTATGGATTTGGGATCACATTGGCTCATTCATCCAATTATTACCCCCAAGGCAATGGTCAGGCTAAATCAAGCAACAAGAACCTGGTGAACATAATCAAAAATATGGTTGATCGAATCAGAGGACATGGTACAAAGCATTGTATGATGCATTATGGGTAGATCAGATTACTCCTAAGCAAGCTATTGGAATGTCTCCATTCCAGGTGTTGTATGGAATTGATGTTGAGATTCCTATCTTTGTAGAATTTCCAGCCTTACGGTTGGCTAAAGCAATTGAGGATGAAACTTTTCAAAGTTCTATTGAGAAAAGGATAATATATCTAGCCAGGCTAGAAGAAAAACAGAGCAAGGTGGTGGATCACATTACAGATCATCAAAGAAAATTCAAAAAGATATTTGACAAAAATCAAAGAAACGTGATTTCCAGATTGGAGATCTAGTACTTCTCTAGGATAAGAGAAGGGAACAGAAAGGGATGCATGGCAAGTTTGATTCTTTATGGAAAGGTCCTTTCAAAATCCATTAGCTGAACAGTGAAAATAGCTTTTGTCTATCATATCTTGATGGATAGTTTCTCCCTCTACCTTTCAAAGTGGCCAACATCTTAATTTGTTCCATCAGTAATGTAAGATGCTCTCTTGCACTGTATTATAATTTATTTCCTATTGTGTTTGCTTCCTTTCTTTCTTTCTTTCTTTGATTTTGTTTTTTCTTCTTCTAACCTCGTAGCCCAATGGATAAAGCTTTTTGATACATGAGTTCTCTTCATTTGATGTTTCAAATAAATTCCCCAACCGTATCTAGATTTTATCTCGTTTTAGTGATTCCTAATTAAAAATGAGATAACCATATGAAAATTTTAGGCAAATTCCTTTAAAATTCCCCTTTGAAAGATATTTTTAAGGTTTTCTAGTTTTCATTGCATGTTACATGTTTGATGTCCATGTTCCCGAAACCTAAAACCTGATTTTCTTAGCAAAGTGTGTCAAGTTCTCGAAACTTTCAAGCATTGAAACATGATTTGCCAAATGCATGTTTCATGCATCATGTTTCCAAACCCAAAATGGAGCTATTGTGTCGAGTTTATGGGACTTAGAAGAATCTCAACATCTCATGTATCATGCTTCATATTTTCCAAAACCTGAAACCTAAATTAAGACAAATCCTTTGTATCAGGTTTCCGGACGCTCCATCATGATGACATGTCATTAATGTCCAGTTGTCTAATAGTTGGCACATGCATAAAGTGAGGTGTAATTAATGTTAGGGTATTATAAATAGTTGGTTTTCCACGTCATTTATTACCTGGTACATTTTTGTTGCATTGGATTTCTGTGTGTGCTTCTTCTACCTCCAAACCCGATTGAGCTTCGGTTGATTTCACCGTCCGTCTTTGATCATTTTTCAAACTTGTTGAAGGTATTATTCTCTTCTTTCTGTTTTGAAGCTTTTTGGGTTATTTTTGAGGTGTTTTGTTTGGGTTTCCATTTCATTTCCTCTTCCATTATTGGTTTAGGGTTTTGGGTCTTTTCCTTGGTTCTTGTCTTTTCCCAGTAGGGTTTTTGTTTGAAATTCACTCCTTGGTTATTTACTTATTTTTACATAAGTTGTAGATTTCAAAAGAATCTAAAAATCAATGAGTGAAAAAGGAGGGAAATTCTCATATTCTGACATATTAGAAACTTAATATATTTATTTCGGGTTTTACAGGGTGTTGTACATCTTGTTTCTTCCACCTTGTTTTGGGTTTTGTAGGGTGCTCGACACCTATCAAGTTCCGCAGTGTGTTGTGATCTTCCACCTACTCACTCAGTAGTGCGTCGGGTTTTCATCGATGCTCAATATGACCTCACTTCCGACATACACCCCACCAGTGTTTTGTGTTTCTCAAGGTGCTCGACATCCTTAAAACTCCACTAGAGTTTTAGGTTTCTTTTGGTGTTTGACACGGCCTAAGTTTCGACATACACTCTAGTCTATTGGGTTTCTGAAGGTGTTTTGCAAGTTTCAAAATCTGAACGGTGTGGCAGGTCTATGCACTTGTCCAATAAGCTTTCACACCCGATTTCTCTTCCATAATTCATCAAGGAATTTTCAAGACTCCTCATGTTAGACCCTGGCCAATCTAAGGATAAGTCAGATAAGTCATAAAGATGAAGTATAAGTATTAGAAGATGGAGTCTTATTCTTATGTAAGTTGCAATTATGACATCTAGGACACAGATCTCGACAATATATATATGGAAGACTTCTGGAAAAGAATTGAGGATTCTTCTTAGAATTCATGGATGAATTCAATAGCCGGTAGCAGTCTCCCTCTTGCAGAAGGATTTATAATATCATCTCAATTCCCTAAATTCATCCCTCATCTGTGCTTCCAACTATGACTCATGCTCCCGCTCAGTAAGAAATCAAGTAGGAGAGCCTATAGTGAAATTGGATGGAGATTACTTTGATCAACTTCTAAAGTTTCCCAACTTTACGGAATATGTTGATTTTGACCTTAAATCAGGACAAAAGGCTTGGGACAAAGATCAGGAAGATTGCATCAATCACGTAAAAAATAAGTTCTTGATCGGGGCTAAGCCGATTGTTTCTAGGTTTCCCAATTCAGTCTCTAGAAGTGATTTTATCCTTGAAGTCGGTGATATCATCACCTGCTGAGCTAATTACTTGGGTTCCCTGTGATTCTAAGGAATTCTAAGGTTGGATGTACCAGTTCATGCTCGTCATAAAGAAGAATGACCAAGGGATTGATTGGGGTAGCCTAATAAGTGACGAGATAGACTCCCAAATGAAAACAATCTTGTCTACCGATAAGTTCTATATGATGTCATACGTCACCTATGTAGTAATAGGCATGAGGAACTACCTAGGGCTATATGCAAAGGGAAACCAAGCAATGGAACACATATATCGGTTCTTCCCTCAGCTGACAATAAAAGGGTCTGAAGACCAATATAGAAGAGTGAATGACACCTTCTTCTCAGAATATTGTTTGTACCAACGCATGGCTCATTTATTGGGGAATGAGTTATAAGGAAAAGATATTTTCAAAACTAGCTACTTTAGAAGTGGGACCCTCTAAGGGAGAGAAGGAAAAGGATAAAAGCCCTACCAAGAGGCAAATAAAGTTTAAGTTTGTCAAAAAGGGAGAAAAGCAAGGGGCCAAATCATCTGCTACTCCTACACAAATAGTTGAGATATTGGATTCACCTCCTCCACCAAAACAAGGAGAAATTATTGAAGAAATCGAGGTTGGTCAACCTCTTTTTTCTCCTTTTGTTGATTGCTCATCGAAAGTAAGTCTTTCTCTTATTTCTCAAGCTTTGGCTTTAGAGTCTTTACCTCTTCTCTCCCAACCTTCCTCATCTCATATTTCGACACCACTCTCATTATCCATGGCCAGCATTTTCTCCAACCTCTCACCTCTCTCTGTTGGACCTACGATGGCCATAGATATGACTCCTCCTTCCGCACCTTCATTCCCTGAATCTATCACCACTGTCACCACACTTGCAGTCATCACTACTCCAAAAGTAAACCTTCCCCACCTGCAAATACAACCATAACAACTCTGATTAAGGAAACTTATTCCACTGTACCTCAATGGTTGGTTGATCAGACTCCAGAGGAAGAGGAAGGTGGTAGTTCCCCTACCATCCTTTGACTTCAGTTCACTCAAGGCCTCTCCTACCAAATCTACCAAGAAACCTAAAATGGTTTCAAGGGTTTTAGTGGATGCCTCAGGGCATAAGTTTGTAGAGATTTCCACTCCCATGCAAAAAAACAAAGGAGGATATAGAGGTTACTGATTATCAGATTACCAGGGTTGATCTAGGAAATGTAACAATAGAAGGAGAACAACAAGATGTTCAGGATTCCATGAACATGTTATGCTAGAAGCTGAGGGAAATGAAGCTGAGCAGAGATGAGCAAAAGGATAAAGTTGAACAATTAATGGAAATATTACTCAAGCTCTCAAATCCCTCTCGTTCAACATTGTCATCTTCTGCTCCTCCTATTAGGTTCGATTTCTCATTAGTACGTATGATTGAAAAGATCAACGAGAAGGGGAGAACGGTTGAAGAATGGATAAAGAGGCTACTCCTACAAGGAAGAGAGGTCATTGATGACACAGTGGAGGTTTATAAATCCTTGGAGGAAATAAAGAAGGATGGTGATAAAATGGATGATGAATTTTCACAGGAAGTCGGGAACCTTGAATTAACTTTAGAAGCTCTCAATGCACTGAAACAAGTTTCATCCTAAATCTTAATGGAAGAAGGAATCATTCCACATGGGGATAAGCATTTCCAGCTAGCCAAATCCATCAGATTCAGGATAAATATTCTCAGTGAAGCTTGTAGCAAGTTGAGGGAATCTAGAGATTAGTTGGTTGATGCCACCAATGACATAGAAGAGGAGCTGTCCAGGATCTTCACCAAGGTGTTGGGTGAAAGCTCAGAGATTCTACCTATTGACAATCTCTATAAACAAATTCAGGAATCAATTCAGCACAAACTAGCTTCCGTCTTCGATTTGAAAACCATTGATAAATTCATAAGGATCAAGAATGTTTTGGAATCACTAAGGAAACTCAATAAGAGGTTGAAGAAACTTCCTAGCAATGCAAGTGACACTCAGGAAACTTGCGAGGTTCTAAGTGATTATTCTAGTGCACTAGATGAAGCTAAGATATAGGGCATAATCTGGAAGTTCCAAGAATTTTGAGACAAGTAGGCTTCACTGGAAGAAGACAAGGACGATGAAGTAGAATAAACATAATGTTTCATTTAATTTCTATCAAGAAATTATCATGTCCTTTTCATTTTCATTTCGTTACATAGGAAGCAAATTTTGACTTGTTCTCCTATGTGAGAGTCAAGCAAAATAGGACTCTCATTAAATGACTATTTTCTAGGATTTATCCTATTTTCTCTCTGCTCTCTCTATTATAAATAAGGGATGTTTGTGCATTCAAAAAAGGAGGAGAAATTTTTAGAATATTAAGAGCTATTGTGAAGAAGAAGAAAAACTTTGTATTTTCTTTTTAATCATTGAGGAATAGAAATAGGTGTTATTTTGCAAACTTTGTGTTGTGGGATTCATCTATCTTGAGAGATTGTTCTTACGTCCAAGATCTTAAGCTATTCTTTGTTTAGTGTTCTTGATTATTTTAATCATTTCGAATATTACACTCATTATCTAAAACTCGTATAAGTATTTCTTGATTTGTGTTTGCTTGAAAGAAAATATGTTCCTCTCATTCCCTTCCCACTCTGTTTCATCTGTAATAGTTTCCTTTCTAATCCATTCCATTTCTAAAGTTGTAACATCTCCATCTCGTGTTGATATGGATTTCGGGATTGTATCCCAACCCCAATGGTTAGAATAGTGTGGATATTGTATATATTATTTCTATTGTGTTTTAGATTAGTAATAAGCAAGTTGCCTCACCTACCTTTGAGGAGGGATTTAATCCCGTGTACTATGGTTGAACCTCATATTTTGGTCTGACAAAATATCCAACCAACATTTTTTGGCGACTCTGTTGGGGAATACGGATTGATAAGACTAAGCTTATCCTATTGGTGTCTAGTGACTCTGTATTTGCCTTATTTTCGGTAGATCCATTTTTTGGTTCAAGCTAGCCAGAAAAATCTTCACTCGGTCAAGCCGAGCCAAGGGTGAAACTATTTCATTCTTTGATCTTCTTTAACAACACAATTGCAAAATTTCCTCCAATAGTGTTACATCTAGCTGAGCTAGAAGTTCTTTTCCTATCCGAAGAACTCAGTTCCTCCAAAACAAGAATATTTTACAACCTATCGTGCATTATTCTTATATCGATACTCAAATTCATGTACGCACTTCATTCAGAAGAATGGTAGCACAACCTATGCCTTGGGGTATGGCTATTGGTCCTCTTTCCCTAACTCCACCATTACATGATCTACCACATGGATCTTGTAATAATATTCCTAAGTTCAACGGTGATGGGAAGCAGCACCCTAATGAACACATCGCTTCATTCTTTGTCACATGCGGTGTCCTTGGGGTTGCTCATGAAGATGTCTTTGTTTGACTCTTCGTTAAAACATTGCATGGTGTAGCAGCAGAATGGTTCTACCATCTTCCGAATGCATGCATTACCAACTAGGCTACCATGAGATCTGTATTTGAAGCAAGGTTCAAACCAGCTGAATATTCTCATTCCTTGTTCGCACAGCTTACACATATGAAGAAGGAGTCTTAGGAACCCATGCGGGACTTCATAGTGAAATTCAACAAGCTTATTTGTAAGATTCATGATCTATCCATTCCCACTCTTGAAAATCATCAAGTGTTTCTTCATCAACACTCGGTCCCCGATGTGATCTTCTTATTAAGAAGGTCTGTTACACCTGATTTGGCCACTACTCAAGCTACATCCACTGAAATAGAATATGATCTCATTCTAGATGGAAAGATCAAAATATATTCATCTAAGCCTAAAAATCAAATTACTACCGATCCTATGATTGAGAGGATGGCCAATGAGTTAATCACTTTGAAGAAACAAATGTCTCAACAAGTGATCAACGTTCCTTATCAAGATATTCGTAGATGGAATTTCAACAATACCAATGGCACCCCGCAAGAGATAGGAATCGCTTGACTACTACTCCAACAAGGATAGTCATCGAAGATCCTCCTATCAACACAATAGTGGAAATAGTTGGGAAAGATGAAGAACCAACAGATCAAGATTCTCACAAAGCTTTTGAAGGTTTAGGATATGTTAATGATTCTTTCGACGATTGGTGGCGACTCCAATATTGGGTAATTGGAATACGATCAATACCAATGTGAGTATGATGGTCAATCATTTGCAGTCTTCACTCGATCTCAATCCCAAAACCCCAAAATCTGGTTGAAGGCTCTAAGGAGAAAATTAAATAATCTCCCGTGGTTATGGCTAAAAGAGGCTCTCCTATCTCAGCGCAAACTAAAAAGGAGACAACTAAATAGATAACTTTGTCTTCTAACTCTCTTTCTCATGCCCTTAAGGCCATTATGTCGGCTCGAGACCAGTGTAAACAGAATTGATCCCACCATCATTCCTTCGATATAGCTTTTTACATTATTAATCATGCAAAGAAAACTCAAATCCAAATGTCGGAAGCCAAGTACCTCTAGTCAAATCCTAAGAAATTTGAGAAACTTGCCAAATTCATTAGAAGCAAGGTTGTTATCCCTTCATCTTCAAAAGGCATGTTGCCTAATCCCACTTAGCCTTTACCTCAGAATAATATGACCTCTGTTGCTTCTTCGGGAAAGATTGAACCGTTTTATTTGTCCTTACTTATAAATGGGTTTAAACTCAGCAATTGCATAATTGACTCAGGAGCCTCTGATAATGTAATGCCCACAAAATTAGCCCATGCCCTTAGACTTACCTTGACTAAATATTATGGGTGGTGTTACTCCATGGAAACTAAACAAGTCCCCTTGATTGGCCAAATCAAGGATGCACAGTTTGCATTTGTTACATTCCCTGAAAAGAGAGTAAAAATGACTATCCTGGTTGTTGCTATCCCAGTTGCTTATGGTATTCTCTTAGGAAGAGGTTTTTGCAAAGATGTCAAAGGAGAAATCAATATGGACTGGACCAAAGCTAAAATTCTAGTAAATGGAGTTCCTCGTGTCCTCCACCCCGAAGCATAGGCAAAGTACCTAGTCACTAAATTAGATGATCCCAAGGCTCAAATTCTCTTTGAAGATGCAGGCTTGGGTAATTATTTCATGACATCTGAGGAGCCTTCGTAGAAGTCAAGGAAGAAGTCCTAATGTTGTTTAGACCCTCCAGTTTGACGAGAGTTGTTCAACTACTGGCTTGGGTCGGGCACAAGTGTGGTTCTTATATCTCTAGATTTTGAGATTTTTCCCTTCGCCTTCAAGCTACAATTTGAAAATAATAATAACACGGCTGAATACAAAGATTTGTTATTAGGATTATAAATGATGAGGCAAAAAGAATCTAAAATCTCAAAGTGCAGGAGATGTCGAGTTGATTGTGAATCAAGTAAAGGGGATCTATTAGGTGAAAATGATCACCTAAGGCATTACAGAACAAGGTGTGGGACAACATAAAATGCTTTGATGATTTTTCCATTAAGGTAGTTTTGAGAGATCACAACGATAAATATGATTCTTTATCTATGTCTACATCTCTCCTCCTTCCTCATCCAAATTTTAAATAGGAAAAGTATACCATTGATATTGTGTATCATCCAAGTGTTCCAGATAATTTAGAACATTAGAAACTATTTAATGATGATCAAATGTTATTGTATTTTCTTGAAAAATATGATAATTTTAGTGAGCTTTATTTTGAAAGATCAAAATCAGCTTTTCATGATACCATCTCGAATTCGTATCAAGAGATTGATAGTGAATTCATCCACTCAAAGGCAAAAAGATTCCAAAGGGGTTGGTCTCTCTAGAAGTTTTGTTTGATAAACATGACCATTTTATTCAAGATAAAAGATAGGTGAAGGTGCTTCCTCGCGTCGAGGTAGATCAAGTTAACTGGGGCTCTTCGACCAACCACGGATGGTAAACATCAGAAATGTTGTTCTCTCAAGGAGAAAGAAATATTCACTTCACTCTGAAGAGATTTATGAATTTCATAGCATGGCCATATGCGGATCTAAAGTATTTCAATCCTAAGGATGTGCAACATAGCATCCCTTTGAAGTCGAGGTAAAACCCTATAGGCGGAAGAAAAGGCATTACAACCCAAAGATCTTAGGGACTATCCTTGCAGAAATTCAAAAGATGTTAGACGCAAGGATTATCTTTCTAATCCATCATTCCACCTGGGTTACTAACATTGTCCCCGTCAGAAAGAAGAATGGTGAGATCCAAATTTTTGTTGACTTTGGAACCTTAATCAATCTTCATTGAAAGACAATTACCCATTTCCTATCATGGACCAAGTATTACAGACTATCACTAGATCATAAATGTTATCCATGCTTGATGGATTTTCAGGGTATAATCAAGTCCAAGTAGCCGCTGAGGATCAAGAAAATATAGTATTGACCACCCCATGGGGGACCTTTTCTTACAGGAGGATGCCTTTTGGTTTGATTAATGCCGGAGCCACGTTTCAAAGAGATATGGACTTAGCTTTTAGATATTTGATGGGAAAATTCATAGTTATATATTAGGATGACTTGATGGTATTCTCTAAGAAGTGAAATGATAATTATGATCACCTGGAGCAAGTACTCTTAAGGTGTAGGCATCATGGGATTTCATTAAATCCTAAAAATTCCATGTTCAGAGTAACAGAAGGTAAGTTGTTAGGTCATATTGTGACCAAAGAAGGAACCAAGATTGACCTAGAGTAGGTGAAGGCCATCCAAAGCCTTACCCTACCTAAGAGAAAAACTTCAGTGCATTCCTTTTTCGAAAGGGTCAATTTCCTAAGAAGATTTGTACCTGAATTTGTCGATAAAACCAAGGATATCCTTGGGATGATGAAAGGTAAAACTCCATTTCAATGGATCAATGAAGGGAAACTTTCTTTCGAAGAAGTAAAAAGAGAAATTTCTCTTGCTCCTATTCTGGTATGCCCAGACTTCAAGAAGGATTTCATCATGTACAACTCCACTTCCGCACATACGATGATCGGACATCCTGATGCAGGAGAACGAAGAAGGAATCAAGGATCCCATTGCTTTCATGAGCTGCCCACTAGAAGAACATGAATTGAAGATGTCAAAAATTGAAAAGCATGCTTATGTAGTGGTGAGAGTAGTGAAGCATTTTAGGTATTATGAGTTCGGTTCTCACACTTTCGTTCTTGTTCCCGATACTATTAAGTCCATTTTTAATCAACAAGAGTTGGGTAGTCCATGGGGTAACTAGATATCCAAAGTAAAATAATATGACATGGACATCAGACCTACCAAGTTGGTATGGGGAAGATGTGTGTGACAATTGATCACAAAAACAATTCGAGATGAAGTTGAGGAGACTAAAGATACTTCTTCAAAACTACCCATGGTGCTTTTTCTAAGCACAACCAATGAATGGTATGCAGATATCACTTTATTTTTAAGTTATACTGAATTTCCCCACATTTAAGATAAAAATAAAATATCCCGAGTTAAATTAAATTAAGGTATATAAAAGAAGGGTATTGATGGTGTATTCTGCGTTGTTTTGATAAGTCTCTCGGTAGATAAGGTTGCTAGAATGCTACCACAATCTAGCATGTGGAGCCAATTTATCTTCCTCCATCATGGCGTAAAAGATCTTACGGGCCAGGTACTATTGGCTTACTCTCTTTTGAGATTCAGTAGAATGGGTGGCTAAGTGTGAAGCTTGTCAACATTTTGTTGGTCGTCCTAAGCTGGCAGCTCTCCCCTTGAATCCTATGATAATTTAAGAACCTTATTTCCAATGGGGAATTGACTTCAATTGAGTACTAAATCTTGCCTCTAGTACGTTTATAATTATGTGCTCACCGCCACAGACTATTTCACCAAGTGGGTGGAAGCCGCGTAAATCAAACAGCAACCTTTGAAGCTGTGTGCAACTTTCTCAAGGAGAATATAATTGTTAGATTTGGCATTCCTCACAAGATTTTTGCTAACAATGCTTCCAATTTCTCATCACATGAGTTGACAGAATTTTTTATGGATTTGGGATCACATTGGCTCATTCATTCGATTATTACCCCTAAGGCAATGGTCAGGTTGAATCAAGCAATAAGAACCTGGTGACCATAATCAGAAAGATGGTTGATGAGAATCAGAGGACATGGCACAAAGCATTGTATGATGCATTATGGGTAGATCAGATTACTCCTAAGCAATCTATTGGAATGTCTCCATTCTAGGTGTTGTATGGAATTGATGCTAAGATTCCTATCTCTGTAGAATTTCCAGCCTTATGGTTGGCTAAAGCAATTGAGGATGAAACTTTTCAAAGTTCTATTGAGAAAAGGATAATGTACATAGCTCAGGCTAGAAGAAGAATAGAGAAAGGTGGCGAATCACATTGCAGATCCTCAAAGAAAATTCAAAATATATTTGACAAAAAGTCAAGCAACGATATTTCCAAATTGGAGATCTAGTACTTCTCTGGGATAAGAGAAGGGAACCAAAAGGGATGCATGGTGAGTTTGATTCTTTATGGAAAGGTCCTTTCAAAATCCATCAGCTAAACGTTGAAAATAGCTTGTCTATCATATCTTGATGGATAGTTTCTCCCTCTACCTTTCAGTGGCCAACATCTGAAGTTATTCCATCAGTAATGCAAGATTCTCTCTTACTTTGTATTATAATTTATTTCTGTTGTGTTTTCTTCCTTTCTTTCTTTCTTTCTTTGATTTTGGTTTTTCTTCTTCTAACCCCGTAGCCCAATGGATAAAGCTTTTTGATACATGAGTTCTCTTCCTTTGATGTTTCAAATAAATTCCCCAACTGGAGCTAGCTGTTATCTCATTTCTTGATTCCAAATTAAAAATGAGATAACCATATGAAAATTTTAGGAAATTTCCTTTGAAATTCCCCTTTGAAGGATATTTTTGGGTTTTCGGGTTTTCATTGCATGAAAGCATGTTTCTTGCATGTTATATGTTTGATGTTCCATGAAACTCGACACCCGATTTTCTTAGAAGTGTGTTGGGTTCTCAGAATTTTCAAGCATCGGAACATGCTTTGCCAAATGCATGTTTCATGCATCATGTTTCCCGAAACCCGAAACCTGAAATGAAGCTATTGTGTCGAGTTTACGGGACTTATAAGCATCTCAACATCTCATGCATCATGCTTCATGTTTTCCAAAACCCAAAACCCGAATTAAGCCAAATCCTTTGTATCAGGTTTTCAGAAGCTCCAAGCATGATGACATTTCATTAATGTCCGATCGTCTAGTAGTTTGAACATGCATCAAGTGAGGTGTAATTAATTTTAGGGTATTATAAATAGTTATTTTTCCACATCATTTGTTACCTGGTATGTCTTTGTTGCTTTGGATTTCAATGTGTTCTTCTTCTACCGCCAAAACTGATTAACCTTCCCGATCGATTTCTCGGTCCGTCTTTAATCATTTTTGAACTTGTTGAAGGTATTCTTCTCTTTTTCTATTTTGAAGCTTTTTGGGTTATTTTTGAGGTGTTTTGTTTGGGTTTCCATTTCATTTCCTCTTCCATTACTGGTTTAGGGTTTTGGGTCTTTTTCCTTGGTTCTTGTCTTTTTCCCAGTAGGGTTCTTGTTTGAAATTCACTCCTTGGTTATTTACTTATTTTTACATAAGTTGTAGATTTCAAAAGAATCTAAAAATCAATAAGTGAAAAGGCGGGAAATTCTCATATTCTGACATATCAGAAACCCGATATATTGATTTCAGGTTTTGCAGGTGTTGTACATCTCGTTTCTTCCACCTTGTGTTAGGTTTTGTAGGGTGCTTGACACCTATCAAGTTCCACCATGTGTCGGGATCTTCCACCTGCTCAACATCCTCTGACTTCCATAGTGTGTTGGGTTTTCATCGATGCGCAACATGCCCTAACTTCCGACATACACCCCACCAGTGTTTTAGGTTTCTCAAGGTGCTCGACATCCTCCAAACTCGTCGAGTTTCACATTTCTATTGGTGTTTAACACGTCCCGACTTCTGACATACACTCCAGTCTGTTAGGTTTCTTAAGGTGTTTTACAAGTTTCAAAATCTGAACGGTGTAGATGGTTTGTACACTTGTCCAACAAGATTTCACACCTGATTTCTCTTCCAGAAGTCATCAAGGAATTTTTAAGACTCCTCATGTTAGACCCTAGCCAATCTAAGGATAAGTCAGATAAGTCAGGAAAGATGAAGTATAAGTATCAGAAGATGGAGTCTTCTTCTTATGTAAGCTGCAATTATGACATCCGGGACATAGAGCTTAGCAATATAGATATGGAAGACTTATGGAAAAGAATTGAGGATTCTTCTCAAAATTCATGGATGAAGTCAATAGCTGGCAGTGGTCTCCCTCTTGTAGCAGGATTTCCAATATCAGCTCAATGCTGAATTCATCCTGGCCTATGCTTCCAACTATGACTCACCTCCCACTCAAGAAGAAATCAGCGAGAAGAGTCTATAGTGAAATTGGATGGAGATTACTTTGATCAACTCCTAAAGTTTCCCAAATTTATAGAATATGTTGATTTAGACCTTAAATCAACACAAAAGGCCTAGGACAAAGATCAAGAAGATTGCATCAAGCACGTAAACAAGAAGTTCTTGATCAAGGCTAAGCCAGTTGTTTCTAGGTTTCCCAAGTCAGTCCCTAGAAGTGATTTTATCCTTGAAGTCAGTGATATCATCACCTTACTGAGCCGGTTATTTGGGCTCCTAGATTCGAAGGAATTCCAAGGGTGGATGTACCAGTTCATGGTCATCATAAAGAAGAATGACCAAGGGATTGATTGGGGTAGCCTAATAAGTGACGAGATAGACTCCCAAATGAAAACAGTCTTGTCTACTGCAGAAAGTTCTATATGATGTCATACATCACCTATGCAGCAGCAGGCATGAGGAACTACCTAGGGCTAGATGCAAAGGGAAACCGAGCAACGGAACACATATATCGGTTCTTCCCTCAGCTGACAATAAAAGGGTCTGAAGACCAATATAGAAGAGTGAATGACACCTTCTTCTATGAAAACATTTGTAGATTGGATCCTGATCTAAGGAAGAGAAGGGTTTCCGATGAAGCATGGGCCGAAGTGTCAAAATGGGGTTGCATTTTCTTGCAATTCAAGAAGTTTACTTATCTTCGGGTGGTAAGGTTCCATGGTAATCCTTTCCATCTACCCAAGTTCCTAGGTGACAAACTAATCCTTATGGAGTTGGTTAGACAATTGTTGGATTTTCACAAATTCCAACAAAGCAGGCACAAAGCCACCGTCTCCTTCCCCATTTCCATTAGAAGGTATACATGTTCTATCGTGGTTAAGGCCAAGAACATGGTGCATGAGCTTTAGGAAAAATTGAAGAAACATATGAATATCAGGGAGGGATTCGACATCCAAGGAGTCCTCAAGTCATATGGAACATTGTACATGCATGTGCCCACTGTGGAATATATTTGGGTTAATCTTCGGCATGAATTTTCCATCCGAATAAAAGACAACAGAAAATTGGCACTTGAAGAAATTCAAATGTTAGATCGGTGACATCCTGAAGGCTCCATGGACAATGAAAGTGTTTTGGACACTAGGTATGAATAGTGATATGGAGACCAACTTGGATTCCTACCCATTGATTGGTATGTTGCTGAAAAGGCTTGTATCACTAAAAGAGTTGCTTAGACTCTTATCTGTACCAAGGCATGGCTCATTTCTTGGGGAATGAGTTATAAGGAAAAGAGATTTTTAAAAATAGCTACTTTAGAAGCGGGACCCTCCAAGGGAGAGAAGGAAAAGGATAAAAGCCCTACCAAGAGGCAAATAAAGTTTAAGTTTTTCAAAAAAGGAGAAAATCAAGGGGCCAAATCATTTGCTACTCCTACACAAATAGTTGAGATATTGGATTCACCTCCTCCACTAGAACAAGGATAAATTCTTTCAGAAATCAAGGTTGGTCAACCTCTTGTTTCTCCTTTTGTTGATTTCTCGTCGGAAGTAAGTCTTTCTCTTGCTTCTCAAGCTTTGGATTTAGAGTCTTTACCTATTCTCTCCCAACCTTCCTCATCTCATATTTCGACACCACTTTTATCAGCCATGGCCAGCATTTTCTCCAACCTCTCACCTCTCTCTACTGGACCTATGATGGCCATAGATATGCCTCCTCCTTCCACACCTTCATTCCCTAAATCTATCCCCAGTCACCACACTTGCACTCATCACTACTCCACAAGTAAACCTCCCCATAGCTGCAAATACAACCATAACACCTCGATTGGGGAAAATTCTTCCACTTTGTACCTCAATCGTTGGTTGATCGGACTCCAAGGAAGAGGAAGTTCTCCACTTCATTTCACTTAAGGCCTCTCTCGCCAAATTTTCCAAGAAACCTAAAATAGTTTCAAGCGTTTCAATGGATGCCTCGGGGCATAAGGTTGCGGTAGTGGTTACTTATTATCAGATTACCAGGGTTGATCTGGGAAAGGTAACAATAGAAGGAGCACAACAAGATGCGCAGGATGCCATGAACGTGTTATGCCAGAAGCTAAGGGAAATGAAGGTGAGCAGAGATGAGCTAAAGGAGAAAGTTGAATAGTTAATGAAGTATTTCTCAATCTCTCAAAGCCCTCTCAGTCAACACCATCATCTTCTACCCCTACTCTTATCAAGTTCAATTTCTCATCGGTACCTATGATTGAAAATATCAACGAGAAGGTGACTACGGTTGAAGAATAGATAAAGAGGCTACTCCCACAAGGAAGATATTTCATTGATGACACAGTCAAGGTTTATAAATCCTTGGAGGAACTAAAGAAGGATGGTGAAAAAATGGATGATGAATTTTCACAGGAAGTTGGGAACCTTGAATTTAGTTTAGAAGCTCTCAATGCACTGAAACAGGTTCCATCCCAAATCTTAATGGAAGAAGGAATCATTCTACATGGGGATAAGCATTTCCAGCTAGCCAAATCCATCAAATTTAGGATAAATATTCTCAGTGAAGCTTACAACAAGTTAAGGGAATCTAGAGATTAGTTGGTTGATGCCACCAATGACATAGAAGAGGAGCTTTCCAGGATATTCGCCAAGGTGTTGTGTGAAAGCTCGGAGATTCTACTTGTTGACGATCTCTATAAAAAAAATTAGGAATCAATTCAGCATGAACCAACTTCCATCTTCTATATGAAAACCATTGATAAATTCATAAGGATCGAGAATGTTTTGGAATCACTAAGGAAACTCAACAAGAGGTTGAAGAAACTTCCTGGCAATGCAAGTGACACTCAGGAAACTTGCGACGTTCTAAGTGATTATTCTAGTGCACTAGATTATGCTGAGATACAATGCATAATCTGGAAGTTCCAAGAATTTTGAGACAAGCAGAATTTGCTAGAAGAAGACAAGGATGATGAAGTAGAATAAACATAATGTTTCATGTCATTTATATCAAGAAATTTTCATGTCTTTTTCATTTTCATTTCGTCACATATGAAGCAAATTTTGACTAGTTCTCCTACGTGATAGTAAAGTAAAATAGGACTCTCATTAAATGACTATTTTCTAGGATTTATCCTATTTTTCCTCTACTCTCTCTGTTATAAATAAGGGATGCTTGTGCATTCCAAAAAGAAGGAGAAATTTTTAGAATATTAAGCGATATTGTGAAGAACAAGAAAAATTTTGTATTTTCTTTTTAATCATTGAGGAATAGAAACAGGTGTTATTTTGTAAACTTTGTGTTGTGGGATTCGTCTATCTTTAGAGATTGTTCTTACGTACAAGATCTTAAGCTATTCTTCATTTAGTGTTCTTGATTACTTTAATCATTTTGAATAGTACACTCATTATCTAAAACTCGTATAAGTATTTCTTGATCTGTGTTTGCTTGAAAGAAAATACATTCCTCTCATTCCTTTCCCACTTTGTTTCATCTATAATAGTTTCCTTTCTAATCCATTCCATTTCTAAAGTTGTAACATCTCCATCTCGTGTTGATATGGATTTCGGGATTGTATCCCAACCCCAATGGTTAGAATAGTGTGGATATTGTATATATTATTTTTGTTGTGTTTTAGATTAGTAATAAACAAGCTTCCTCACCTTTCTTTGAGGAGGGATTTAATCCGTGTACTATGGTTGAACCTCATATTTTTTTAAAAAATATCCAACCAACAATTTTTGGCGACTCCGCTGGGGAATATAGATTGATAAGAATAAAAGCTTATCCTATTGGTGTCTGGCGACTCCATATTTGCCTTAGTTTTGGTAGATTCATTTTTCGGTTCAAGTTGGCCTCATCTATAAATCCATGATTTTTAATTAGGATTGTTGAGACTATAGATGAATTTTTTACACATTGAATATCAAAGAATGTAAATCAAAAATGTTAAATTGATTTTTCTTTTCAAGCATTAGAGTCAAGGATGGATTCATTCCATGGGAACATTAATGTACCATGGTCATAAAAGTAGGTTCCCCCCCCTCCAAATCTATATTAAAACCACCCAAGTTATCTACATACCAACTAAGCATATCATACCTGCAAACCAAACATATGCTTATTTTACAAAGTTAAGTTTAAAATTTATCCATTACTAGTAAATCTTTGCCAAAAATCCCACCAAGTCTGTGATCCAATATCATTTAAAGTAGCATTGGCCAAACAATGTTATACAAATGCAATATCTAAAGTTGTTTATTATCGTGTTTAAATCTATGTTTGATTGTCAAGTGCTTACAATAAATCAAGTGAAAACTCTTTTGAGAGAAGTATTGTATATGTTGCTTAGCTTTCTTCAAATTGATTTACACCAACCATAAAGGAAACCAAGCCTTGAGATTTTTTCCTTTATTCAAATCCCCCAACTAGCTCCTCTCACCTTCGTTTAGGAAGAGCCGAAATAGCACAAGTAAATTCATCCCCTTTATGAAGGTGCCTCCTCATCACTTCCTTGATTTGATTCATTGAGTGAAGTGTTGAGAAAACCATTAAATATCAATGACAAAAAAATTCATTATACATAACTCTCTCAAATCCATCCCACTCAAGTTGGGTGCTCGTATCTCGGGGTGCTTTTTGGGAGCCAACACCCGAGTGGCACCATTTCTGGGGAAATTCTTTAAATTCTCCTGGTTATTGAATTATATATGTTCTACTAGCCCATCAACAACACCCTAGTGCCATTGTTTCGGGGAAATTTATATTCATTTCTTTTCTATATTTGATTTTTGTGTCACTCGAATTATTTACAGAAATTCTATAATTTAAAGGCTTCATCTATTTCTAGAATTTGATATTATAGTGTTGAATCCCTAAAATAAAAAGTTGGGATAGACTGGTTTCATTACATAGTGTATTGATAGGCTTTCCATAAAACCTAACTCCGCTAGGAAAAATGTGGGAAGATTCATAAATATCTATAAAGCTCAACCTTCCATTTTATAAAGCTATCATTTCAAGATATTTTTGAGTTAATATGTACATCTAAGGTGCAAGGCCTTAGTGGTGGCTCCATCTTTCAAAGAAAATATGGTATATACCAGTGCAAATTTTTACAACTTGCTAATTAACTCTCCCATTTGAAAAGATTGAAGGAAGGAGGTATTTTTTCAACTTAGAAGATTGAGATCTAATTCGGGTTGTTCTCAAGATGATTTGCATTCATTATTTCAAGAAGGTTTTTATCCAAAAATTTCCCCCAAATCATTTTTGGCTTTATGAGTTAAAAATGGACTTAGCCATTTTTAAGATCTTGAGAAGGTTAAATGGATGTCAAATTCTTTTTCTTAAATGCTTCAGCCATTGGCATTCAAAAACCCTTGGGAGATTAATTCTGAAAGCATTGATGGGTTCAAATTTAAAATCCGTGAAACAAAGGTCAAAGGTCCTTACTTGATTGAGATGATTTTCTTTTAAAATAGTTTTCTTTGGCATCTTCCTTCTTCTTTTCTTTTAAGAGCTAAACGCTTTCTCCTTGTCTTCTCCTATTTCTTCATCATCCCATGGTATCTTGGTAATATGTTGGACATTTTTAAGGCATCTATTTCAAATGCTTCTGTTTTGGTACTTTCATTTCTTTAAAATTGAGAAGATTTAGGAAAACTAAATGAGTCATGTCTTTGTTCATGGAAGAAACCATGAGGGTTAGGTTCTCAATACAATTAATGGCTAAATGTCCTTCTTATCTAGATTTATAGCATTGAATGGGTCTTCCATCTTGGTAGCCAACCCCTTAATTGTTTTAGTCATCTCTTCCTTGGTATTCATGATACCCTTGATATCCTCTTCCTCCTTGATAATTGTTATTCCCACCTCTAAATCCTCCTTTATAACCTCCCCTATATCCTCTATGGTATCCTCCACCATTGTATCCTTGATAGTTAGGATTGTATTTATTACCTTTGTAACTACCTCTTAAGTGATTTTGTCCTCTATTTTGATTATGATATTATGGAGCATTAATTACTAGATGTGAAGGTGGTGGGTTAAGTGTAGTTCTTTGTTGTTTACGTGAAGGTGGGGAGTTAGAATTTGTGTTCGGGATCTAGCTCTTATAACCCACTGGGTGTTGTACTCCTTTAATTCTTTCATTACATCTATGGAAGGGTAGGTATGGTGGTTATGATTATAGGATCCACAAGTTGTGCAATACATTAATTGGTTGGTAGGTGGATCTAATTTTAATAAGGGTCAAGTATCTTAAGTATGATGATTTCATAGCCTGCAAATTATGTACCAAGTTATTTTCGTGGAGGGTATGATACTAGAGGAATAGTTTTTTGATGAGTGTTGTCTAATAACCATAACTCTCTTTGATTTCTCTAAGTAAGGATATTTTGTTTTATTGTTTCCTTCTACACAACACACTATACACCAAATTTTAGGTCTAATGTTATTTTTTAGTGGTGAACTATTTATGAGATCCTCTTTTCTCTGAATTTCTTGTTGGAGTTTTAGTTTGGCTAACTCTAATTGTAGGCATTTCGGTTCTATTTTAAGTGAAGTCTCTCCTTCTCTTTGCCAAGGTTGAGCCTCTAACCTAATGGCCATATATATTTCCTCTTAGATGGTTTTTAAGGGTTTTCCATTCAAATATGCTCTAATGTAAGGTAGAAATCATGAATTAAACCACTCAATGTGTTTCTTGTTTGTGAGGGGTTCCTCCAACTTTTTGGTTACATTTTTAAATCTGTGGCTGAATTATTTGACTTTCATCTTCTTTCTAAACAAGTTCTCTCATTTTTCTAACTCCCTCTAAAGGTGCCTCTGGAAAGTGGAAGTCTGTCTTAAATTCCTTCTCAATTGCATCCCAATCTTTAGATCCCTATGCATTCTTTTTCATATACCAACGTAGGGTGTCCTCTCTCAAAGTGCCTATGAAGTCATATAACTTTGTGGTGTCATCTATAATATTGTTAATCTTTCAATATGAATCCAAGATGAATAAGTGTTCCTCAACATCTTTCATTTCTTTTCCAAATATAGGTAGCTTAATTTTCTAAGCCATATTTTTAGTTAGTTCAGGATTTATTGGACTAGTTGGATGTTGCTTCGAGGGTTTTACTTTATGATATTGGTTATGAGTTTTTGTTAAGCTACTTTTCCTCCCTTTGTCTCTAGATAATTCAATATCAAAGTATAAATATCCTAATAGTTCTCTGCACTCCCGTACAATTTCTTCTCTCTTCTTACTTTCATCTTGTAATTGTTGGTATCTTTCCATCAAACTTTATCCATTTTATATATTTCAAATAAGTGTGTTAAGTGACACATGGAATGGTGACCGATACAAGGGGGTCATTTTCTTTGGACTCGTTTCATGGTTGGGGAAACATCTTTTACGGACGTCTTTTAATAATCATTTTTTCAACAAATAACTTCCTACCATTGGCATCTATCAATCTATAGTTTTATTCTAATCCTTCATTACTTCTTTTCTTATTTTTCCTTTCTTCTTATTTGTCTTGTTTCTCGAACTACTATCTCCTTCTTTATTTTCTTCTAGTATGTTTATCTTTTCTATGAACTCTACAATTAATTCCTTCATACATATTACTTCCTCTTCCTCTTCTCCTTTCTCTTTAATTAATAACGAGACTTATCTTTCCTCTTCTTACCAAGTTTCTTCTCCTATTACCTTCTTAAAATCCAGTTCTAAACCACCTACTAACCATTGTAAATATCTCATTAGGATAGCTTTCTTTGATATTAATTGTTGAATTGGATTTTCTATGGAATATATTACCATAGGGTTGTTTTGTATAACCTCAACTTGTTGGTCTCCACCTGTTGTGGGAGTTATAGAAAGAATATATGTCTTCCTCCAATTCTAGGTTATCCAATTGTTGGCCTCCACTTGAAGTGGGTTTTTCTTTTTCTATTTTCTGAGTTTTATTCAGTTTCTCTTTTCTTTCATTCAATTTTTTTCCTTTTCCTCCCTTTTTAGCCTATGTTTTTCTATCTCCTTCTCTACTGCCTATCCTGGCTCTCTCTTTCATCCTCCTCACCGTGATTGCTTTTGTTAAGATACTAACTCACCTAGTTCTCTCAATCTCTTCTTTGTCAAATATGTAATTTTTTACGATTTTTCTTTTCTTTATGTCATCATATTTTTGTTATCCAAACCATCACCCAATTATTTTGATTATTTACATGTCTTGGATCACCCCCTTCACGTACGCCATCCCACAATACATGTCCCTTAAAGGAACTTTTCCATGCTTCTAATTAATCCTTTTTCTACTAACAAAAATTAATTAAAAATGGATTTTTTTAGAGAAATTTTCCTCTTGCTCTACTTAAAACTTCACCTTTCTTATAATCAAATCTGGTCCAACCTTGTATGGCCTAATTAATTATATAAGAATCTAATGTGGTCTCAAACTAGTAATCAATTTCTCTAGTCCAGGGTTTGTCAATGTTTAGAGTATATTTACCATCTCCTGAGTCCACTCAAAATATTTCCTCAAATGTAACCATGACCACTCTTTTCTTTTAGCATGTACCAATATGCAAGGCCACAATAAATGTGGGAACTGAGACCAAAATTCTTCTTCATATTCTCCAAATACTTCTACCTTAGTTTATTTATATGATCCTTTGAGTGTCTTTGCTTCTCCTTTAACAAATATATTAATTTGATTTTCCCACCAATACTTGATCTCTGTTAGTGATGGTTTTAATACCCCGGTGGTGAGATTTTTCGGACATCCGATTAATAAAAGGAACTTAGGATCGGACACCAAATTTTGACCTTAATCCTCAACAACAATATGAGGGTTAAGAATTTTATCCTTGATTAAGCTTGTGCAAGGGAAAGTAAACTAATATATTTTGTGAACAGAAATAATGTGAAGTCAATTAATAGTCTTTTCTCCAAACATAATTATTTATTAATATCTCGAATAGGTTGCATTAGTTTCATACACATATATAATCTCTCTATTATATATAGCATAACTAATTCCCTTTTGCGGCCCACATATCTTATCTTATAAAGCATATATCTATTGTATCATGTGGCACACCATATACATTTGATTAAGTATAATAAATATCTTTCCTATAAAATAATCAAAAGACACTTCTTTTGGTCACGCCTCTATCAGATCTTATCCTCCTTTGTTTCTATTTTTATTTGATCGACGGATTTGTGTCATATTTTATGGCTTTGTCCTATGTTCGGAGGATTTATCCTATGTACCATGGCTTCTTCTATCTATCATGGCTTTCCTCCTTTATCCATGGATTTTTATAATCCTTGGTGGCTTCCTTCTTCTATGTACGGTTTATTCCTTTGTCTCACAGGTTTCCTTAGTATTGTAGATTGTTCTAAAACTTGATGAAGAACCATGTCAACACAAGTGCTTAAATTAAAAGTCTCAGCCTCAACTGTTCCTACTACCCTAACTTGTTCTAGCTCATAAGCCTTCTAATTGTTATATTTTTTTGTTGGCTTTATTATTCTAAAAGTAGAATATTAAAATAAGGCCACTTATGTAATATTATTAATTAAGTTCTTAATGCTTAATTAAGGAAAATTAGTTAGAAAAGGTAGTTACATCCTCCCCTCAGCCTATATAAGGCCTCATTCTCATTTGTAAAGGGGGTAAATATGGGTGTGTTTGGATGTAACATATAGATTTTTTTTCAATATACAAGAATACCTTCCTTTTGTCATCTAATTTATTTCCATTTTTCACTTTTTCAATTTGATTAATGTTATAGTTTGTTATACATAAAATCTAAAACTTTGTATTCAAATCGAGTAAGTGCACCAATCTGGGGGGCCAAAAATTGGAAAAAAAATACAAAAATAGGAAAAACGCTTACGCATTTGTAAATAACATGCACGTGTTTTATTTTTCTTGGTTTGGTATATCCCGAACCTAAAATGCATATGTATTTTATTCTATTTGAAATACGTACAAGTTTTAGTCTATATGAAACATGTATGTGTTATAATGCGTATGCGTTTTACATAGTACATGGACTATATATGTGTTTTTGGGAGTTGTATAGTTAAAAAAATAAATATAAGAAAAATAAATTTATTATAAGATTTATTTTATTATTTCTTATACTTAAAATTTATATTAGTAAATATAAGAAATTAGGGTCACTCTGCATCTCGATGGAAGTGGTCCCATAGCTCGAAAATTATAATCTAGAAGATAGTTTTCAAAATGTAATCTGAGTCAAGTACTTGCTCATTTTTAGGATTTTAGCAAAGGAACTAAAACTTTGAGGGCATATATATTGTAGTCAATCTTTGTTTTGGGAAAGCATATAGTCTTTTGGTAGGTTTTTGACCTTATGGATTGGATTTTTCCTACCACAACTTGAATCAAGTACCAATTTTTAAATTTGGTCCATAATTCACTTTAGGGACTATGAATCAACTCTATGATACTTGTCTAATTCTTACAAAAATTATATCCTCACTTTGTAGATAGAGGATTGTTTCCTAAATGGGATTCCTTTCCTATGGCCAAAATGAGGTGATTGTAATGCACATCCTCTTTAAGGTATCATCACACTACTAGGTGTGGAATGAGTTTTTGTGAATAGTACCAAGTGAATTGCATCAAGTGAACTCAGATGATTTCTCATTCATAGAAACATGGTGCTCCATATAAAGATCATCCCCTCACCTTTCCTGGCTCTAAAATCATCCTTTCATGGAAAAAAATTCACTATTATCATACATGTTTTTTATCATATGTCTCTCATGGAGATATACGATGCATTAATACTTCACACATGATGGTCCTTGATACCTCAATGGCATGAATAGTTCATTTTAGATTGTTCTTTGGAGAGATTTAGGGGCAATGACAGAGTCATGATATGATGATCATTAAGACACTCCTTGCAATCCACATTTCACCTTTGAACATGATAAATCCTTCACAATTCAATTTATTAACAAAGATAACACCTAGGTGAAAGCATGCTTATGGTACATGGACACATTTTTTCTCAAGTTGTTCCTCATGGAAATGGGTTTCCTCCTCCAGATAGGGGATGGATCCATGAATGAAATTTTAGGATGAGTTACATGTTCTTAACCTCCATAATTCAATAAAACACTACAAATAACATTTTATGATCAATGAAACTATTCTAAAAATCTAATTATTCCTGTAACTCAAAACTTAGGTCATATTTCATTTTAACTGGAACGGGAAGCTACAAATATTTTTATAGTACTAAAGAAAAATTTAAGTCTTGAATCAAGGTTTATTATTCCACCTTGTATATTATTCTAATATCCTTTCAATGCCTATTTTTTTCATGCTAATCTGGGTAAGTGCACCAAGTTGGGGCACAATTAAGTGGACATCAAATCCTGAATTTTACATTAAAAATAGCAAAACGTCAAATTTAGTCTTCCGTGGACTTGAACCATGCCAAAAAGTCATAAATATATCATAAAAATGGTACCATCACATAGGGGATATTTTTAGCTTTGTAGAAATATTGATTTTAAAGTGAATAGAATAGGATAAATATCAATTTATAATTTTTTACTAATAGTAGGTCTTTAAGACACTTTTTCCCATGAATGTTTATGTCTATGTTTAAGACTGAAAATTTTGTTTCACTTATCAGAATGTGATAAAAATTATACCATCCCAACCTTGGTGAAATTATATACATGTTCAAAAAAATTATTTGATTTCAATATTTTTGATGAAGTTATGGCAGGCAAACGAAAAGTGCTTTGTTTTCTTTATGTTTTCATACCACTTTCATGGAAAAAATCATAAAAAATAAAATATTGCTCAAAAAAATACAAATTAAAATCCATCCCAAGATATATAGTGGAATCTAACTTCTCACCAAAGGATAAAAATATATATCAATTTTTGGTCATCCAAATCATGTGCATGAAAGACTATAATATTATAGGCGTTTTTTAATAAAAATACCAAGTCATTGAATTTTGATTGTTTAATATAGTTAATCTTGTCCATTTTATAATAAAAAATAGTATTTTAGAAACTATATTCTAGATGCTATGATTCATATTAATATAAGTTTTTCTAATTTTGAGTGTATGTATTGCTAATAATCCCTACAAGTTGATATTATGTTGTTATTTGCAATATGACGTCCACTTATGACCCCTTTTTTGTTCCCCAACTTGCTGCACTTACCCAACTCTTTCTATGACCCCTAGAATCATCAAAAGAAGTCATATTTCATCATTTTAGCTTTCATTCCCTACACCTGAAAACCCGGTCTTAAACAGATTGCTCCTGAATGAGATTTTATTTCCTAAAATTTCCTAAATTTACTTATACATCTTTAATTCTCTCTGAAATCACCCTCATATTCTTTATATTTTCTCTAAAAACTTCCGAAGGGTGTTCAATTAGCTACATAATGGAAAAAAATGGCCTTTTTAGGCCTTCGAAGGAAGTAATCTCTCATCAAAACTAAATGAGTTAATCAATCACATTCTAGACACTATTCCCTACACACTGAAACACATTGAATGATATTATTAGGAATTTACTTTGAGATAGGGTAAAGGTTGAACTTATGATAGGTTGGCCAGATGATACAGAGTACCCTATAATCCTCTTTATATAAATTTAACACAAAATACAACTTCCCCAATTCAACTTTCTCCTTTTCCCTTATTTCAAGTAGGTCTAGTTAGGGTTTGAAAGAAAAACTAAAGGTTTAATGGATTACCACCTATTTCATCCATACATCCACATTTCAACACACTTATACACCTTAATCAAGCACACCTCAATGCTTCATTACTCATTTATCATTCATCTTGCTAGATTTTCAACTGTTGGCTTTTTAAGACTCCTTGTTTAATCAAGCTCTAACAATATTCTCAAAAACAAAATTCACCTTCACATTTACTTTTAATCAATATTCATTTAACTCATCTCACTTTTCTCACTCCTCTCCTAATCACTAATGCAAATAACTCAACTCTTCCTCTTTCGCTTAATGATTTTTGTACAAACCCTTACTCTCTCTAGGATTCTTTATGGAACTATGCAGGACAGTCAATAGGTCTTCTTGATTAAATTTTTATAAGGATTTTCCCCTATTCTTCAAGGATTCAAAATATTCTAACACCACTCCCTCAATGATATATACAACTTCCTTATGATTTTATTTCCTAAGACAACTATTTATGAAGGTTGGTCTTGACAATCACAAGAAATAAGCATGATTGTACATTACTCCCTTTACCTACTAACCACTCAATACTCTATCCTTATGCCCTGATTTTATGATTCCTTAATTCCCTTAGGCCTTCCTCCAACTTTTCAGAGGATCCACCAACTTCAAACAAATGGAATAAAGACTATTTTTCTAAAATTACATCTTTCCTAGCCCTTAAATTGGGCATTAACATTGTTAGACCGTATTTACACATTCCTTTTTTAAAAATCTTATTCTAACTTGTACTAGGTATTTTGAAACCCTTGGTCTTGATAACCTTCCTACACACTTATCAAGGACTCTATAAGGCATATCTATTAACTTTTATAATGAATGTTCTACTCTAGGTCCTTAAGACTAGGCACACACCATTAGGATTATGTTCACGCAAATTTAATTTAATAAATCCTCCTTTAGATGGCTTATTACCTTTTCTTGAATTTTTCAACACCAAGTCCTTATGATCAATTCCCTGAAATAGACTCAAGGATTCCATTGAATCATTATGTTCATGCTACATACTACTAAACTTATAAAACATGGTATAGTATGGTGTGAGTAAGTCTTTCTATCTATTTTCATTCCCTGGACCATTGTGAGGGTTCCATGAATCCTTGAACACCATTATAGATAAGAAGACAATCCAAAACAAGATATTTACACATGAAAATGCTTTGCAAAATAGTCTCTAACCTCCAAATCTGATATCTCAATTTGAGAGGACTATGTCACTTAACATGTAATCCTATAACATACCTAGAGCTAGTTCAAATATTAAAATTATACATTTGGAGGGAAACTCCCTATTCTTTCATGTGGAGTCCAAATGGACTAGTACAAGCTATGACCATCTCAAGTGGACCCAAGATACCCATAGTCACCTAAGAAATCCAACTTTTATTATTAAAAAAATGTTCCTTCATCACCAGAGGAAGGATGCATAGTGACTTAGAAGCCTTATTTTCAATTAAGGGCTTGGTTTTCATGCTTCAAAATTTTCAATTTCCATGCTAGTTATTTTGGCCATTCTAGAGCTATTAAAACACCCTCGAGAGAGTTTAGGAAAGATATTAAGCATCTAGAGGTGATGTTAAGGAATCTTGGAAGTTTTAAAGGTAATTTAGGAAGATTTAGGAAAGGTTTTATCATTCAAGGACTATTTTCTCAACATCGGGTTTTCTAGGTGTAGGGAACAAACACTCTAATGGTGAAACCTAACTTCTTTAGAAGATTCTAGGAGCTCTGTAAGGATTTAGAAGGAAAACAAATAGGCATTGGAAATCTAATTAAATCCTCTACATGTTGGATACATCCACTTTTCTCTAAGGCTTGAAGGTATCACAAAGAATTTCAAAATAGTGAAGCTACCAATTTTGTTTTCAAACCAACACTTCACCAATACAACACTTCATGCTTCTTGATGATTGTGGCTCATGCTTTGACTCATATACCACCTAGACACCTTTTGTTATCAATGCTAACTTGACATTAATGACAACACCAATGACACTATGTCTAACACATGTGTTTTGATTTGTTATGTATTATAAGGAATTTCATGAGTGCATATATTTGAGAAATTGTTGTTTCCTTTTAGAGTTGTGAGGTTTGTAAAATCTAATTTTGACACATATAACACTCCTACAAATGTCAGTAAACAATCTAAAAGGCCCCAAAACCTAAACAATGACTATATTTGTTGCCAAAATAGACATCGATTGTTAAATGCTAAAAGATTTAGGCTGAATTCTGAAATCCTTAAAATTACCTATGTATTGACCAGATTAGATTATAAAAAACTATCTCCTAAACCGTGACTCATGGAGTTGTGAGACTAGTTCCATAAGGTGCAGAGTGACCCTAATTTTTATATTTACTAAAATAAATTTAAATTATAATAAATAATAAAATATAAATAACTATAAATAAAAAACATATACTTGTAAATATAAGCATACCAAAAACACATATATCACCTATACTCTACACAACGATTTATAGCGCATACACATTTTAACGTGTATGTATTTTAACGCATACGCATTCCATTTGTTATCAACCCAAAACAAGAATATACATGTTTGGTATTTGTTTGGTTTCCCAAACCTGCACTTTAGACTTACAACAAAATAACAACCTATGTTTTTTTGATAAAATATGCAAAAAATCACCTTTCACCATGCTAAATCCTACAAAAACATTTTCTATCTTTCTTTAAAAAATTCCTACAACGTCAAGAAAACTATCCTCTTTCTAAATATGTAATTTTTTATATTTTTATGACTATTCTAAGGTTTCCATTTATATTTATTTCAAACTATGTCTTTTATACCTCTATTTTTAGTGATTTTAAATGCTTATCTTTTGTCATGTATCTTTTTTTTACTAATCGAAATTAAACGCAAATTTTCGAGGCCCAAACTAGGACTAGCTATATACTTTTTTTAAATGATATTTTGAGGTAGTTAGGGCGGCACGGTTGGAGCTCCATTATTTTCAAAATTTAAATTTTTTTACTAGAAAAATCATAAAAAATACTCACTAAAAAAAAAAATCCTAGCCAAAACTAGATGTGCCTATCTATCATACTACCAAAGGGTTTTCAAAAATACTAAATAGTGCTCAAAAATGGTGGGGGAACGAAAGACTATCTAGAATGTTTTTAACAAAAACGGGAGAACTGTTGGTATTTTAGTTATTTTACCCACTTAAACTTAACCATTTTAGAAAAATATTAGTAGCTTAAAAACTAGACTCAAAATGCTAAGATTCGTGTTCTTATAACATCTTCCAATTTTGAGTGTAACTATTTCAAATAACTCATAGAAGAAGATTTTTATTTTTAGAAAAATGTGTCCACTTAACACCCCTTTTGGTCCCCCAAATTGGTGCACTTACCCATACATGAAGTGAAATGTGTTGAATTTTGTTTCAATTTGCATTCTACGTATTACAAGGTTTTCATTTATACAAACACACATGTTCTTGAGTTCTATTTGCATGCATAAGTAGAATAAAAATATACAATCTCTTTATTTGAAAGTGTTTCTTCTTTCCTTCTCTCTTTTCATTCAATTGGTAATATTGGGGAACCAAGGGGATTTTTATCTTTGATCAGTTAGTTAGTTACAACTATGTTTCCCTAACTAACTTGTCTTACCCTAGTCATACTATTGTAATTCCTCCATGCCTTTTCCTAGTTTCTCTTCTGTATTGGAAATAATGATTCAAATGCCATGGTCACTAATATCCTCATAAGAAATTAATTAGTTTGTACATTTTTATATACTTAGGGTTTTGGATTTTGAATAAGGAACCTCCCCATTAAAGAGGAGGGACTGATGTCCCCTTTAGAAATTTTTATTATTATTAACAAAAAAATTCCAATCGACATGTTTTTGGTGACCACGGTGGGACACGTATTGTAATACCCATAGAATATATTTCACCACAAAGAATTCAAAAAAAAATTCAGACTAGCTAAGTGGATATAAACTCGAGGAGAGAAATCTCAAGGTATTAAATATTCAAATTTTAAGTCACAGAAGCAACGTGGTTTTTATTTATCTCCCAAAAAGAGGGGTAGAAAAAAGAGGTCAAAAAGTACACCTTCGAAAAAGAGAGGAACTAGTTCATCTTCATAAGCAAGTACTACTACTTAATCTTTAATCTTAGCGGGACTTACACTTCTTCTATAAATTGTCTTTCCCACGATGAACTAGTTTATAGAATATTGGGCCCTTAACTCTTGCACAACCTCTCCATGACCTACCTAAGGGAATTCGAAGAACTTTCCAAAGTTCAGAGGAGATGGAAAAGTTCATCCAGATGAACATATTACAACTTTCCTTATTGTATGTGGGGTTCTCAGATTTGAAAATGATGATGTGCCCGTGAAACTATTTGTTGAACGTCTACAAGATAATTTTTCTTTGAGTGGTTTTATCATATTTCGCATGGTATTTTTACCAATTGGGATATTATGAAAACTAAATTTGAAGCCTAGTTTAAACTAGCAAAATATTCACATGCACTTTTGGCCCAACTCTCTCAAATGAAGAAGGAGCCTTATGAGCCGATGTGAGAGTTTGTTGCTAAGTTTAATATAATTTTCTACAAGAACCCGATTGCTGCCCAACCTACTCCAAAAAATCTAAAATGCTTCTTCATCAATGCTCAACTACCAGAGGTAAGCTTTACATTGAGAAGAGCACAACTACCAAATTTGGAACAAGACCAAGATTTTTCCATAAGTGTAGAGGATGACCTGATCATGTTAGGTAAACTAAGGAAAGAGCCACCTAAATCTAAAGCTTCCACTTTGGTTCTGTCATTTTTAATCAATTAGTGGAAAATTTATCTAATAAAGCATGATTTCCATTAAAAATAAACTCTCTCAAAATGTCCCATACAAGGATATTCCTAGAAAGAATATCAAGCCAAGGAATCGTCTACCGGTTTTTCAACCAAATAATTCAATTGAAGCTCCTCTTGTGAGGCTTCTAGTGAATGTAGCATGTGAGGTGAAAGAAGTCGAAGATGAGGTTGCAGTAGAAGAAATTAAAGAATTTGAAGTAGATCTGAAGCATTCCATAAAGAGGTTGATGACTCTCAGATCAATTACATTGTGCATGAGTCTGATGAAGAATATTATGAGGAGATAGTGGCTAAAATGAATAGTGAATCATACACTATCATGACCAGGGAATAACTTAGTAAGAAGAAATATATTATGCAACTAGATAAAGAAATAAAAATTTAAATAATCTCTGGTTGTTATCCCGAGTTGTTCAATTGCTAAGAGAGGATCACTTATTCCTTTTGTTTCCAAGAAATTAAGTGTCATTGTGCCTTTTAATATAACTTCATCTTCTTCTTCTATGCCTAAAGAAACAACTTTGAAACCTATGTCTAAAAAAACCTCAACTCCTAAAGTTGATAAACCTAAAACACCTGTTATTTCTAATCAAGAAAACCTATCATCTTCAGGATCCTTTGACATTATAGATCATATCAAGAAAACTAAAATTCATATTTTTGAAGTGAGTTCTATCAGGACCTACCCTAAGGAATTTTCCCAAGTTGTGAAATATGTAAATGTTAATCCTAACCAAGCTTCCCCTTCTTCTAAAGGTCTCTTACCTACTCCCAAGGCTCCCTCTCCACAAAACTTAATGGCTTCTACACCTTCCACATCTAGAAATATTGAACCTTTTTATATGACTCTGATAATAGTTGGGTATAAGCTAAGCAATTTTTTATTGATTGTGGACCATCGATAATGTAATGCCCGCACAAGTTTCCCATGCACTAGGTCTTAGACTGACCCAAAAATTTGGTTCTTGTTATTCAATAGAGACAAAAGAGGTGCCATTAGTTGATTAAATATGCTCAAGTTTCTTTTCCTACTTTTCCGAGAAGCGAGTCACATCCACCATCCTTGTTGTTAATATACCTCCATCCTATGGGATGCTTTTAAGAAAAAATTTTTATAGAGATGTGGGAGGGGAGATTCAAATGGACTAGTCCCATGCATTGATTGCATTCAAAGGAGAGATGAAAAATTCATTGCCAAAGAGGAAAGCTAATTAATTTGTCCATAAGACTGATGATCCTAAGGCACAAGTCTTATATGAATACATCAAGCATGGGAATTAAATAGTGATGTTTGGATCTGGATTGAATTCTCCTAAGGTTATTCAAGAAGACTTTAATTATGTTTGGACTCTTGAGTTTGATGGAAGTTATTCCACAAAAATTCTAGAGTAGGGTAGTACTTATGTCACCTTCTGGTGAGCTCCACCCGTTCTCATACAAGTTGCAATTTTCCAATACTAACAATATTGCTGAGTATGAGGCCCTCCTTCTTGGCCTAATAGTAGCAAAGGAGATGGGAATAAAGAACCTTTATGTACTGAGGAGATGTTGAGCTCATATTCAAACAAGTTTGGGGCTCATTCTAAGTAAAGAATTAAATGATAAAGCATTACAGGACAAGGTATGAGATTCAATTAAGTTTCTAGATGATTTTTTTAATTAAGTTTGTCACAAGAGATAATAATTCTAGATTAGAGAGTCTAGCAGTCTCTGGTTCCTTGTTCATCCTTCACCCTGAGACTTCAATAAAGACAAGTGTACTTTGGAGATGATATTCGGCCTAGTGTTCCGGATAACGTAGACAAGCTGGAAAGGGTTCAATGATGGTCATTTGATCTCTTTCCTATAATTGAATGATAACTTTAGAAAATTTTACTTTGAGGGAAGTGAATCTAGTTATCATGAGTCTACTACATCTTTCATTTCTAAATATGGATTTTAAACATAATCAAATCAAGATGTATGCATCAATCTAAAAGGAAACAAGATAACCGGGGGTCTTGTGATTTTATAAGATATGTTTGATAAGCATGATAGATACATAAAAGGGAATCTGTCACAAGACATGAGTCGATCATCGAATATGAAAAATTTTACTTGGAAAGTGATGTGGAGCCTAGGTTTGTCAACATAGGATAGTGTTGTTCCAAGGAAGAAAGGAGAAAATTGGTTTAGTTATTAAACAGATACATTGATGTGATTGCTTACTTATATGATGATCTGAATACTTTTAAATAGAGGGAAATGTAACACTACATTCCTTTGAAACTAGGTATTCAATCTTGTTGCCAAAAACAAAGACAATACAATCCAAATATTATAGGTACTATTCATCAAGAAATTCAAAAGTAGTTGAATACAAAGATAATATTTTGTATTCATCATTCAAAGACATGGATTTCCAACATAGTGTAGACACTAAAAATATACACCAATCATCTTTATTCAATTAATTAATTAAAAACATCGATAATTCATACCCTAAATCATACCCACCATTTAATCATACTACAATATCAAAATCATTTATTCTTAAGTCTAACATTCATTAATCAACATCCAATATTTATCCTAAGTCTAATATTCCATGATATTTTACATTTGTGTAAATCCCTTATCACATCATTTTTACACATGTAAAATTATATTTTTCCCCTATCCTAAATAAGACCTAACCACCTAGATTAACTTAATAATTTTCTAAACCACCCATATTAACCTAAATCTATTTTCCATCTAAGACCACTTTTAACCTATTTCTAACTCCCTTATCTCGACAAACAAATCATTATCATTCACCCACATATCAAAATCATCTACAAACCTAAATTAGACAAATCCAAACATAAACAAAATCAAGTATAATCTAACCTATTTTGTCACCCTCCAAAACAAACACAACACGTCCCCAACAACCTAACAAATTAGCCACTCGAGATCCAAATAAAATAGCCTTGATTTAGAAGTTGTTTCAACTATTTATCCTCACAAGTCTCAAATAACCCAAAATCGTTAGTGATTCAAGTAATCGCCAATGATTATTTAAGCCAATTTTCCAGCCTCTCTCCAGGATCCTCAACTTCAGTTCACATGTTTTTATTTCAATTTGGTTTCATAGCCTCCTATACATCATCATTCAACACTTGGATATAAAAATAAATATCAAACATTATTATTTACATTCATTGAGCCTTTTAAAGAAATTTTTGATCATCTGTGAATCATCTCTTCACCCTTCAGTCTACATACTTCATCAACCACCACAAATTACTCTACAACAAGGTTTGAGGCTTCTTTTAGCTCCACATCGATCTCCAAGTACCTCTTATTTTTTATTCATCTCTTTTACATCATCTCTAAATATTTATCACTCTGCAACATTAGTTTAAATCATCATACATTTGATTTTATTAAACTATTCAAAATTACTAGAATTGACAAATGATTGACCCAATATCCAACGATTCTGTTAGTTTTACCATATAGCAATCTTTATCAATTTTCCATCAAATATATTTTATCTTTCATATCAAATTAGTTCCTCCTACCATATTTCTTGGGCATGGATTACTTTTAGATGGCAATTGGTGGCCCTTCTCATGAAATCACAAACATCCACTTCTTGTCGATGATTCGACACCCTTTCTATTAGGAACAATATGATATTTTTCATGATCTAACTTTTGTGTGCCATCCATCACGTTCCTTTAGAAGAATTGGATAATATTTTTGAGTTCACTCGAGATTCATGAAGATGTAGAAGACTACTGGAATGTGTATTTCATTTACATACTCATCGAAAATGAATTGTCTTGGGCTGCATATGAGGTTGAATGGGACATCCCTTTTGAGCTTGATTTCAAGCCATAATCTAGTTCTAATCTGTCTCTCATTCATTTATTATCTATCTTCTATCACCTTTTGTATCAACTTATCATTTTTCATATATCTTTCCTATATCGGTTTATCATGTATCATTTATTTATTATATTCCACTTTATTGTTTAAACAACGAGATGACATCCTTTGAGGAATCCCTTTGGATTCCTTGAATCAAAATTTTCCAAGAAGCTCGCTTATCCATATTTATAAACATATCTTTTGAAGTGTCTTTGATCGCAGTTTTTCTTGATAGAGAAGAAGCTTGTACACATATTTCATGGAGTGCAACATTGGTGGGATATAATCCCTTATTTCATTGTTTCATTCATCAAAATATTACTATTTTTATCTTCTATTTTTCATTTAGTATCACTAGCGATTTGGTCAATTTCCTATGATTTGGTGAATCACCGGCGATTGATCAATCATCGATGATTTTTCTGAGTTATTTTGATTACTTTACATTTTTCCTACCAATCATTTTTTTCTACTATTTTTTTTATTTCTAATAACCTAGTCTTGTCAGTTTTTGTTTCTAGAGGCTTTCCTTCCTAGATTGCTTATTACTAAAACTAAAAATTACAAATATTAAAAGGAAGTGTTTATCAAGGTGAGTCCTAATCCTTTTTTTTTTTTTTACGTGTTGTATTTTTGTTTTTTTCCCTCATCAAAATCAATCTGTCATTTTGGTTTAAAAAAACAATTACATTCTTCTTGATCACATACTTTTTAATTAAGAAAGTTAATTGATTGCATTCACTTTATCTTTCCCCATACACAACCAATCACTCAAAATATAAAACACACATTAAAAAAATTCTTCCCAAGTGATAACTATTGGGATTTCATCACCCAATAGGAAACTAACTATGTATTCTAGCTGAGTATAAATAATTATCTATCGGTGTATTGGCCAAGAAACCAACTCCCTTATCACTGCGGGAATGTGAAGTGAGGGGTAGGCCCCAATACCAAGCCTCGTTCGACAACAACACATATTTTTTCCTCTCATACCTTCAAGTATATCGAGGATGCCAGCCATAAACATACCTAAAACCAACCATAGACTGCCATTTCCTAGGACCCATAAGCTATTTTTCACATTTCACTTTTCTTAATTAAATCAAGATAATATAAACAAATTATTTTTCTTTCTTTTTTTGTTGTTTGTAATCAACCCACTTAGTTATTTTTCATTTTTAGGTGATTGTGTGTTTGTTTACTATGGTACTTACTAGATAGCAATCCCATAATAAAACTTCAGAAAACATGTCTACACCATTATCTACACCATTACAACATCATATACCATTATCTACTTCATTATCTACACCATTACAACATCAAATCCCACTAACTCAACCAATCATATCTACTCCTTTATCTGAACATCAATGAGCCTAGGATGAATTAGAGGAATAACATAATGAATAAATTTGATAATGTCTCTTATATTTTGCACACCATCATCATCATCAAACATCCCACATAGAAGAGTTAGAACCACCTCATTCTCCTATCTCTCAATCAACATCATTTGAACCTCCTTTCTTTGATAGTGGAGATCATGTTTTGAAGACATGTTAGATTCAAACCCTGTTTCCCTTAACACTTATCTTACTGACTAGGGGTGTCCAGCTCCAACCATTTGTATCTAAACCACACATTCATGATCCTTCATCTGTTATTTCACATCTTATTGATACAAATCAACAACCTATTATCTAACAAATACATTCATATCAACCCATAAGCCAACCTGAAACATCTAGTTTTGTGTCTTCCATTCTTGTTTTTAGTCTCCATATGATCTCTTCTCAAGACACATCTACCCAACAACCCAAATATTCACTGATCCTTCTACTAGTTCCACACCTCCCCAAAACAATACTAGTGCTTCCTCATCTACCCCTCCATCATCTTGATCATCTAGACACCTCCAAAGTAAGTTTTTTTCTTTTCCTATTGTCGTATCTCAACCACCATACTCTCAACCAGTCAGCAATCTCATCCAAAACATCACTATGTCTATTCATGTATCCATTCCCTTAATCAATACTAGTTCTATCACCACCACTCATCTTGTTTCAGTCTAATATTTTGTACCCCTTGTCTCACAACATATACCACAACCATCACAACCATTAATTTCCATACCACAATCTATTCCTATTCAGAACATCCCACAACAAGCACCATCTTCCACTTTGCCTCTGCAATACCCTTCCAACAACCACCTCCTTATTCACAACCTTTTACTACCACATCCCACATCCTTATCAATATATTCAACTGTCACAAATGTTAGTGTTCCAACTGCTTTTAACATCCCTATAAACATTCCACCTCAACAGAACATTCCATATCAATAATATTCCTCAACAAAACATTCCTCAATAAAGTATTATTTCTCAAAAAAATATTCCTCAAAAAAATATCCCTCAACAGAATATCTCATACCAACAAAACATTCTATATCGAGAAAAATATTTCTTGACAAAACATTCCATATTAGCAAAATATTCCTCAAAAAACATTCCTCAACAAATATTTCCATCTCAACAAAACATTCCTCAATGTGTATCAAACCTATCCACATCCTATCTAGTTCTCATCTCAAGTTGGCTCATCATCATAGAAAATAGTACAAACCAATCCTCTCCGAGCCCTCATAAACCGTATATCCTTTCTTGAAGTTGCCTCATCATGATCCAAGAATGTGTTCTCTTATGATCAAATTTGCAATGAGCCCATTCACCCCTCAGTGCCATATAAATCATATCCACCCCATTAGGAACTTCCAAAGTTTATCAAATTTTATAACAAGGAAAATCCCCAACAACACATCTGTGTTTTTCATCAGTGACTATTTAATATCCCATAACCAATATCTCATGCTAAGGACTTTCCCCATGTCCCTCTCCGGTCCTACCCTAGATTGGTATAATAGTATCCCTCAAGTACTCTCTTTTCTCATTTGCACAACTCACACAAATTTTTCTAGAATGTGTCTCCATAAATAGAGCCCATAAAATTACTATTACGCCTCTACGCCATAAAAAAATTGAGCATGATTCCATTTCTGAATTTCTTTCTCATTAGAGGGTATAACCATCAACTTTCCTTCGCATTACCACAAACCAAATTGATTGAAATTTATTGTCATTCATGTGCTAAACATATTTCATCAACACTACAAATCCAATCTTTCCGGACATTTACGAAGCTTTCACCATGGCTCGCAAGTTAGAATCTGTGAGATCTAGAAGATGGTCAAGTTAAACTTCATCATAAGAAACTATGAATTGAATTCCTGTCTAAATCATCTCCTAGTCCTGAAAAATCTAAGTCATCCACTAACGACATAGTAGTAAACTATGCTCCTAAGGAAAAACCCACAACCGAGCATTCCTAACAACAACATAGTTACACACTTATATGAGAGACTTATAGTGTCGTCTTTGGCAATTTTCTCACTGCAAACATGATATCTCTTCCACCCATCGGACCTATTGATACATTTTTATCCAAACCCACTTGGCATTCAGATAATGATTATTGTAAATACCATAGGGTTAATGGACATGACATCAAAATGTGTCGCATGTTCTCGCAACATCCTTCAAGATTTGATTGACAAGGGTGAACTCAACTTAGACAATCCAAATGCACCCCCAAATAAAAATATTGATATATTTAAACAACCCTTTCCAAATCATGCTCCATCAACCGATCAACCACAAAAACACCATTCACACTCACCATAATATCAACACCATCACTAAAAATACCCATTCTTGAGTCCACATCAACACCTATTGAATCTAAATCCACATCTACAAAACCAACATCAACTTCTACCAAACTTAACTGACATCTACCAAGTCCTCATATGTTATGAACACTACTAAAACAATTCTCCCATCCTTTTAACATGTTATTATTGAATCCACTTCCACACCAATCAAATCTTATAGCATAATCACACCTACGTCTACGACTCAATTTGTAAATATAACTATGATACCTCTTGAAACATTTATGACACAAACACCTCCACCTAAGGTAACCATGAACCGTATTCTTCCCCATCTACAAAACTAATTATCTCTACACCAACCAATCCAAAATCTACAAAATCTACAAATCCCATCAACCACATCATTCAAAATCCTCTTCCTTCATCAATACCTATATCTACATCCAAACCTAGCTCATCCAAAACCATAAAAGGACCTCATAAAAAAGGTGTTGTTCAAGTTTTTAAAATCCCTTACTATACCTTCCTAAACAATATTATTTTTGTGGCCCTTGGCCTTTTCTTCCACCTCCTCTTAGAAATATCATGTCTAATCCTAGTAATCACCCTATCATGATAAGTCTAAAGCCTACCTATTAAGTCTCCACATTAAGCCCTCTTCGTTCATCCATTACACCATCTAAGACTCCTCAACAACAAATGACCCAACAACATGCAATCAAATTCTCATTTCCTCCCAAGGATAAGATACAAAAACATCATTACCGTCCACATCTGCACATAGGGGTGTTATAAAACAATTTTAGATGACCTCCTCCAGCAATCACTTATAACATTACCACCTCCCAAACTATCTGACCCTCAAGGATGGAAACCCACTTGGTATGAATTCAATGTCTCTTGTAATTATCATAGAACACGAGGTAAATATATAGAGAAGCTGTAAGGATTTTCATCTAATCACTCGAAACTTGTAAATCCAGTCTTTCTTCCTTCCAAGACACATGCAACATCATCATCTTCATCTAAATATAAATAACCCATGTCTAAAATCTCTTCTCATCAGGTTGGCATCGTGAACATAACTACTCTCTCACAAGAACACAACATAGATCCATCCAATCCTAAGAAATTAAAAACTTTCATATATATACCTCCACCTCTAGATTTATATGTTCCATCAGATAACCCTAAAGTATCTATCTCCATATCTCCTAAAGCATCTAATCAAACAATGTCACCCAAAGCCAAGGTTTCAATACTCATTGCACCATCCTCATCATCCACCTCAGTACATAGGGTCGTTATTAACAATTTGCACCAAGCTCCCATCAAAATGTCATTATACGAGTTAGTGCAAACATCACCTTCCCATAAAAAATCCATGATTGAATCCCTTGGTTGATATTCTGTGCCTTCAGATGACCCTTCATATTTCACAAAATTTGTAGGGTCCCTTAAATCATATACAACCATATCATTTGATCCATATGAGATCCCCTCGCTTACTCCAAAAGATCATGACTTACCACTCTTTATCACCACTCAAATAAATGATGTCCTCATCAAGTATGGTCGTGATTGATGGGGGTGCAACCATCAACATTATATCATCCATTTCTTTCAATCAACTTAAACTATCTCCTTCCGTCATTGGTCAAACTCCAGTTTTACTACAATCCTTCAACGACACTATCACACCCACATTAGGTATCATTATCCTACCACTTAAATTTGGCGTTAAGACCTTACATGAAATCTTCTACATTATAGAAGGAGAGTTCTAATACAATATGTTGTTAGGATTCCCCTAGATATGCATAATTGTTGTGTTCCTTCTACACTCCATCGTTGTCTTAAATATGAATACGAAGGTCAAACATTCACAGTCCCCACATATCCAAATCCCTTTACCGATTGTTATATGAAATATCACCCAAACGACATCCTTATGCCTAAATCCACATTAGAATCATCTAATGAAGCATCTACTAGCACATCCATCCCTTCATCCAAAATACCATATGATTCCTCCCTTAGTGACATTGTACAATGCCTTACGCTGGGGGAATATTGCCTCCTCATGCTCAACTCTATCCCTTCACCTAAGATTTATGGTCACCCTGAAAAATGAGCCTAATGTAGGGGATGTTATCTCTTATGGTCTCGCTTATCTCAAAACAAACCTTTTCTATGGGGGCGTGATCATCCTTCATCCCATTCTATCAATCCACATTGCACCATGCCTTTCACATTAGACTTAAAATCCCTAGATAATCCAAATTTCTCTTATATGTACCTTCATCGTTGTGCGTGGAAAGGTTTTAGCCTTGGTCATTACAAATAGGGAATAAATTATTTGATTGTCTAACGATCCCTTAAAACTCATGAGAAATATGGCCTAGGTTATGAGAAACCCGGCTCCAACCCATCCAAACCCACTACATCCGTGCATATCACTGAACTTGAACCATCATCACCTATGATCCCTAAAGATCCTATGGACATAGATGACATTGTATCCATCCCACCTAACTTTTTTAGTTAATACTATATCCTTAGGACCGCTTACTTATCAATCCGGTCACTCTGTCAAATCATTACCTCTTATTTGGCTAGAAATGGTTAAAGAAGATTTACCCACTATAGATATCCTTCAATGTCATGATAACCGAACATCCTTTCCCATATGGGAGCTGAGGATCAATTTCTTTAGAAATCCCTACCATCTGACACACCAACTCTCCTTAATAAATCCACTGTTGATGTTAACTAGGAACCCCTTAGGATCCTTGCATAGTTAAGGTTAGTCAATCATTAAATCCATAAGAACTAGATGAATTCACCTCATTTTTAGAAAAATATTATCAAGCTTTCACTTGGTCATATATTTATATGCTTGGAATTGATCCCAACATTATTGTACACAACATCGTTACATATCATGATGCAAAACCCATTAAACGAGAAAATTCATAAGATGCACCCCCATATAGCTCTCCTTGTTAAAGAAGAGTTACAGCACTTTTATCCGCTAACTTCATCATACCCATTGACTATTCACAATGGGTCTCTAACATCATTCCCATAACTAAATCCTTGGGAAATTTATGCATCTGCATAGACTTTAAGGATCTCAATCTTTCTTGTCCTAAAGATGATTTCCCTCTTCCAAATATAGATCAGCTCATTGACCTAATAGCCGACCATGAAATTATCTCCTTATTAATGGTTTTTTTATAATCAAAATATTATCTCCACCGATGATCAACATAAAACCTCCTTTATTACTCCTTCAGAACCTTACGCTAATGTGTCATGTCATTCGGTATTTAAAATGCATGAGCTACTTACCAATGCGCCATGACCTATATTTTTCATGACCTCATCCATAAAACAATCGAATATAATGTTGATGATATTTTAGGAAAGTAAAAATCACGTAAAGATCACCTCGACCTCCTTAATTCCATCTTTAATTGTATCATCTAGTATTGCCTTCTTCTCAATTTTATAAAATGTGTTATTGGTGTTCTCACTTTGGAAAATGTTTAGGATTCATCATATCTATTTGAGGTATTGAAGTTGATTCATCAAAGGTTAAATTAATCATTAAAATGCATCCTTCATCCAATCATAAACAAGCTGTGTAGTATTGGCTGAAGAAATACAACCTAGATGTCCATAGACATAGGGTGCATAAATGTGTGCAAAAGCATAGTTTGAGGCTAATTATAGACATGGAATGCAGAGCACATTTTTTAGAAGAGTTGAAGAGCATGTGAAGGTTATTTTGGACAAGTAAAATATCAATCACCATGTATAGTTTTGAGGCTATTAATAGGATTAGACTACTATTGTATTATTAAATAATCTATTAATAGTGAGCTTGCATGCTCTTGTATTTTTCATGTAAGGGTGCATGGCTATTATTAACATGTAGCATATTTTTTAGAGGTGCATGGGTGGTGAACGGAAAGTCCCCACCCCTATAAATATGTATTGATTTTCACGTTTTAGATAGCTCAATGTTTTTTAGAGTTATGCTGCAAGTTTGTGAGCACACATGGCTATGATTATTGTTTTATGAAAGTATGAAGCTTTTGTGTTTTACAAAAATTAATATAATGGGTCTTTGTGGCTAGATATTGATTGTAGACACATATGTGGATGGATCTTTCATGGTAAAGTTAATATTGTTTCTTGTTTAATTGTTCTTACATAAGGTTAAGATCTAGATATTTTTTATGGACTTATTCATACTTAGTTATCTGTTTGTATCTGGAATATCTAGTTAATCATGTTAACTCCTTGAACAAGATGACATAAAAGAGGAACCCGGTAACCTTGTGTGTCTCGGGTGAGCACTTAGTTCAGGATGAGTGATGTTCCAACATGACTTGGGCTTTTGTGGGTAAAATATAGGCTACATTTTGATTTTGTTTCGATACCTCTTTTCAATTGTCTACCAAGATATTGCATGATGAAGACATATCTGGTTAACCTTGGCTAGTATTGAAGAGTGGTTAGATGATTTGGAGGAAGAGTATGCTCATAGATTTAGCACTGGACCTAAATTTAATGCACATGCATGGGTTGAACAGAATCTGTATCATGAGTTTTATGATATGTTCTTCACCATATTTCCTATAGATTTATATGAGTGGTTGGTTGCTTACGCATCGAAGAGAAATTGGAGGTTTCAAACACTTGTTTGGACACAGGGAATTTCCAGGCCTTGTATGATGCAGATCTAATGTGGATGTGCATTGTGGATCATTGGTTTCATGGTGTTGTGAATAGCTATACTCTAGAGTACTCGGTCGATTTCTACTTACTCTTGTCCATAGGTTGCTAAGTTCCAGTTCTTGTGCGAACCCAGAGGATCATATTTACACAACATTCCTTTGGAAATTAAGATCTTGATTGTGACCATGTATTTGGAAACAAGACTAGCTAAACCCCACCATGTGCGAGGGCAAGAACAGTGTGGTGAAAGATGACGTACCTAGTGGAAAAAGTCATAGAGAAGAAAGAGGTCTTAAGTTTAATGAGGCACGCGAGAGGGATTTAGAGAAGTAATGTGAAGTTATAGAATGAATGGCCTTGTGGGGAGAGATGAATCATGAAGGATTTGGAGCTCACATAGAGGGCATAGAGCGAGCATATGGAACTCCCCATTTGGGAAATTATAGAATAGAACCCTCTTCAACCTCATATGAGAGCACACCAGTGGAAGCTACATGGGTCACGGGCGTGCATTTTATCCCTCCTGGAAACCTAGCCCTTGCGCTTGGTTTTCCATTTTCTACTGACAGTCAATATTAAGAAAGATAGTATGGGTAGTAGAGTAACGACAGATAGAGCTGATTTACAATCGAGTTCATGAGCTAAGCAGGTATTTTATCCATCTATGGCAACACAATCATCATCATCTGTATAATTTTGAGGCTCGGTTGGAGTTATCTTTTCTAATGTGTCTTCAGCATAGAATGTAGGCATGTAGAATGATGGAAAAACTTCTAGAAGTAGTACAACTTCATAGACTATGGGAGTCTAGTTTCACACAATTGTTAGAGCACAAGGTAGTGCATCCTCCAGTCCATTTCCTACTTCAAGAGGGGGATCAGGAGGATCATGTGGCTCGAGATCTAGTGGATCTGGGGTGGTGGTTCGGGGTGGAGGAAATACAAGTTCTAGATCTAGTGGGAACAGTCTACACCAGCCCCGAAATATTTATATGGAGTTGTCTCTTTGTCTTCTAGAATATATAGGGATAGAATATGTATCTAAGAACATGTATATGTGTGAGATACTATGGCGCGTAGAGGGGATTACAACTCCATAGCAAAAGGAAAGCTAGTTTACAACTACAATGCAAGGCAATGCGCATAGTTGGTATATAAAATTTGATCCAAACCAGACTTGTGTAGATTATCTTTGTGTTGCAGGATGCTTTCTTGAAAGAGTTCTATATTCTTGAGTTTAAGAAGAAAAGCATCAGTGCATTAAAGGACATCAAGAAGGGCACGATTGAGAGTGTTTGAGAGTATGATGCATGATTCAAAACCCATTTTCTCAAGTTATCTTATGACATTCACCCAAGCCAACATGTTCAAAGGTTCAATGGAGGAATAATCATGCCTTTTAGAAGGGTACTCTCACACAAGACTTATACAGATCCATGCGAGGCACTTGAAGTAGATCTACGTGATGAGGTAGTTGGGAGTGTAGAAACTAGTGTTAGCCCATTTTTGGAGGCCCAAATTGTAATGATGGAGAAACAATTAGAGAAATTTTTAGCTAATTTAGCACATGAGACATGCAATGGAATTTGTTGCACAGATTGTGAAGTAGAAGGGCATACTAAGGATAGTTGTCCCCATAAATTATTGTGTACCATGTTGTTGGACTACGATATTTTTCACTTGGATCATGATTCAAGTAGGTGCCCATTACTACAATACATAATAAGGAAGAACATGTCTTGTTATTGCAAGATTTACAAGTCTACCACTCATGATACTAAAAATTGTAGGTTGATTGATCATATTCATGATGCCATTGATACTGGTGTACGACAGACCAGTGTTGCAAATAATTCAAAGGAGAAAGGTGAGCATCATGATCATGATCATAATGAAGGGTACTCTTATAGAGGCCATAGTAGAGGTCGAGGTTACCAAGGAGGATTCAGAGGCCAAGGTCATGGTGGTGGAAGAAGTGAGTTTCCTCATGGAACATGTTATACATGTGGATCCCCTGATCATTACAGGCATGAATGCCCTCAAAACATTGTTTGTTCTTTTTGTGGAAATAACCATAACTATGAAGAATTCCCATATTTATATGAACACTTGAGTAAAAAAAATAGGATAAGGGCAGAGATGGTTAGAGTAAACGCAATGTGGAAGATCGGTGGATGTCGAAGTTACACTTGATCTGAGTTGGTACTTTTGAAGCTCACTACATGTGATGAGGCTACGCATGCTAGGGAAGTTCTAAAGAAGAATTCTGCCATTACAAAGGAGGAGGTACTACATGCCAAGTATCCAGACCCTATGCATTAGAAGGAGGTTTATCAAGAAACCATGGAGGTGATTAGGAATTTACAGGGTGAGATATAATGTTTAAAGGAACAATCACGAAAGTTAGAACAAAAGAAAGCAGTTGAGCTTCCTTAAAAGGATGTTGATGATCTACGGAGGTTTTCAAGATGTTGTGACAAGAAAATGTAATTACCTTATTATAATAATGGTTAAGGAAAACACATCACAAATTGGATTTGAGTGCGAAAGATAGATTTTGCGTTCTAACCTACCTCCTTATAGTCTAGATCATGACAAAGAGATCACTGCGAATGTTGTTGTTGATGGATGTATGTTGAGTAATATTTTGATTGACACAGGTGCAGAAGTGAATCTACTCACTTTGGATGCATGGATTCAAATGGGGAGACAAAGATTACATCCATCTTCAAATGTGATGTTTATGGAAAACATGACTAAATCCATGCCTATTGAGGTTTTGAAGGATGCATCTATTACTATACGAGGGGACAAGTTCACTAGGGAATTTGAAGTCTTGGTGCTTGCAGAGGCCGATAACTTTCTAGCACTACTTGGGTGCCCTTGGTGTTATGAAAACAACGTTGATATGTGCTTCAATAAAGTTTGCATAAGTTTTGAGAATAAGGAGGAGCGTGTCATTATTCCTTTGGAAGATCACCTTGCACCTTATGAAGATCCCATAAGTGAAGAGGATTTTAAAAAAATTATGTGCGCACCATTAGAGACCGGAAGTACTTGAGCCATCAAAGGAAGGAGTTCTTCAGTGGGATGATACACATCCCATGAACAATACTACAACTATTGCATGTGACAATTGGTCACATGGAACTTATGAAATGGTTGGGTGTGAAGTGAGAAGTGCAGTTACACACATAAGTAGGACATGTTGTGTTCGATGTTTGGGAAATAACTAAGTACCAAGGTATCTTGGTGAAGGAAATCCTGAGGTATTCCTACACGCTATGGAAGATCAATGGATAGATTAGGTGGAAATAAGGAATATGCTAGTTTATACTCTATATGGGAGAGCACCATGTTGGTGGATGTTTCAAAGGGAAAATCTTTTGGAGTGGCAAGAAGTGGGAATCACTTTCTCTACTATATTGTTTAGGCTAAATGCACCTACTCAAATCTGTGAATTTCATGATACAGATCTGTTCAACACCACGTTCAACAATGTGAGAGACTCTGGATAGAGGGGAAGGAATATTTACCACCTTCATTGTGGGTGCACAAGCTCTATTTCACCTTGCAAGGTTACACATGCGCATGGTATGTCTATGCAGAGTTGAATAAAGAGACTAGAAATTGGAAAGAACCGATCGTAGGTATGATTCATACCTTTGACTATTTTTCCACTAAACCTCTAGTGAATGAAGTGTTACAGGTGATGAAGCACTTAAATATGGGAGATAGTGCAAAGGTTGAGGAACTTATTCAGGAATTACTAGGTGAGTCAGACCTAGAGGCATGCTTTGAAGAGGAGACAGATGCAACATATCTTGGGCGCGCTACCTACGGAAAAAGAAAAAGGTAAGATGGTCTATGTCATTGATGATGAAGAGGTGGAGAATCTAGATGTTGAGCATACAGAGGGTACATGTGAGGTCCTATACGAGTGTAAATGAAAATTCATGCACCTATCATGAGCCGATGAAAACTAAGAAGGTCAACATTGGAATGGATGTTGAACCTAAGGAAGCCATCATTGGAGATTATTGGTTTGACTCTAAGGTTTCTAAGATAATTGAGCTATTGCATGACTTCCAAGACATGTTCCCTAGGGGCTATCATGAATTGAAAGGAGTACATGAATATTTGGGAGAAATGAGAATCAAGCTAAAGGAAGGTGTGTGCCTGGTTAGGAAGAGGCCTTATAGGATGAATCCTAACCTATGCGTCAAGGTGAAAGAATAAATTGACAAGATGCTGAATTCTAGAATCATTGAGCCCATTGAGGAATCAGAGTGGGTTAGCCCTATGGTGATCAACATTAAGAAATATGGAAGACTCAGAATTTGTGTGGATTATAGGGATTTGAATGTTGCATGTGTAATAGATCCCTTTCCCACACCATTTACAAAGGATATTCGGAAGGCATTGCAGGGTACGAGATCTACTCCTTCACTGATGGATTTTCTGAATATCATCAGGTGAGGATAGCTAAAGAAGATTAAGAGAAGACAATTTTCACCACTGAATGGGGAATTTTTGCATACATGGTTATGCCTTCTATATTAAAGAATTTGCCTGCAGTATTTTTGCGCATTGTTGTTTAAGCATTCCATAAATTTATTCATAAGTTCTTGAAGGTTTACTTGGATGGTTAGATAGTCTATGGGCTCTTGAAAGATCATTTTGATAATTTGAGGCTTATGTTTGAGAGATGCCAATAGTTGAGCATCTCTTTAAACATTAAGAAGTGTGTGTTTACTACAGCTTTTGGGACTTTGTTGGGACACATCATTTGTAAGGAAGGCTTGTTAGTGGATCCTGCTAAGGTTGTTGTTATTTTGGGCTTGGAGGAGCCTACTAACCAGAGCAAGGTGCATGGATTCTTGGGGCACATAGGATATTACAGGAAGTTTATAAAAGGTTATGCTAAGATTACAACACCTTTAGAAGAATTATTGAAGAGCAAAGGAAAGTTCCATTAGGGCGAGGCACAATAGCATGCATTTGAGACATTGAAGGAAAGGCTTACTACAACACATTTTTTGCACTTTCCTTCATGTAATAAGCCATTTCATGTGAATGTGGATGCCTCTAGCATGGCCATTGATATGGTATTAGTCCAGTCTAGAGAAGGGATTGTTTATCATCCTATTTTCTTTGCAAGAAGGAAGTTAACTTTAGCATAATAGAATGTCACTACTATAGAGCACGATGCCTTATCCATGATCTACACACTACATAAATTTCAACAATACTTCTTGGTGAAACCCTTTATATTTATACGAGATCACATGGCATTGAGGTACTTGGTGAACAAGCTCGTTTCACAAGGGCACATATGCCATTGGATTATGTTATTCTACGAATTTAAATTTACCATGGTGGTTAAGATAGGTAATAGTAAGTATGAACCAAATCATTTATAAAGGATTAATACGGTGATGATGCATGAGATCATTGAGGACACAATTTTGGAAGAAATATGATTCATATTGAACTAGTCTCCCTCTGACTTAGAGGATATTTTTGTCTTTTTAAGAACTGGTGTGGTGCCTGAAGGGATGAAGGCTTTGGAAAAGAAATAACTTTCCATTCATGCCACACCTTACATGTTGATCAATGGAGACTTATACAAACTAGGCTAGGATGAATTTTTTTGTTTATGTGTACTTGAGCATGAGCGGGAAGATATTATCAAGGAAGCTCATGGTGGTAGTACAAGTGGACATTATCCAGGACATGTTATTGTGCATAATATTTTATTGGTTAGTTTGTGGTGGGAAACATTGTATAAGGATTGCAAAGAATATTTTAATGCATGTGACCATTATCTGTGCCTTAGAAATCCTGGGCATAGAGATGAAATACCTTTAAGGCTGATTTCTACTTTGTAGAACCATTTGAAAAGTGGGAAATTGACTTTGTGTCTCCTACTTCCCCACCCGCAAGTAGGACTAGATCATGCTACATTATAACTTATATATATTATATTACGGGGTGGGTAGAAGTGGAATCTACAAAGGATTTCATTGCGATTACAATAGCAAGGTTTCTATTGAAAAATATTATCAGCAAGTATGGATGCCCACTAAGTTTGACAAGTGATAGGGGTACTCATTTTCTTAATGATACCATTGGGATACTATCGTCGAGAATTTATGGTAGCACACCATAAAACAACACCCTATCACCCACAGGAAAATGGGCATTGAGGCCTTCAACAAGATATCAAGCCATACCTTGACTAAAATTTGTGATGTTGGAAGAAATGACTAGGATGATAAAGTTTCTGTTGTACTTTTGGCATATAAGCCAACATAAAAGAGATTAAATAATGCCACACCCTTTCGGTTGGTTTTGGCACAGAGGTTATTCTACCAAAGTGGAATTCATGTTACCTTCCCTACATATTGCGTGCGCGTGAAGTTTGGCTAATGAGCAAGCACTTAAAGAGAGAATTGATAAACTGATGTAGTTGGATGAGAGGCATGCTATAGCCATATGGAATCGAGGCAAGAAAAATACAAGAAGAAGGCATGGCATGATAGACATATTAAGGATAAGAAGCTTGAAGTTGGACAAATGGTTCTTATTTATGACTCAAAGTTCTTACGCCACCCTGGAAATCTTAAAGTGCATTGGTTGGGACCATATGTTATAACTTATATACTTGATTCAGAACTTTCCAGTTAAAGGCACTAGATGGAACATAATTTCCTAGTTATTTCAATAGGAGTATCCTGAAGCCCTACTATAAATAAGTATTCTTGGTGTTTTTAATAAGGCAATATTGTCGTTAGATTATATTTCCTCAATGAATTTCCTTTATATGTGTTTCCTTTCATCATTGCTATGTTTTGTCAATTTAGTTTAGTGTTTTGTGTAATAAGTGTGCTCACGTGTCAGAAGCTAATTATTATCTAAGTGTTTTCATGTGCAGAGGACTACATAGACCCTTAGTGTGGTGTGGAGTATATATAGGGTACATGGACTAGGTTTAAATGTTATCTGAAGTCGGATATGCATAAATAGATTTTGTGTAGGTGCTTGAAGTAAAGGTGTAGAAAGAGAAAGATTGCTCATAATTGAAAACCATGTATGGATGGATGGACACACTAGGTAACATGAGTAAGGCTGCAGTAGTGGAAATTACTTAGTGAAAGGTGTAGTGGTGAAGTACTTCGATGCACGAATGCACATGATAGGAGGTATGTGGATGGTGAGTAGTAGGCACGCAAGAAGGTTATGACTGTGGCACTGAAAAATCAGCTTGGAAAATAGAAGAAACATCAAGTTAATGTAAATTTTGGTGGTAAGTGGAAAGCAATAAATGAAATTTTTTAAAATATATATAAGGAGGTGTTGGAAAAAAATTACCTTTGCGATCAAGATCATTTAAGTGAGTTGAAGAAGAGAGAGATAGCGAGCAAGTTGTGAAGTGTGAAGAGCTATTGTGAGAAATGAACCAGATGGATTTTACCATGGGATTGATTGACGCTCCATTGGATAGGAGTTTTGAGTGAAGAAAAAGAGTGTAAGGAAGAGAAATCATGTAGAGGTTTGAGTTAAATCTAGGGCACACAGAACCTAGCTAGGGCATGTAGGTTTAAGTTATAGACCTCATATCCAGTAAAAGAACACACCTTTATTGTATCCATGACACCTAAGAGAGCACCTGAAGTTGCCACAAGGGGGAGGAAGCAGAAGGAATTTGAGGTTGAAGTGGAAGACACCCTTGAAATCCATTTCTCAGAGATGCAATACCCAGAAGCGGTTTATATGGGTCACGATTGGGACTCACACATTTGTCGGTGCAAAGTGAGTGATTACAATCAAAGAATGAAGGATAATAAGGATGAATTAGATAAGTTGTTGGTTGTGAAGACAAAAAGAGAACAACGGATGATATGGCCATGTATGATGACGTGGGTGAGAAACTATTGACAAAGGTGGGAGTTTTACAGATGTATGAAAACCCCTATTTTGGAAAACCAGAAAAATTATACCATTGGTTGATGAGAAAATTCCATGACAAATTATTCTATTTTTCCAAGGGATGAATGAGGATCACCGTGCCCTTGATTGGGATTTTGACAAGACTTAGGAGTTCAGGTACTGAAGTGAGCAGTGACCTCACTGATAAAGAGGGAATAATTATGACAAGGAAAGCACAAGGTTACATTAAGGAAGGGTATATAATGGACATTGAAAATATGTAGAAGTATCCAAATGTTCAGAAGTAGTGCACCTCCTCACAAATCTTAATAACAGGAGCGATGGTCACAGGTAAATACATTGTGGCTGCACATAGCAAAGAAAATGACTGAAGGTGTAGTTTACAACTTAGTGGGTTTCATTGCTGAAACCATCATTGAGGAAGCACACCAAGGTGAGAAGATAAGTTTTGGTGTGATCTTGTTATCTCTTGTGTTTGTAGAAATTGGAGTGCCCAATGGGCCTAAGGACAAAATATGGAAATATCTTGAGGAGAAAAAATCTCTTATAGAGGGATTTTCTAATTATAGATGTGATGGGACCATGAGTGGACCCTTTAAGCAAAAAGAAAAGTTTTTTTATGAGCATATCCATGCCGCATTTGAGGAGGAATGGAGAATACCCAAGGATTTACCTTCGATAATGGATAAACAAGTACGATTTCTATTGTATCATCACTTTTGTATTGGGTGCTTTAGGATGAAGGATGGGAAATGAAGCCCTTTGTGTAAGATCCCTTATGCCTTCATTGCGCACTACTTCAAATAATTTATACATAGGTTTTCAAATATGTGTCAATTTCTTTTCAATGATGATAACGTAGTCAGTAACTACCACACCCTCGTAAAGAATTACATTTATCCGGGTAAGTTTGTATATATTGAGAGATTAATTTCAGATGATATGAAGATTAAGGAAATGAGTTTGGCATTGGGAAATTGGGGGATCCCTTATATATATATATATATATATATATATATATATATATATATATATATATATATATATATATATATATATATATATATATATATATATATATATATATATATATATATATATATATATATATATATATATATATATATATATATATATATATATGTATATGTATGTATATATGTATGTATATGTATATATATATACATACATATATATATACATACATATATATATACATAGATATATATATATATATATATATATATACATATGTATATGTATATGTATATATATATATGTCTATATATCTATACATATACATATGTATATATATATATATGTATATGTATCTATACACACACACATATATATATATATATACATATATATACATATATATATCCAACTCAATCCAAGGTTAGAAAATGGGAGATATGTGGAAAATGGATTCAAGCCCCCTAGACCCCTTGTTTTTGTACAAATGTGCAACAAGGAAATTGACAATTTCCGAGCATGACAACTATACCCCTATGCCAAAATTTTCATGTCCTATCATTCCCAGGCACACCAAGTCCACCCAGTCAATCTAGTGACCTCATGATTGATGTTATCTCATCCCCCTAGGTGATTTAGGAAATTCCATTCATTCCCCCTAGGTTATTTAGGAGTTCTTGAAAAATGCTATCTCTAGGCGGTTGTGGGAAGGGTTATCACTTGGCCTTCCAGGAATGGATCAACCTCATGGAGTGGAGCATAAAATCCAAAATGGACGTGGAGGTGATTTATATGTCTTAGGACATAATTGAATTTATTTAGGATTATTCTTGAAGGTTTCGGACAAGTTAGGGCGGTTTCGCCAAAATTAGGGTTCATGGGCCTAGTCGGTGCACGAGGCCAAAACAGTGTTGACCTTCCAAAGGTGATTCTGGGAGCTCCAAATGGAGTTAGGAAAAAAATAATACATAAAATTAAATATAATTTCAATCCCTACAACTTGGAAAAATCAGTTTGTTCACAACACTTTGGCGCATTAGGTCTAAAAGTAGTTTTTCTCATGCACAAGTGGAGTACCAAATAAAAAATCCAATTTTTAGGGATAAAATGGAAGAATAAATACATAAAAACCATACCATTGGATTAAAAATTCCATTTCAAGTAAGGATCATATAAAATTTCATCAAAAAGTCCATCGGGAGCTCAAGTTATCATCATCTCAAGTTATCCTCTTAGAGTGAGTTCGAGAGTTAGCCAAATTTTGGAGGACATGTGTCAGCTCCATGAGCCTGGCGGGATTTTGTGTCCCTGATGTCCCTCAAGCTTAGGGACATCAACTATGAAAAAATTCACCCATCCACCATATGACCTCTAAAACCTCATATGACCTTTAGGATTGTTAGTTCAGCCCCCAAGTGCTTTTGGGAGCTCAAATTCCCTGTCGTCGAATCTCCACCACGTGTCAGCTCCAAGAGCGCCATGGAATTTCATGTCCCTCGCATGTCAAGGACATAAAACCTTGAAAAATGTTCCCAGCCTTCTAGGGGAAACTTTTTTTCACCCATGTGACCCGCTTTCAGCCCCTCAGTGCTTTAAAGCTGATTTTCTAGCTCTCATTCCTTATCGTCGAATCGCCGCCATGTGTCACTATCTTTCTCACCATGGAAATTGATGTCCCTCACATAAATTTTAGGTGAGGGAAATCAGGTACATGAAAATGCACACAAAACCAACTCCAAAACTTTAATTTTTTCTAACTCCGTGTTGCTTCTTCCGCTTCTAATCTTTGTTTCTCCATTGCTAGAAGAAAGTTGTAGAGAACACCTCAATCCACCATTATTCTTCCAAACTAGTTCCACCATGGAAACCAAACCTTCCACTCCATGAATATGCATAGGTTTAAAATAATATATTAATTGAAATATTTAGAGGAATGAAGAATCAAAGAGAAGAGTGAAATAATTCTTCAAAAACCTCCATTACCATGAAATGAAGATTCAAACATATCTGCAAAACCAACGATTGCATGATTAACAAACCATTTATTGCCAAGTTATTCTCTCTTAAATGCCATTAAAAATCATATGTAAACCTCCCATTTTCAGTAATTAATGGTCACATAAAATACTTTTTTCTTCCAGCTCCATAAAGAACAAAGCTCAATTTCCGTCACAAATGGCGCAGCCAGATCGAAGAGAAATTTCATCAATGAGACAAGAAGCAAAAACCTATCGCAATGGAGTTGATTTCATCACGAATGGGGAAAAAAATAGACCTAGAAATTTCAAGCTCCATTAATGGCCTCCATGACAGAGTAATATAAAAATTCAGCAAGCTACCTCTCCACTTCTCAAGGTTTTAGTGGGTGAAATTACGTGAAAATTGGAGGGAATGATCATTGAAAAATCTAGTTTCATGTAAACTAGTTTTCGCGCCATGAAGTCCCTATTTTTTATGGATATGGAGGGATGTGTTTTTATTATATTTCTTCCCTCTTCGAAGAAATTTTAAAATTCCCGAATATCCGGAGGAGAAATCATCCAAAATTCAGAGGAAAGGGTATCCAAAAAATCTAGTTTCTCTCAAATTAGTTTTTACACAATAAATTTGCCAGTTTATTGAGATATGAAGGACTAATTTTTATCAGTATTCTTCCCTAGTATCTCCATACCCAAATCTCTTACCTAACATAAAATTTTATTTTTCATTTCTGAGCTTTCGGAAATCGAATCATGATGAAAATTAGAGCACAAGTTTGTGACGAAGATTTGAATCCAAAAAGTTGTTCCCATCGGAAAAAGAGGTCATTTTCACCACTTACTAAAAATATCATATGTTATATTTCCTTTCATGCTATAAATGATGATTCCCACTAAATTACAAGTTCTATCACTCAAGACAATCAGAAAAAGGGGTAAAATGGAAAGTAAGACAGAAAATGACTTCTTCCCAAAATAAAGAGGTCCCCAAATAACAACCTGCTAAAACTACAAATGTAAAAAATAGAAATATCTTAGGAACAGAGGAGGTTGGATCATGTTAGATGACTAAGAAGCTGAAATTAGAGAAAGCAAGGTGATATGCCCTAGAATAGCAAAGCACAGGCTCATATTCTAAAAATAGAAAGTTTTCATTTTGGAGTGGAAAATTGCATATGACTTTTTTTTCACTCACCTTACTACTTTTGGACTCCCTTTTGGATAATGAGATGGTTTCATGAGTTGAAAAGGAGGAATGATAACTTCACAAAGGTCCTGGAAGCATCATATTAAGTACAATGGTTTACAAAATCAAAGCAAGGCATTGTAAGGCACATCATGTGAATTTATCTTCATCACTTAAGGAATCAAGAAATCCAAAGTGAATTGGTCAGAATGATTTCAATGATTCAAAGGGTTCATCAACCAAGTTTTAAGGAGGGTCATCATGGGAATTTTATGTGTTCATCTCGAGCTTGCAGTGTTAAACATCATTAAAAATTTTCTAAACACTCGTTCTATGGTCTAGGATGTCCATGCATCATAGATTGTGGTCATCACTAGATTGGGAAAATGATTAAAAGTTATTCAAGGGATAAATCTTCATTAGTGTAGAATATCACCTGTAGCATAAATATTCACTCAAAATTTCATGGCTGCATCAAGGCATTCAAAGCATTTCGTCACAAGGAGTGTTTTCCCTTTATCCCTTCCCTCTTCCTCTCTTTTTGTCTCTTCTTTTTGTCCCCATTCTAATTATTTGTTATGCGTCATCATTACATTTCATCCTATTCACTTAAGTGACCTATTTTAAATTTGTAAAAGTAATTTCTCAAAATTATAAGAGTAATACTTAATTCATGGAAAATGAAAGGTCATGAGTGGAATCCATTCTACCTATTACCCCCGATCTAGAAGTCACCTCCTTTTTCCCTTGGGCAGTCTCTCCCAACAAGATTGATCTGTCCGGATTTTGGTCCATGATGGTGTTCTTATTGATTTCGACGATCGGATTTATCCATGAATGGAAGAAGGGTGCTTTAGATCGGGAGTAACCAATGATTGATGGGCAATGAATGATGAGGCAACGGGGGGGGAAGGACGGGAAGAGCGATGCCTACATTCAATCAATTGATTCGTCATGGTAGGGAGGAGAAAGCGGTGCACGAAATGAAGATTCATGTGAGGGAGGTGAAAGGACAATTAAGGTTGCTATAAATTGTAATGAGCTCTTCATTCCAAGGGGTTCTAATTTTGAAATTCTTCTAGCTGGTTGTATTCTTGTAAGTTCATGAGAGATATTTTTGCTCACTTGTGAGAGAAAAGAGTTAGCCACTTTTCCCCTATTCTTAATGTCTTTCATTCTCATACTATGTAAAAAAATTCTTAAGCATCAATATAAGAAGAATAAGTTTGAGCCTTTTTTGACTAAGGGTTCTACGATACTTTGTGTTCATTAAATTCTAATTGGTCTTGTTGTTATTTGCGGTATTGTTTCTTCCTAAGTTTAGTGCATGTGATGAAATTTATAACTAGTGTGTGCGGGAATATAATTTTCTACCGAAACATTAGTTCTCCTACCTTTTTCTCACTCCTCTTTCCCACTCTTTAGACAAATTTTACCCAAACAAGATATTGTTGGATTTTCCGAGTTCGGTGGAGTGCCTCTGTTGGATCCCCGCCACAATTCCACTAGAAAAATCCACCTTTACTCGTGCATGCATATACGGAAGTTGTACCGGTTAAGTAGAGGGACTTAGATTCCCAAAGCGTTAGCAAGAAATCCACAAGTTTTTCACTCAAAAATTTTCTCACCAACAGTTTTTGGTGCCCACCATGGGGCAGATTTAGCAACGTCTGCACCCAAAATATGACCGCAAGGTCTGAAAATCAAAACAAAAAAATCAGATTTCAAAGGAAAATCATTTTTTGAAGGAGACTCCATCAAGGAATGAACCCTTATCACATTCATTTCCCACACCATGAATAAATTTCTAGATTGGAGTGAAGTACCAATGAGTGATAGTGAAGAAGAAGAAGAAGATGTCTTCCCAAAAAATAATATCATTAATCAGCCATGGTTCCAAACTAGTGTTGACAAAGGAAAGAAGAAAGAACTTGTCACGATGAAGAGGAATGGATTCAAAGGAGACATAAAATAAGGTGTGAATCTCAATAATATTCCAAATACTTACATGAGATGAATGAGAAACTTGAAGCCTCCCATAACGACGAAGAAGAAGAGGAAAATTGTCCTATAGAGGAATATCCTGAAGATCATTCATACCATAGGTTTTCATACCCGAAATTTTCTTGAATGCCGCTGAAGAAAATCCTATCCACCTTCCGATGAATATAAAATCAGCATTCAAGAAGATGATGAAAGATAGGATGGTGTGAGATCCATCGAAGAATATTTTTCAACCTCGTGCATCTCTTTCGCAAAATTGAAAACATTATCTTTCTTCCACCGCTCAATAGATATGGTGATAAAGAAATGAACTTTTGAAAAGAGAATATGTGGAAAGACTTCAGAGCATAAGAAAAGGAAATTTTTACCCGAAGTCTTTGATGAAATTTGGAGGTATGCTTTATCTCTATAGATAATATATGAACATCTTGAAGCACCGCATCAAATGGAGGAAGAAGACGAGATGTGCCCTATGGAAGAAGACCCGGATGGCTGCCCATACTATGAGGTTTTCATTCCCTAGAAGATTCTTGGATGCTCTCGAATAAGTTCTTATCATGGAACCATCCAATGAAATCCAAAGAAACATCATGGAGCAAGAAGCAAGGATAATTTTAGTGGCGAATATTCATAATATGGTGAAAATTTAATTTTAGGAAAATTTGAAAAGGTGATTTTTTCGGAGCGGGTCAATGTCATGTTCGCCTAAAATTTACAAGTATATATATTTTTGGGGTCAACTTTGCCTACATTTGAAAACATCTCCTATAAAAACCTAGGTGATTTTTCGGATAATATACTACGGTACTACCATAAGTAGCTTACCAAATTACCAATACCATGAACTCACATACTATTAAGCACCATAGATTGTTGTTAGCATGTTAGTATTTTAGAGTTGGGTGACAGATGATATTTGTTGACACATGATAGGGATATAGTTGACGTGTGACAAGGGAGTTAGTTTTGACATGCGGCAGGGGATATAGTTGGCGCAACAAAGAGGTATTGTAGACGCATGACAAGGAGGTATTGCAGATGCATGACAAAGGGGTTAGCTGTTGACGTGTGATAGGGATAGAGTTGATGCGTGATAGAGACAATTGCCACCTTATTGAGATGTGATAGAGATAGTTAACATGTTGTTGATGCGTGACAGGGATAGTTGACGCACTGTTGACACACGATAAGGGGGTTAGTTGTTGACACATGACAGAGATTGTGATAGTTGATGCGTGATAGGAAATTTGACTCTGATGCACTACTTGGTTATTTTGCTGAAGCAAGACTCTGTTCAGAATAATGGAAGGTGCTAGTCATCAGAATTCAAATACCCTAAAAGTAACTAAGAAATCTCAGAAGTCCTTGTTCAAGTATTTTGGAAACTCTACTGATACAGATATTGAAACTACCAACAACCATATAGCTGCAAAATGACAGTAAAGAATCAAACTACTGACTATGTGGAAGGTAATATTGAGGTGGACATGCATTTTGCACAGTATCAAACAAATGAAACCTACAATAATATGTCATATCTTGAAGATATAACTGTTGAGATGCCAAATCATGAAGATATTCTTCCTGTTGGGGTGTAACCAGGAATGCATCAAGATATCACACATACAAATACTCAGCAAAATGGAACACGAAATCAAATTCAAATTTTGGTTCACGAAAGAGGAAACAAGGTGATTGTGATATTGCTCAAAATTCTACTCAAAAAATTATAACATTGAAAACAAACAAGAATATGTGGACCATTGGCAAGACATACAAGTTTTATTGGGTAGCCAAATTTCTGTTTATCGAACCTGTACAATCATCTAATTCAAAAGATATCCCATCTGAATGTACATGTACAATATGTACGTGGAAATTGGGAAAGCGGAAAAAATGTAAATGAAGTTGGATACTATAGAAAAACATTGTGGAAAATAATATTTGACTGTAACAGGGGCGGATGGCTAGAAAATCAAAACACATAGGTGGAAAACTGAAAAAGAATGCATGCATGTTAAATACACAGTGGATTATGAAGCAGAGCAAAAAAAATGCAGACATCTCGTGGAAAAGGGAGGAACGATCACATCGCAAATTGGTAAGATGAATCAAACAAATCTACATGCAAAAATCATACAATTCTCTACTTTATTTCACATACTAAAGAAAGGAAGACCGATTTTGGATTTCCTTGATTTCAAAGTTTTGTATCAATATAATGGAATGCTGAATGTACCTCAGTCTCATTGGTCTAAAATTAGTGGATGGGAAATGGTAAAATGCCTTTCGATGATAAAGAAGGAAGATTTGAAAGAGAATGTATAAAAATCAAATTTTATCTCTCTTTCAATTGATGAAGTGATAGTAGTCGAAAACACTGTATGGGTATGTATCCATGTCTATACTTTAGAAAATCATATAAGGACACCTCATCTATTGGGTGTTATGAAAATGGTTGAAAACTATAATGCCAAAAACCTACATAAAATAGTTGTTTCTCATTTGAAAGATATTGTTGGAATGACTGGGTTATGAAATTGCTACGAAGTTGGTATGTGTTGGAGCATATGGTGCATCTATCATGCAGGGTCACCGAACAGGGTTGTGTGTTAGATTACAAACAACAGTGATCCCATATATGCTACCAATTCACTGTATGGCTCACAGAATGAATTTAGTGTATAAAATGGTAAGCAACTACGAAAATGTTGCTAAATTAGAAGACCTTATAAGAGAACTTCATGCCTATATGGCAAGCAGCCCAAAGTGATTTCTTGAGTTCCATAAATTTGCAATTGGAATTATAGATAGAAAAAATTTTAAAAGATGTTGAGACTAGATGGATCTCTTTGTATGAACCTGCATGCAGAGTTCATGAGGAGTATCCTTCGTTGGTTGGTTTCATGCACAAATATTTTCATGAAGTTGATAGGGTGAGGGACTTGTTGTTCCATTTAACTGATTTGGAGACATTTCTTACATTGGTTGGTATTCTTCCAATGTTGCAGGAGATCAATACACTGATGAAGCATACACGAGGAAGATTAATCTATATTGTGGATTTTATACAGATGAGAAAAATGGTATGTCAAAGTCTTGATATCTTGTACTGTTCCCAAGATAGTTTTGATACACCTGTTTTCGAGAATTGGAAAGCTTTATTAGATCTTAAAAATCCTAGTAACTATTTAAGATTTAATATCCATGATCACCTCTCGCATCATCTTTGTTAATGGGAGGGACATACCACCGCACAATTTGTAAAAATGTCAAGATATTATAGGATCGGAATGAGAAGATGTTCGTGACACGTAATCTCTTTGAGTCTATTATAGTTGAAACAAGAATAAAGCTTGAAAAAATTTAGAATCCTTATCATCAGAAATTAGAGAACGTTTCTCCAAAGATAAAATTCATGAAGCAATGGGTGTGATGAATCCTAATTTTGGAATATGAAGGTGGTCATGTAGACTTTGTAAGAAAGCATTTCCATAAATCGATGGGTACAATAATGGAACATTTCATAAACTCTTGAGTTCAAGGGTATGGAAATCAAAGGTATAGTGAATGTTGATTTATTAAAGTTTCAATCAACAAATTTTGCAACAATGAGGAATCAATATAAAAATTTAGGACGAACCTTCCGAAAGCGGTGCTATTACAAGGTTGTGGTGAGGAATTTATCAAAGTTCTATCTTACAAGAAGATATCGGTGAATATTTTAGATTATATGAGTTATGTCAAACAATGATTTTGGGGTCTCTGTGGAGGACGAAATGGTTTTAGGTGCATTATCATTTATAAAATCAAAGCCGAGAAATAGGTTGGATAAAAATATAGAAATTTTCATGAGTTGTTATGTATCTTTCTACTCCATGCAAACCTTTCCTTTCGACAGAGAAATTACGTATTGGAATTCCCTTTGCGAAAGAAGAGGTGTGAATAATACAACTACAAGTACAATTGTTCCCAACATTGAGAGTGGAATTGGCGCATCGTCACACTCTATAGAAGAGAACATCGAGTTTGAAGAAGCTATTGATAATGGATTGTTTCAACTTTAAATAGGTATCTCCTTCACCTTACTTTTATTGTTTGTCACCTTAAATTTTGTTTCAGCTCTTGTTATCATTAAAGATGTTACAGGTATATATATTTACATTTATTTAAATACAATTTTTTATTTTTTAAAAATGTGGGTTGACATCCATCCGAGGAAGCTGGTACTTCTTAGGACTAACAATGTCAGGAAACTCACCCATCTATCTACTAATCCATTTCTCATGTTGAGTTTTCTTAAAACAAAGATCTAGCACATTACGAGTGATGATTTCACAGCCATCTAAAACACTAGAGGTAACTTAAACCCTATCATATGAACTTTCTTGATTTTTTACAATTATGTTTAATTTATTTTTTATATTTGCAAAATTCTTTGATATATTTTTAAACTTTGTGGGATAAAATCACACAATCAAATTTTACAAAGAGGAATATTTTTCCATATTATACAATTCATAATCCACGATCCATTATACAATTCATCATCCACGATCGTGCTTGAAGCTAAATCTACGTCCACATAAAATTCATCATCATCCATATATATCATATCATTATCATATCATAATCCTGACACTCCAATTATTATTAAATTCATCATATCATTATCATAATCCTGACACTCCAATTATTATTAAAACAATTATTTATCTATTTTAAATGTGCAGAAACGTCTCTGTCCTAACACATTCCATTTTTTTAAATAATTATCCATTATCATCATTCATCATCATCTATATCCATTCTAATGTCATCATGATCATATCATTACAAGTATAGAGAAGGAGAATTAGAGAACGTTTAAATGTTTCGTAAAGTACAACATTCTAAATTTTCTTAAAATAATTATCCATTATCATCAACCAGATTCCATGATCATGCTTGAAGCTAAATCTACGTCCACATACAATTCATGATAATCCATATCTATGAGACCGATTCTATTGTAATGTCATCATCCACATCTAATGCAATCATCATTACAAGTAGAGAAGAAACATAAATGCCATATACAATCTAGAAATTCTATACATAATATATAAGAAGTTATAAAATTAAAGATTATATAGTATTTAAAATTTTCAAAGGCTATCAAATTCAAGTTTCAAATTTCAAATCCAGATAATAAAATTCAAATTCCATGACCATAACATTCAATGTTTCAAATTTTCAAATATAGATTCAATTTTTCAAGTTTCCACACTCAATAATGAAAATTTTCAACCCTCAATTTTTGTACCCCTTTCCACTCATGTGTACTCCTTTCCCCAATGGCTTCTCCGATGGTACCCCTTTCCCCAATGGCATAAATAATCCTAGAACTTATGAGATCTTCCGCAGCACTGTCTAGATTTTTTAAAATTATTTCTTCTTGCTTTGTCGCATCTCCATGGGATAGAAAATTTGGATCAGTAGCTGCCTTATTTTTGAACAAAATTTCAAGGTCAAAGCCATTCTCTTTAACTATCCGCTTCAGTGTATTGTTTTGTTTGTTAACCAAAACAATATTTTCCTTCAAATTCTTCACTTTGCGGATAAACTATTCTTTGCGGTTTCCAAGTGAACTTGGAAAACCTTTGCTTGACTCTTCAAATTTTCATATTTCAACTACACAAAAAAATTGATGTCAATTCAACATATTACTAAAATAAGAAAACTTTAAATTAACAAAAATATTGTTTGCAAGTGATAATACTTACAACCACTCTATCTCTCTCGGCATTTGTAACTGCTACCATATCCTTGTCCTTAGACCATTTGTTAAAATATGCAGGCCTCAGCACTAATATTTTCCAATTTTTTTAATGTCTTATCCAAAATTTCATCTTTATAGTTTTTGTTATACGTGACAGTCCCACTTCTTACTTAGGTAAGTAAGGAATCCATCTTTGCAAGTTGATTCTGGACTGCAGCGTATAAACTATTCCTTTGCCAATAATTTTCATAACGACTTATTATCTCATTGATAAGTACTTTGACCCTTCTCTCCCATTCTATGAGCTAACTAATATGAGGTAGAATAAACTCATCGACATGGGATTGAAAATCATAACCAATTAATTTCTCTAAAGGAAAAGGTAACAACTATTCACCATCTGTATTTGATGAAGATGATCTCGTTGGAGAGGTATGGGGGCTTTCGGGTTGATCAACTACTACTTGTTTCTACCTTTGGGTGGCCGATCCTATTTGTGATAAAATAAATCAAGATTCAAACAAATAAATCTAAAGTGAAATGTAATTCAATATGGTAAATAATGTTGAAATATAAGTATACCTGCTGGCCTTGAATCATCTCACGTGTATTGAAAAATCTAGTTGGGTCATTGCTATAAATTCCCAAGTAATCTTCATCTAAATTTATATTATTTAAAACTGATATGCCCATTGAGTTGGGAAAGCCTCCAAGTGAGAGGGTTGGAATTCGAAATGAGGAGGAAATGTTTAGTGTCCCACTAGGGGTCGGAAGCAATTGGCATGGATTTACCAATGTTATTTTTCCTAATCCTCTGGTTGGCATTTTGAATATTATTGGTGGAGGGGGTGGTGCCACTGTTTGTATAGAAGGACTGTAATGTGCTAAAAAGTTCAAGAAAAACATATGAAAAACTAGAAAACAATGCAAAAACTATGAAATTAAATGAAGTACTATTCAAAACTTGTACCTTGTTATTGAGGGGTAGCTTGTCATGGTGCTTGAGGTGGCTGTGTTGGAGTAGTAATTGGTGGTTTTTGAGTTGTCTGTTGTTGGGATTGTTGAGGTGGTTGTTGAGAAGACACAAATGCATGTGACTAAACTGAGTGAGTTGGGGAAGATGGTTGACTTTGAGAAACATGTGTATGGTCCAAAGTCCCTACAATGTCATCAACATATGATTGTATGTCAATTCAATAGGGTAAAATTTAAATGGGAAAATGAAAATACAAATTTGGAATTTGTAAATAATACATGTAAGGGTATTACTTCTCTGGCGTTTAACAAATTCAAATGGTTGGGGGTTCGGAGATGAGTGAGCTTCCATTTCAGATTGTGAATCTCTTAATGCCTCAACATGTTGTTGGCCTCTTCCTCTTGATGTCACATTTTTTAGGGAAGGGCCTCCATAAATATTCTCTACAAACATAAATAGTTAATACATGTGCATAGTGTAATGTCGAAATACAAACTTAATAGTTTATACCTGTTGTTCTTCAAATGGAATTGAAAAATTCATCAACGCCTCATCTGTGCAAGTGGGAATTGGTTTGTCTTTTAAATTTAAAAGAGCCTCGTAATAAAGGCCAAGGAGATAGTTTGTGGAGTAAATGATAGGTTTTTTTGAAAGCTTTGCATTTGTAATGTCAGTTCTTATTTTTTTATAAAAAGGTGCACCAATCAAATTTTTGTTTTGCGATAGTTGCAACAATGTATGCAATGGCCCAGTTTGGTATATCTGTTTGCCGACCCTATAAAACTATTCTAGATTGAAAAAGGAAATCATTGCAGCAAGAAAGTGGTGTGCAATTGCTTGTGTATCCACACCACGTCTGGATTTATTGACATGAGCTGCAAATGCCAAAAAATAGTTGGAATTAATATAAATTTAAATTGTATCAAAATCAAAAACTGAATAAAAAATGATGAATGAAAATAGTTTACACTTACAATCAACATGGAAACCAAAAGTCGATTCGAGATATTTCTTATCATCTTTGATGAGTGTTGCCTTCATTATAACAAAGGGTAAATTTCTGAATGGGAGGCCTATAAACCGATGAATATTAGTTGGGTCGATACCAAATTGAAACAATCGGTTGTCATCCATAGTAACATTAAACAGAGTTCATCCTTTGTATTATAAAGGAGAGAAGGTAGTTCAAAATATCTTGGTCTATTTCGAAATGGGGCATCTTAATGAGCCCACCAAACTCACATGCATCGATCAAATCCTTGTATTCTGAATTCATTTGTAAAATAGTCTAGATGTGGGGGCACAAAGGATTCCTGTAGAGTATCTTGCCCGTGGATAGGGCTTGTGGGTTGATTGGATTTTCCTCTTGATTTTTGTCTTGAGCTTGGGATGCACTTGTAGTCACCATTGTAGTTGTCCTTGAGCTTGATTGTACCTGACCTGGATAATGGATTCCTGTATACAAGAAAATTTGAGAGCCGGAAAGTGTAAATGTGAAAATGACTGGCGGGAGGGTATTTATAGGACAAAACCAGGTGGTCAACAAACCTTGTCGATGCGCAACAACCTACCTTGTTGGCGCACGTCAATGAGTCTTGTTGACGCGCGTCAACGACCCTTGTTGGCACGTGTCAAAAAGACTCGCGTTGACACGCATCAGCGACCCTTGTTAGCAGCGTCAACAAGACTCATTGACACGTGACAACTAGCCTTGTTGCGTGCATCAATGAGTCTTATTGACATGTGAAACCCTACCTTGTTGACATGCGTCAACAAGACTCATTGACACGTTTCAACCTACCTTGTTGATGCATGTCAAAGAGTCTTATTGACGCATATTAATAAGGTAGGTTGTTGCGTGTCAACAAGGCGTCAGCGAGGATTGTTGACGTGCGTCAATAAGGCGTCAACGATGCTTATTAACGCACGCCAATGAGCCTTTGATGTGCATCAATGAGGCATCAGTGTTGAAAAATCTGTAGTCTCTCTGGCTCAAAAAATGGGCAAAAATTTAGTTATGAAAAATTGGTAAATTCACCTTTCACTGAAACCGGTTCTAGGGATATTCGCTAGGTATTTTCCACCTCCAATTTTCTATATGTTTCTTAAAATGAACCCTGGTAAGTAGAAGACATTAAGATAGAATCGCCACTCATTAATTCCATCGGCTTGAGGCACAACCCATAGGGGAATAATATATTCAATAAAGGAAGATACTTCTGCATAATGGATGATCAATGCTCTCTGAAGACTCCACCAATGATAAAGAAGAAAACCAATTCAAAGTAAGCATAAAGGATCTCTTTTCAAATTTTGATCTTTAAATTAATGATGAAATAGAGAGATGTGAAAAAGTGCAAGAAATTCACTCGACATCATGGTCGAAGATGATGAATTCAAGATGGTCATAGATAATATTCCCTCCTATTTTGATTCTTCAAGTGATGTAGAAATGTTGCATGAAGAAATGGAGGAAGTCAAAGAATCAAACTCTCTTCTCAATGCAATCATGGATGATCAAATGGAATAATCCCACTCTCTTTTCAAATCCGAGGAAAAAAAATTTAAACACAACCTCTACTCACTCGAGGATCAAATCATCATCACGGTGAAAACATAGCCTTTCATCTTTCACCTGAGCAAGAAGATTCAATAATGGATGGTCAAGATGTAGCTGAAAATTATTCTCATATTACTACCCCAACACGGTTCTCTACTTCTTACCAAGAAGAATATGATATGGATTTTGAGCTTGAAGGAGTGCCCTTCCCACAAAGCTTGGACCTCTTCTCCTTGTCAGTAGGTGTCATGAATCAAGTATTCCCATGTTTACGAGAAATTGAATCTTTAGCAATGAAAATCATGGAAGAGGTGACCGAGGAATTTTCAAATGAATCATGAGCCCATATGGATCAGATTTTTAACCATCTCCTATAGGCACAACAAGAATATTCTTCAAATGAAGATAAAAATGAGCCTATGGAAATTTAGAAGAACTATCTATACAAGATATCTTGAACGTTGCAGAAGAAACTAAAGATCCTCAACTTAGTCTTGAACTCTTAACTCGGGCCATGGAGATACAAGAAAGGTATGAATCAATTTGTGCTTCCTATTTTGGTGGACCAATTTTTTATGTTGAGATGGAGCAGTTGGATAATCTTGATGACTTCCTAATACTTTGGTTGATGAGAATGGACATGAAAGCATGTCTTTTTCTTCCACATTATGCGAAGAAGTTAATCAATGCAAAAGAAGAAAAAATTGTGAATATCATTTGGACATATCTAGTTTTGAAGACATCACCTCCTCCATGGAAGAAGATAACAGGAAAACATTCAAATTGATTTGTATTGAAGAAAATTGTTCGTAACATGGCAAAAATATGCAGCAATGTTTGGATTATATTCAAAACCAACTTGCTCCCACTATCTCGGAATGGTCCATCAATGCAAAACAAGAGTTCATATGGAAAAATCTAATGAAGGGTGAAGAATTATTACATGTCCAAACCAAAAGATGTAATTTTTAAAATAATATCAACAAGGACTCCAAACGAATGCATATTGGTGACAATTTCTCTAGACAACAAAGCGAGAGTATGCGTGATTATTTCCAAAATCAAACTACACTCACCTTACTCAAAGATCCAATTCATTTTGAACATGTTCCCATGCTCCAAAATCTCTTAAGGATGATGAAGACCTATGGCTCAATGATTTAACCTCCATGACCGAAAACACTTGGTTAGAGAAACAAAGTGGGATGTTGAGGGATGTTCTTGAATGGGAAGAAAACTAGTTTTTTCTCACTCCTTCCAAGTTTTTTACTGATATAAGAGACAATTTGAAGTTGCAATTCAAAGAAGATGAATTTTTATGACAATAGTAATTTTCCCACTCTGGAAGACATGGAGGGATGGTGTCCCATGATTGCGAGACATCAAGAGGAATCTTCAAAATGCAAAATTTTCAAGAGGGTAACCAAATTTTCAATGGATGAAGGAACATTCTCAATACAATATGAGTACAATGATAGAATCATGATCATTATTCTTCTTCTCAAGCCATGTAAGGGCATCAAAACATCATGGTTTGATCAAATAACAATTTTTTTGCTTCAAAATTCAAGCTTCAATCCACTATCTCATGATGGCATGTACTTTTCTCAACCCATTTCCAAGTATGTGTATATTATTTCCCCACCTTTGTAGTCTCCCCCTTATATATAATTTCCTTTTTTGGTGTGTGTATTTCCTTTCTATGTGCATTGTGTGTTTCCCTTTCTCCTTGTTTTGTGTGTGTTTCCTTCTTCTCTCTCTCTCTTGTAAGTTTTACATGAATCCACAAGGCCAAATGGATAAGGCATTGGTATTTATTTTGAAATGTTGAGATTTTGGGATTCTCCATGTCATGTATTTTCTACACTCATCCCATGTCATGTCCCCAAGCTAGAGCTAGTTGTTTTTGTGCAAATGTACAACAGGGAAATTGACAATTTCGAACATGACAACTATACCCTTGTGCCAAAATTTTCCTATCCTATCATTCCTAGGCACACCAAGTTCACCGAATCAGTCCAATAACTTCCCAATTTATGTTATCTCATTCCCCTAGGTGATTTAGGAAATTCTATTCATTCCCCCTAGGTGATTTTAGGAGTTTTTAAAAAATGCTCTCTCTGCAGGCGGTTGTGGGAAGGGTTATCACCGGCCTTCCAAGGATTGGAGAAATCTCATGGAGTAGAGAAGAAAATCCAAAATGGGTATGGAGGTGATTAAAATTCCATGGGATATCATGGAAGTGATTCTGGAATATTTTGGAAAGTTTCGAAGAAGTTGGGGTAGTTTTGCCAAAATTAGGGTTCACATGCCTAGTCAGTGCACAGACCAAAACAGTTGCTAAGATTTTGAAGGTGATTCTGGGAGCTCTGGATGAATTTAAGAAAAAAAAACATCTACGGAAAAATATTTCCAAGCCCTACAATATGGAGAAATCATTTTTTTCACAAAACTTTGGCACATTAGGTGTGGAAGTAGTTTTTCTCATGTACATGTGGAGTACCAAATCACAAATCCACTTTTACAAGGATAAAATTGAAGAATAAAAACATAATAACCTTATCATTGGATCCAAAAGTCTATTTCCATTCAGTATCATATAAAATAACATCAAAAACATCCATCGAGAGCTCAAGTTATCATCGTCTCAAGTTGTCCTCTTGGAGCGAGTTCGGGAGTTAGCCAAATTTTGGGAGGAAACGTGTCAGCTCCAAGAGCCTGGAAATATTTTTTTCCTTGAAGTCCCTTAAGGTCAGGGACATAAACCATGAATAAATTTTCCCATCCCCCATATGACCTCTAAAACCTCATGTGACCTTCAGGATCGTCAATTCAGCCCTTGGGTGCTATTGGGAGCTCAAATTCCCTGTCGTCGGATCTCGCCATGTGTCATCTCCAAAGTGCTATGGAATTTGATGTCCCTCATGTCCCTCAAATTTCAAGGACATCAAACCTTTAAAATTATTCCCATCCCTCTAGGGGAAACTTCTAGTCACCCATGTGACCCGCTTCCAACCCCTCAATGTTTTAAAGCTGATTTTCTAGCTCTCACTCCCTATCGTTAGATCACCACCACGTGTCGCCATCTTTCTCACCATGGAAATTTATGTACCTCATATCCATTTGAGGTGAGGGATGTCAGGGACATGAAAATTCACCCAAATCTAACTCCAAAACTTGAAAATTTTCTAACTCCTAGCTGCTTCTAACTGCTTCTCCATTGCCAGAAGAAAGTTGCAGAGAACACCTCAGTCCACCATTATTCTTCTGAACCAGGTCCGCCATGGAAATCAAACCTTCCAATAAATGAATATTCACAGGTTTCAAATAATATATTGATTGAAATATCCAGAGGAACAAATAATTAAAGAGAAGAGTGAAGGAATTCTTCAGAAACCTCCATTACCGTGAAATGAAGATTTGAACATATCTTACAAACCGGTGCATGGATTGAAAAACCGTATGTTGTTGAGTTATTCTATCTTAAAGGTCATTAAAAAATCATATTCAAACCTCTAATTTCCAATAACGAATGGTCATAGAAAATAAATTTCTCTTTCAGCTCCATGAAGAAAAAAGCTCAAATTCTCGTCAAACCGGCAATCGGATCGAAGAGAAATTTCACCAGTGAGACAAGAAGAAAAAACCTATCGTAATGGAGTTGATTTCATCACAAACAGAGAAAAAACAAGACCCAAAAATTTCAAGCTCCATTAATTTCTGCCATGACACTAGTAGTGGAAAAAATCAGTGAGCTACCTCTCCACTTTTCGGGGTTATAGTGGACGAAATCATGCAAAAATGGAGGGAATGATCGTTGAAAACTCTAGTTTCACATAAAATAGTTTTGCGCTATGAAGTCCCTATTTTTAGGGATATAAAGGGATTTGTTTTTTATCAGCATTCTTCCCTCTCCAATGAAAATTTCAAATTCTGAAGATCTTGTAGGCAAAATCATCTAAAATTCATAGGGAAGGGTCTCAAAACATCTGGTTTCTCTTTAAATAGTTTTTCTAAGATGAAGTTGCAATTTTATTGAGATATGAAGGACTGATTTTTATCGTATTTTTCCCCGGTGAAGCTCTTATGAGACATAAATTTTCCTTTTTCATTTCTAGGCTTTCTAGAAAGTGAATCATGATGAAAATTAGAGCACGAGTTCGTGACGAAGAGTTGAATCCAAGAAAGTTGTTCTTTCAAAAACAGAGGTTGTTTTCACCACTTACTAAAAATAACATATGTTATACTTCCTCACATGATATAAATGATGAGTCCCACTGAATTACAATTTCAATCAGTCAAGACAATCAGAAAATGGGTAAAATAAAAACTAAGACATAAAATGAATTCTTCCCAAAATAACAAGTCCCCAAATAACAACCTACTAAAAATAGAAATGTATTAAAAATAACAATATCTTGAGAACATATGATGTTGGAATATTTTAGATGTTTCAAAAGGTAAAATTGGAGCAAGACAAGTGATATGCCCAGAATATCATAGCACGGGCTCATATTCTAAAAATAGAAAGTTTTCATTTCGGAGTGGAAAATTGCATATGATTGTGTTTTCACCCACCTTACTACTTTTTGGACTCCCTTTTGGATAATGAGATGGTTTCATGAGTTGAAAATGAGGAATGAGAACTTCATGGAGGTCCTAGAAGCATCATCTTGAGTGCAATGGTTTACAGAAGCAAAGCAAGGCATCGCAAGGCACATCATGTGAATTCATCTTCATCACTTAAGGAACCAAGTGATCCAAAGTGAATTGGTCAAAACGATTTCAACAAGTCAAAGGGTTCATCAACCAAGTTTCAAGGAGGGTCATTGTGGGCATTGTATGTGTTCATCTCGAGCTTGCAGTGGTAAACATCAAAACAATGTTTCTAAACACTCATTCTATGGTCCAGGATGTCCATGCATCATAGAGTTTGCGGTCATCACTAGATTGGGAAAATGATTCAAAGTTATTCAAGGAGAAATTTTCATCGAGTGTAGAAGATTACCGGTTGAAGAAATCTTCTCTCAAAATTTAATGGTTGCATCAAGGCATTCAAAAAAATTTGTCAGGAGTGTTTTCCCCTCTATCCCTTCCCTCTTCCTCTCTTTCCCTCTCTTCTTTCTCTCCCCATTCTAATTATTTGTTATGAATCATCATTGTATTTCATCCTATTCACTTAAGTGACCTATTTTAAATTTTTAAAAATTATTTTCTCAAAATTATAAGAGAAATACGTAATTCATGGAAAATAAAATGTCACAAGTGGAATATGGAAACAAAGATTTGTGTGAGGGAGGTGAAAGGACAATTCAATTTTCTATAAATTGTAATGAGTTCTTCATTCCAAGGGGTTTTAATTCCAAAATTATTCTAGTTGGTTTTATTCTTGTAATTTCATAAGAGATATTTTTTCTCACTTGTGAGTGAAAAAAGTTACCCACTTTTCCCTATTCCCAATGTCTTCCATTCTCATACTATGTACAATTTCTTCTCGAGCATCAATAAAGAAGGAGTTTTGATCCTTTTTTATTAAGGGTTTTACCGATACTTTGTGTTCATTAAATTCTAATTGGTCTTGTTTTTTATTTGCAGTATTGTTTTTCGTAGAAATTACTCGATCTAATACAAAGAATCCATGAAATAGCTACACGACAATAATTGAAATTAACAACTCTATATTATATTTTTATTAATTCACTATTTCAATACACTCCATTATATAGGAGATGTATAATAAAAATTCTCACAACAACCTTTGTCTTCATATACAACTATACACCCATATGGTTTCAACCTCTCACCAATATAATAATAAAACAACACTAATTGTTTTATTATTCTAACTTACTAACTTACCACATACTAACCACATTTTACATTTACTATTTACATTTACATAGTAAATGTACTTTCACTAATTTACCATAATAATAATTACACATGTAATTATTATTCACCCATACAAATGGAGCACTAAGATATATTTCCTAACATTCCCCCCCTTAGTGCGAACATGGGGAAAACTTGCCTTTGTACTTGCACTTACTTTCATGATCTGATGATTTTACAGGATGATCATAAACCTAATAGATGGTTTTTCACAGGGTTGACCATAAACCGAAAATGATGGTTTTGCATAGGGTTTACCAACAACCGAAAATGGTGGTTTTACAAGTGGTGTACCACAAACCAAAAAGGTGATGGTTTTGCATAGGGTTTACCAACAACCGAAAATGGTGGTTTTACAAGTGGTGTACCACAAACCAAAAATGAAGGTTTTCAAGTGGTTTACCTATAACCACATCATGATATGCCAAGTACTATTCTTAGCCCTCATCACATCTCACTGCAGGGAATAACATAGGAAATTCTACTAAAATCTGCTGCATATATAGAAAATACCAAAAATGTAGAAAACTAGAAATGGAACATTGAGATCATGTTCCCCCCTCAATGTGAAATTTATTTTATTCTGCAAACCACAATAGGAACACTGCAACCAAACACTCTGCCAGAAATAAAAAGAAACAACAGGAACACACTGTATAAAAAAATAATCACCATAACTGATATGGCCCCGTCGTTGGTGACTGACGAGAGGTCGCTGAATGACCTCCAACCTCCTGTGCCTCCTTCCTCCAAGAAATTCACTTAGTATAGAAATTCTTCATATTTATAGTCAATTTCATCTGTTATTTGTTCATCTCTAGCTTCCCATTCTACAATTTTGCTTATATCTGTAGGTGTTTTTTCTTTTCCATCTACTATCCTCCATAGGTTTTTATTCATTAACTGCATCTGAATTTTTACTCTCCATGTATGGAAGTTCAGCCCATTAAATTTATATAATGGTGTATCCATTTTACTGAATCTAAATATCCAAAAAAATTGAATGTAGATTTGAATTACCTTTGATTCTCTGATTTCTTCAAAAAAATAGCAGTGATCAATGTGTTGTATAGTAAATTGCATGTTTCTCCCAAACTACGAACTGGGTTTTTTTGAAATTTCTACTGTAGCTTCCTGTATAAAAGATTGTTCCACATGCAAACTTTTGGGGAAACCTAGATCGCGAAACAAAAGTTACAAGATCTTCTTCGAGACAGATTTAACCTGCTCGGTACCAAATGTAGAAATTACTCTGATCTAATACAAAGAATCCATGAAATAGCTACACAGACAATAATTGAAATTAACAACTCTATATTATATTTTTATTAATTAACTATTTCAATACACTCCATTATATAGGAGATGTATAATAACAATCCTCACAACAACCTTTGTCTTCATATATAACTATACACCCATATGGTTTCAACCTCTCACCAATATAATAATAAAACACTAATTATTTTATTATTATAACTTACTAACTTACCACATACTAATCACATTTTACATTTACTATTTACATTTACATAGTAAATGTACTTTCACTAATTTACCATAATAATAATTACACATGTAATTATTATTCACCCATCAAATGGAGCTAAGCACTAAGATATATTTCCTAACAGTTTCTTCCTAAATTTAGTGCATGTGATGAAATTTCTAACCAAGTGTGTGCGGGAATCGACTCTCTACCTATAACATTAGTTCTCCTACCTTTTTCTCACTCCCCTTTCCCACTCTTCGAGACAAATTTTTCCATAGAAAGATATTGTTATATTTTCTACGGGGTTATTAGAGTGCCCTTATTGGATCCCCGGCCACAAGGCCACCAAGAAAATTCACCTTTATTCACACATGCATATATGACAACTACACCGGTTAAGTAGAGGGTCTTAGATTCCCATAGTGTTGGTAAGAAATCCATAAGTTTTTCCACTCAAAAATTTTCTTGCCACAACAACCACCTAAGGGGAAGCATATAGTTGGTACACTACAAGATGAAGAAGACACCCATCCCCTTGAGGAAGAAGAAGGAGAGATAGAAGGACTACAGGAAGATAGTGGTGGCCTAGAGCATAGGAGAAGAAAAATAGCCTATTGTTGGAGAGAAAAAAAAGTGCAAGGTAACCCCTCCACTGTAGCAAGAAGTTGAATTATTGGAGACACGCACAATGGAGGTAGACATAGAAGAGACTACTGAGGAACTTTAGTTTAAAAGCGTGCTAATAATAACAAGGACTCAAGGCATGAGGATATCACAACCCCTTAGGAGGTCACCAAGAACTTCACCTGTGAAAGTAGAACCTAAAAAGAAGAAAAGGTGCAAGTACATTCCTCATAGGGATGATCGGGAGGATAAGCTTTGAATATTCCAATTTAGAATGAGGATACAGAAGAGCATCAGGAAGAGGAAGTGAAGAAAGATGAAGAGGATTTGAAGGAGCAGAACATAGATAGTGGGGACATTATCCTAGAGATAGGTGAAGATAAGGGTGAGCCACTAGGTGTGCCCCCTACATGTGAAGGACCAGTATTAGATTTAGATGCCTGGATTCCAAAAGGTAAGAAATCAAGAAAGGGGAAGGAGGAATAGACATATGAGACACCATCTATTTGGTATGTTAATGACCCAATAAAAATCATATACACATGGTTCGAAAGCACTTTGGATCCCAAGGACTTATATGGATGGGAGCTTATGGATGTGAAGATGGTGACCACATGCACAAGGAAACAATTATCATGGATGATGCAGAATCATATGGATGATCCTAACTTCAATGTATGTGAAGGGTTGTGTGTCTCACACATATTGAAGAATGCACCCCATTCACACCATGTAACTATTAATCCCATTATCATATCAGATGAGTAGGTAAGTAATGCCCTGACTAGAGTATCTATTGAAGTTACGCATCGGAACATTGATAAAGTGGAAACCATTAGAGAATTGTTGGATGATAATAAGGACAAGGATACTAAGATCAAGTGCCTAACGATAGAAAAAGAGATAGTTGAGGTGATAGGGCATTCAATACTCAATATGGCAGAGAAAATTGGTGATGATATTTTGAGAAAGAGGCCGAATTTGGAGGACAAAGTTGCAAAGGAGTTTCCATCCACTTTACACTATTTACGCACATTGGTTCACATGATCCTAGATGAAGGGCCCATGAGAATTCCAAAACCCAATGATTCTATAGAATAGGCACAAAATGCTAAGGAAATAGTAGTGCACAAGATTACAAGCTATGAGGCCTTACTACAAACCTTGAAGGATGAGTTAAAGAAGGAAGATTTGGCATTAAACATGTGTGTGGCCCCAGATGTGATTATTAAGACAAGAACCATGGTTGAATAAGATGAGGTTCAAAAAGTAGTAAATAATGAAACACTTGGATGTGTGGAGAGGCTTACTTTGATAATAGAAAATCATGATGTGTTTGTAGCATCCCAGGACCCGCACAAGGAGAAAATAAAGGACATTGGTAAAATGGTAGCGTAGAAAATGGATTTTATGGAAGGTACGGTATTCGTCCGGCCAATTTTCTCAGGATACTACTAAATGAAGGTGAGAGTATGACACTTGATGAAATGGAGGCAGTACTCAGAGACGTCCCGAGATAAAACTAGTAAAGCACTAAGTGATCGGAATGACTTGGAGGAAGAGATCAAAGTAAAATATCCCGAGTTAATCCTCCTGTGGAAGAGTAGAGTACCAAGTATTCTTCCATTCTTTTTACATTTATTCTTTCATTATTTATTCGTGTTCATGGAGAGATAAGTTGTGATCACCCATTTCCAGGGATAGAAATGAAATTAGTGCGGGGCAATGTTGGGCTGATGAAATAAAACCTAAGTACTAAAGGCGTGGAAGGATTAAGTATGTGAACACATGGCACATAGATGCATGTGGAATTATAACAAAACGGGGCATGCCTAGGAAGGTTTGAATCGGGATAGCCATTTTTCAGTTTGAACCTAATTATAGACATGGAGTGTAGATAACATTCTCGTATAGGACTTGAAGATCATGTGAAGGTTATTTTTGATGAATAAAAAATTAAGTGTCATACATAGTTTTGAGGCTATTAATAGGATTAGACTACTTGTTGTATTATTATATAATATATTAATAAAGCGAGCTTGCATGCTCTTGTATTTTTCATGTAAGGGTGCATGGCTATTATTAGCATGTAGCCTATTTTTGAGAGGTGCATGGGTGGTGAAGGGAAAGTCTCCACCCCTATAAATATGTATTGATTTACACAGTTTAGATAGTTCGATGTTTTGTAGAGTTATGTTGCAAGTTTGTGAGTGTGCATGACTATGATGATTGTGTTATGTATGTATGAAGCTTATGTGTTTTATAAAAATTAATATAATGGATCTTTGTGGTTGGATATTAATTATAGACACATCTATGAATGGATCTTGCATGGTAAAGTTAATATTGGTTCTTGTTTAATTGTTCTTACATATGGTTAAGATCAAGGTTTGGTTTATGCATTTATTCATACTTATTTATCTATTTAGATCTAGAATATCTTATTAATCATGCTAACTCCTTGAAAAAAATTGACATAAAAGAGGAACCTGGTACCCTTGTGTTCTTCGGGTGAGCGATCAATTCAGGTTGAGTTATGTGCAAGAACGACTTGGGATTTTGTGGGTCAAATCTAGGCTACATGTAGCCTTAAAGGTAAACTGCAATCCATCTGATGTTTTATATCACAACTTTCTAATCGTTGTCAACCATTTTACCATATTCTCCGCAACGATGTATATTTTCTTTGGGATTCGACTATCAGAAAGCCTTTGACAAAATTAAACAATATCTCCTATCACCACCTATTCTCACACCTCCTCATGAGGGGTATTCATTTTATGTATACATATCTACCTCAAAGCATGCTCTAGGAGCCATGTTTTCTCACCATGATAGCCAAGGTCATAAACATGCCATATACTATATCAGCCGCACACTCCATGACTATGAAACTCATTACACCGAGGTTAATAAAATTTATTCTACTTTATAATTTACCACTTCAAAGCTTCATCAAGTATCTTCTTAATCATAAGACCTATGTCTTTACCATATTTAATCCACTTAAAACCATGCATTCTAAACCATATCATAGCAATCGTATAACTTGATGGATTATTCTTATGACTGAATTTGACCTCGAGTTCATATCACAAAAATCTATTAAGGTTCAAGATATTGTAGACCAGCTCACTTGACACTCCCTTCCCAACAACCAACTTCCTCATGAATACTTTCTAGATGAATTAATTAACAATATCGATGAATACGAATTCATCCCTATCAAAATGACCCTCTTCTTTGATGGATCTAAATGCTAACAAGGAGGAGGGGCCAATGTTTTTCTCATACCACCATGGGATATTCCTATTCATTTATCATTTAAACTTAACTTTGAATGCACTAATAACATGGAAGAGTATGAAGCTTTGATCATGGGCCTTACGACCATTATTCTCCTAGGTGTTCACATATTAGAAATCTATAGAGACTCATAACTCATCATTAATCAAATCAAAGGAGAATACCAATGTAAAAAATAAATATAAAGCCAACGTTGATTTTCTCCTCGCACTTTTGATCATTATACCATTTAAACCATTCCATGATATTCTAATAAATTTGTAGATACAATGGCCTCTTTAGGAGCCCTCATTCCATTAGAAACTGAAGAATCAAAATACAACACTAAAGTATATGTGGTCATTTAACAATTGGATTACCCCTCACATTAAAATGAACTCCCTCCTATCAACATTGTTGACAATGATCCAACTAATTTGTGGTATACACAAATCTATGATTACCTTGTTGAATCTAAAATCCCATCCGACTTAACATGCCACCCACTTTGTCATCATAAGTGGTATCCTTTACAAACATAGTTTTGATGGTATCTTGTTAAGGTTCCTTAAATCACATGAATCAATCAAATCAATTGAAGAAGTTCATGATGGTATTTGTGGTGGAAATTTCAATGGAAATTCCATTGCTAAATGTGTCATACAACTAGGGTACTACTGGCCTACTATCACTAAATATTGTTGTACATATGTTAATAAATGTGTCAAATGCCAACTTCATTCATATCTCATCCATGTCCCAGTCAAGCATTACAACCCGCTTAGGACTTATGGCCTTTCTCTCAATGGGGTTAGACCTCATTGGTGCTATCAATCCTAAATCATCTCAACAACATCACTCCATTATCACAACTATTGAATACTTCACTAAATGGGTCGAATAAATTGGGACCTATTACTAACTTCATATATCAATACATCATATTCCATTTTGGTGTTCCCCATAAACTTATCACAGACAATGGAAAATATTTTAAGAATAAAGAACTTAAAAATCTCTGTGACACCTTCAACATCAAACTCAACTTTTCATCACCATATTATCCCCAAGAAAATGGATAGGCTGAAGCCTCTAACAAAACACTTGTCAAAATCCTTATGAAAACAATAGACGATGTAGGCAGGAATTGGCATCTCCAAATCTCGTTTTATCTCTGGGATTATCGAACTAGTATCTATACTCCTACATGAGCTATATTCACTCATCTACGAATTTGAGGCTATCCTACCTCTCAAAGTCCAAATTCCATCACTTCATGTGTCCCTTAAATACTTCATTCCAAATGAATAATATCACCAAGACCGCTTAGCACAACTTGAATTATTAGATGAAAAACATATAATGGCCCTCAAACATCATCAAGTTTATCATGAACATGTTAAACGAGCTTATAACAAACATATCAAAGAGCATGACTTTAAAATTGGTGACCTTGTACTTAAATAAAATACAAATGTCACTACATCATAAGAGTAAACGTGGAAATTTTTCCCCTAATTGGATTGGTCCATACGTCATCACTCACGAGTATGGTTTAGGAGCATACCATCCTACTTCCCTTGATGGTAAACCTGAAAAGGAACCTCTAAATTCCTTTCACTTGTGGCCTTTATATTGTTAAATGATTGATCATCATGACAATAGTTACATCTAAGATCTTATCACTCCATCAAACCATCCATCTTATCACAATAATGATTTAAAAGCATGTGGTCATATGTCATTATCCTAAATATACCTTAAAGATGAGCACCACCTTTCACTATGAATGAGTTCCTCCTTTGTAGGAACCCCTTAATCATTATACCCACCTAACATGTACCAACTGAAACCATGACATGGGGCACGTGTGTATAGGTCATATACGCATCTTTTCCCCTCCTTGAAATGGTCTATTAGGGTCTTTCCCTAAAATAAAATATATATATGTAAAATTCATTGGATGCTTCTTATCAAAAAAAATCAAAAATACAATCAACTGATCCCTCAAAGAACAACTATTCAAAATATAAAATAATTATAAAAAAGTAAAAAAGTAGACTGATCCTTGAAGGATAGTTAGCAGATTAAAATATTAAAATGATCCCTTGAAGGATGGATATTTGTAAAAATCAAAATCAAAAATTAAAAATGTAGACCATACCCTCGAAGGATGGCTACCCATGTGTAAAAGGCCTTCCTGCATTGATCATCCTCAAAACTCAACGCATCCTAGGAAAGCTTTCCACATTGATTGGCTTTCCCATTATAGAAAACTTCCTGCATTAATCAGTTTTCTTCAAAAACAAATATGTAAAGATGGGGCATTTCCCTATGAACTCATTTCCCACATTGATCTACACATACAAAACCCTTTCATGTCCTAGGAAGGTACATTTATCTCATCTTATTTTTATTAAGATCTTATGTAACTATTTATTGATAATCTCATTTAAATTTCATTATTAAAGCTAAAAGTGCAAGTTCTTTTAAATTTTCAAAACCCATCACGTATGTCTCAAATCCATAATGAGGTAATCATTCCATTTTTACCTTATCTTATTAGTCACATTTTGATAAGAATCCATTTCAAGATCACATTTTAAGTCATGTTATACATAATCATTTAGACATTCAATAACATTCTACAAACACACCATATTCTCTATCATCACATTTATCTACTTACACATATAAAAATACATCATAATCTAACTTATTTATAAACATATAATATAACATCATCATATACTACGAATTATCAACACATGAAATATAGACCATAAACCACATCACCACCATCATATATAAATAAAGTCCAAAATACATCATGATCCAACACATATAACAAAGACATACATACATCATCACTGTTGTATATCACAACAAAAACATCTCAAAATAGTAATTTCATAAATATCCAAGGCTTCCAAACGTCATACATAAAATCTATCATCAATACATATCATCATCCAAGTAAACTAAAAATTTCAAGAAACTCGTTAGTAGGGATAATGCTTCGCTCTCCTCCTTATGCACGTGTACCACCAACAACTCTAACATCGCCACCGTCTCCTCCCTCACCGCCACCTCCTCTCTCTGATCTTTTTGGTGGGTGACCCACACTCCCTGCGTTCATACTAGGGCATGCCGCCTTCACGACCAAATGATCAAAGCATATAATACAACATCCAGGTAATCACAGATCACCATGTCAACATAGTATTGTAACTCTTCCTATAGTGTCTGATAATGGGCCATAGAAATCATCCCAGAAATTGTAGATTCTAATCTCTCGCCTCTAGTTCGTTCCCTCTTCCCACTAGAATGTGCCATCACCGCCAAATTTTGCACCAAAAATATAAGACCCTATAATCCCCAAGGCCTTCTTCAATGCATCCCACTGCGGTATTTATCCATATCTACAATATCCTAATCCAACTATATCCCGAGTCCATCCCCCCGCTGAATCACTACATTGTCTCACTCACTCGCAATCAAAGCATCTCTGACCCCTATGAGATCATCTCTCTCTCTCGAGCCATATCCCTCTCTCCCTCCACCATGTCCTTTTCGGTCATCACCTCCGCAATAAATACTACCAGATCATCATCAAAACCTCCTCCTCATCATCATCATCGATACACGAATTGTGACTGTGTCCTATGTGTGTTCCTCCTCCACTCGAGCATGAACCCATCTCACTCATTGTACTACTCGAGTTCTATCAAAATATCTCAATGATCAGGTCCACCATGCTCTATAATCTATAGTAAATCCCACATCATCAATTGGCACAATTTCACCATCATCATTAGGTCCCATAGCCCCTTTCTCCTCAACAATAATCATAGGAATCGCCACAACTTTCCTCGAGGTCTTTGTATCTCCATCCTCCCATTTATATTACACGGGCTCCTCGGGCACACCTTGAATCAACCCAAACTTCCTCCTCACCCGATGAAAACACAATAACTCATACTCTCCTTCTCTACGAGCCTAAAACCATGTATCTTATTGTGTTCCCACCAACTCATACTCACAACTAGACCAATCATAAAAATCTAAACAAGGCCTCCAAAAAACATCACCTTCATGTATCCCCGATAATAAATCTCGTAAAAGTTAGCCCTCTCTTTTTCTTCCGCCCCAGTCCCTTGTCCTATCACCATCTTATAAATCCAACATGAATCTCACCAATAGCCCATGGCAGGCCCAATGGTCGACTAATAGAAATATGTTCATATGCCCAACATTGTAATAAAAATCCAACATTAATCCCATACCGCTTGTGGGCCTTCCAAGTCTACAACTCTCTGAATGTCTGTGTAAGCAAAGTGGGCCCCCACTTAAACATTTTTGGATCCCCATTATCTCCACCACTACACCTGTCATCATCCAAGGGAATCGGCCACCTCCCGAATCCGGTAAAGAAAAACATGAGATGGTCATCATCATCATGGTCATCCTAGTACAACCATCCCTCCCAGGCTCATACAATGACTAATATGCAAATGCCCCTGACTCATATCTCACATGCTCTGCCTCATCACCATACAACCTCTGCATCACATCTAATCTCTTCACCTCACTGATGGTGTATATCCCCTCTCCACAAATAGGAAATTTTAGGATCCGATGAATGTCCTCTAAAGTGAGGGTCATCTCTCCAATGGGAAACCAAAAAGTGTAGGTGGAAGGATTCCACCACTCTAATAATGCTAGTATCAAACCCTTACATTTTTGAATCCATATGTAATCCCTAATACCACTGAAACCCACAACCTCAATATGCTCCCAATCATCATCTATCATATCTTCCCTCACCTCATCTAAAATAAGTGGTATACGATCTCAGATCATCAGCTTTGCATCCACCTGCAAACACAAAAACACATTAACATCATCACAAAATATCAAAATATCATTAATATCAACATTAACATTATCACAAAATATCTAAAACATTAACATCAATATTAATACATCAACATCAACATCATCACCAAATTGGCATCAAAAACACCACAAAACATTGAAAAAATTCCATAAAAATCATTATTTTTCCATCAAATATTCAAATTTCCAAAAACAAATAGTTGAATCACTAATGATTCACATCAATCACTAACAATTGCATTAATAGTTAGTGATTCATGTTTTTCCAAATTAGATAATTTTTACACCACCAACACGACAAAAAATTCTAAAAACTACGAAAAATCAATAAAAAAAACTCATAAAAACTAGTCAAAAATCACTCACCTCTACCATAGTTGGTTTGCGGTGCCTGTTTAACAAAGCCATTGCACTTAAATCACCTCAAATCATGTTTTTACACCCAATATCACTATGCAATTTTGTATTTCACTTGGTTAAAATGGTCTTATCACATTGAAATCAGCTATTTATAGACTAAAATTGACATCAACACAATCATTGACAATTGCCTTAATCGTCGGTGATTTCTATGCAATCGCTAGCGATTCATCCCATTTTGGCATCCATGCCCATTTTAATATCAAATCATCACTTTTTTCCACAAATTTTTCTCTTTCAAATGACCCTAGTCTTTGAAACATTAAATAATCAATAAACGAAATCAATATTGGGATTCATTATTTGTTTATGGATGCATGCCCTTTGGCCCCATCACTTGACTTCCCCATTTATTTAGCCTACCTTCGTGGATCATACATCTATAGGTATCAAGCCCTTTGGTTCCCCTATCATTTGATTCCTTGGTAGCACATCTTGTTTTGGTACCCCTTGGACTAGGGAAACTTTTTACGAAACACATAACAAACCTATCTAATCACAATTGTCAAACTTGGTGTTCCTTGCACTACGTTGTAGTCACCCCATTTTGAGGGGGGATCACCCATACAAACAACTCATCATTGTTTTTGTCTAATGCTTTGCCATTAAACCGCTAGACAAAAAGGGGAAAATGTAGACACCAAAAATCTACACCCCTCATCTTTATTCAATTAATTAATTAAATACATCGATATTTCATACCCTAAATCATACCCACCATTTAATCATACTACATTATCAAAATAATTTATTCCTAAGTCTAATATTCAATCAACATCCAATATTTATCATGACTCTAATATTCCATGATATTTTACCTTCATGTAAATCCCTTATCACATTATTTTCCCCTATCTTAAATAAGACCTAACCACCTAGATTAACTTAATCATTTTCTAAACCACCCAAATCAACCTAAATCTATTTTCCATCTAAAACCACTTTTAACCTATTTCTAACTCCCTTATCTCAACAAACAAATCATTGTCATTCACCCACTTACAAAATCATCTACAAACCTAAATTAGACAAATCCAAACATTAAAAAAATCAAGTATAATCTAACCTATTTTGTCACCCTCTAAAACAAACACAACACATCCCCTAACAATCTAACAAATTATCCACTCGAGATCCAAATCAAATAGCCTTGATTTGGAAGTTGTTTCAACCATTTTTCCTCACAAAGCTCAAACAACCTGAAATCATCGGCGATTTAGGTAATCGCCAACAATTATTTAAGCTATTTTTCCATCCTCTCTTTAGGATCCTCAATTTCATTTCATGCATTCTTTCTTTCAATTTAGTTTCACAACCTCCTATACATCATCATTCAACACTTGGATATCAGAATCAATATCAAGCATTATTATTTACATTCATTGAGCCTCTTGGAGAAATTTTGGATCACCTATGAATCAACTCTTCACCCTTCAGTCTGCAAACTTCATCAGCCACCACAGATTACTCTACAACAAGGTTTGAGGATTCTTTTAGTTCCACATCAATCTCCACGTACCTCTTATTTTTTTATTCATCTCTTTTACATCATCTCTAAATATTTATCACTCTATGACATCCGTTTAAACTATCGAGATTTGATTTTATTGAACTATTCAAAATTAAAATAATCATCAGTGATTGGCCCAATCGCAATGCGATTCCTATCAATTTTACCTTTCAACAATCTTTATCAATTTTTCATCAAATATCTTTTATCTATCATATCAAACTGGTTGCTTCTAACATATTTTTGAGCATGGATTACTTTTAGATGGAAATTGGTGGCCCTTCTCATGAAATCACTAGCATCCACTCCTTGTTGATAATTCGACACCCTTTCTATTGGGAACAATATGATATTTTACATGATCTGACTTTGTGTGCCATCCATCACGCTCCTTTAGATGAATTAGAGAACATTTTTGAGTTCACTTAGGAGATCCATCAAGTAGTAGAAGACTATTGGCATGCGTATTTTGTTTACATACTCATTGAAGCTGAACTTTCTTGGGTTACATATGAGGTTGAACAGGACATCCCTTTCAAGCTTGAGTTTGAGCCATAATCTATTTCTGATTTGTCTCTCATTCATTTCTTATCTATCTTCTATCATCTTTTGTATCAACTTGTCATATATCTTTCCTATATCAGTTTATCATGTATCATTTATTTATTTCAATCCACTTAATTGTTTAAACAACGAGATGACATCCTTCGAGGAATCCCTTTGGATTCTTGGAATCAGCCTTTGTTGAGAAGCTCACTTATCCATATTTCTAATCATATCTTGTGTAGTGTCTTTGATCACAAAGGTTTTCTTGTTAAGGAAGAATTTTGTACACATATTTTCTGAGCACAACATCAAGCATCATCAATCAACATCTATGATTATTTTTAAACCCAAGCGTCCTCGGAGGTCAATATATTTCTATTTTATTACTTTGTTAATTCAAGTAGGAGTAGTAATATTTCTCAACATTCTAGCACGCCCAGTGGGAAAAAATACCTTATTTCATTATTACATTCATCAAAATTTTACTACTTTTTATCTTCTAGTTTTCTGTTTAGTAATCACTAGCGATTTGGTCAATCACCCATGATCGGGTGAATCACCATCGATTCAATCAATCACCGACGATTTTTCATAATTCTTTTGATTACTTTACATCTTTCCTGCTAATCAATGTTTTCTATTTCTGGAGGATTTGTTTGCTGGATTTCTTATTGCTAAAACTAAAAATGTAAAATTGCAAAAACTAAAAAGGAAGTTTTCATGATAAGTTTCAAGTCAAAGTGAAGAAGATTTTGGAAGATGTAAAATTTTTGAACCTTTTGATGATCGTTTTGAATTGTATGATTTGCATGGGGACCTTATATCTTTGACATAGTTTCTTAGGTCATTTATGAAGGTTTTGTAACAATAATGTGATGTTTTGATTGTCTGGGTTTTATGAACGATCGTTAACATGATAAATTGGTTTAAAACCCTAGCTAAGAGTGACTGGAGAATAAGTGGTATAGTGAGCCTATATTTATTGATTTTTCTAAAGTAATTTTTGTATATAAATCCTGCATATTTCCAAAAATGTGCATTAGTGCTTGTGACTATATGTGGGCCCCACCTGAAAAGTATTGTTTCTAAATATTTTCAGAGTTTAAGGTAAGATTGTCTCAGAAGAAGTTGCAAAATAAATTAACATTATTTTTATCCCTTGTGTTTTAATAAATTTTCATGATAGTTTCAAATCACAGTTGAGGTGAAAAGGGAAAAGTATGCCCTATTTATGGTGACTAGTTTATAAGGCATTTTGGAGCAGGTTGTGGTAAAATTGACATGATAAGAACTACATGAGGAGTTAGGAATCCATTCAGGTTTTTATAGTCCTTGTTCAGAGATATTTGCAATTTTATATCAAACCTATGTTTTTATGAGGTATGAAGAAGTTATGACCTATTCTTTGAGGGTCAAATCTAGAGGATGCTTTTTCTAGTAGGGTGTCAAATGGCTTCAAGAGCTAAAGAGGTGTATCGAGTTATTATTAATTGATTAATGTTTATGAGTATTTATACATAATTTATAAGGGTGTTAAATTCTTTGGTTAAGTGTGGAATTTTTTTGTGGTGGAGTATGTTGAGCCCATGCTTAGTTCTTGAGTCCTAAAAGGCTTAAGAAGTAGTTTGCAGAGATTGACTTGGTTGAAGACCTTTATCTTGGACTTTGAAGGAGTTCCAATATGTTATGGAAAGAGTATTTAGAATTTATTCCATTGATTTATGTTTTTTTCTTTAGTGAAACTATTTGATGGGTCATTCAAGTCAGTTTGTAGATAATAAGGTTTCTTAGTTTTTAGGACAAGATTGCTCAAGTGAAAGAATGAATTGAATGAAGCATGAGATAGATTATTTTAAGATTGATATTACTTGGAGAGTGAATATGAATTAATTTTCTTCCTATTTAATTCCTTTTGAGGTCATGGAAGTGTTAGCAAGGGTGCAAACTAGTTGAGTTTATAATACTATTTTCTTGGCAACATGATTTGGAGAATAGGAAAGTAGCTATGGTTTGAACCTATGAATGTTTCATTTGATATAACTTGCATGTATCATATATACAGGTCTTAAGAATTCCAAAGAGTGGCTACATGCCATATTTTAGTTGTCTTGATGCCCAAAGTGAAGACAAGGTGTTGGAAACAAATGTTTAATGAAGGATATGAGCCTTTTAACTTATGTTATGAATTATTAAATTGGTACAAGAAACTTTAAAACAATTTATGATGGTTATATGTTATATTACACATGTTTGGTGAATTTGGGAGCTTGGATAATCATTATTTTTTCATTTTTGGTTTTAGCTCATCCTAGTGATGGGGTTTTTAGCTGTTTAGTGCAAGTTGAGTGGTTTTTGGCATGGCTGACCTATATGGGTCATATGTGACAATTTTAATGAATGTATTTGAATTTTTTAAGTTATAATGGTTTATATAAATATATAGTACCGGCCTCTCTTATGTTTGGAAGAATTAAATCATATAAAGGCAAAGTTTGAGTTCAAATTTGAAATAGTGTTTCTAGAGGGAAAATGTTACCTACATGAGAGTGTAAGTTCGATCAAGGACGTGTATTTAGAACTGAATAATATTTTGAAAATATTAATATTGATTCGAGAGAATGTGTGTAAGGGTTTAGATCCAAGACAAGTCCAAGAAGAAGAATATAGAGCGAGCTAGAGTAATGAGGGTTTGATTTTGATTGTGATGTTGACATCAAGCTGAATTAGAGATCTCCATCAGTTGTGGAAGCAAGAAAAATAGAGATAATCATTTTAAGGTGGATGAGTTTGTGTATATATCATCATCATCAGTGTCCGAGTTGGTGATTAGTAATCTTAGGGGTTGCGGCCTCCTTATGGAGTGGATGCTTCACTAAATTAGGGGTTCGTGCTCCTTGTAGGGTTAGTGCTCTACTAAACTAGGATTTTTTTATCCTTATGGGGTGGTTTCTTAATAAATTTGAAACATGGAAATATAATTTTTTTATTTCATTTGGTTTTATTCCCGTTTAGGTTTTCCCACTTATATTTGGTGTTCTTGTGTACTCTCTTGCTCTTGCTCTTGCTCTTGTGTATGTTTACTTCTTTGCTTAAGTAAACACATATATGGTTTATGGTTAATTGAATTGTTGTATAAATTATAATGAATGATGAATTCTAAATGGAATAAATTTTTATAGGAAAAATTCACCCCCTCAGTCCATTGTGCTTTCAATAATCGGTATCATAACGAGTCCTTATGAAGCAAGTCTAATAGCTTGGAGGAGATTTTAGAATAAAAATGATGGGAATGTCTTCAGATGTTGAATTTGTATTAAGGAGGAGGAATTAATTTTCTCGAGTCAATGATTCATGTCTTACAACATCAAATCAAGGATGTGAAGATAGAGCATGGTCAAACTATTCGGGTTTTGGAGTCACAGATGGAGAAGTTTTCTAAAACCCTAAAGGTCAAAGAAGAATATTGCATCAGGTATGAAGATAAATTAATATCCTTAAAATCATATTTGGAGTAGGAAACCAATAGGTTCAATACCTATGAAAAGTTATAAAAAAATTCAAAATCCCTAAATGACATGTTGGAGAACCAAAGATATTAAAATGACAAATTAGGTCTTGGCTACATAAAGGAACCTTTATAAAAGTATGAAGTGAAAAATTTGGACCTAGTGATGTTGTTAAAGCCATGAAGGATGTCAAAGATATCAAGCAGATGATCGGGAAGCCAAATGTAATGAAGTATACAAGTAATTTCAATGGTGTTTGTTTCTCTTGCAGCACTTTTGGTCATAGAGCTAGGGACTGTAGAAGGTCTGTTAAGAATGCATTTCCATGGAGAAATGGTTGGAATGATAATTAATATTAGTCAAAAGAAATTATATGCTACAATTTTCATAAGAAGGGTCATATTGCTAAGTTTTTTCTTCATGATTCTCCTAATCAAATTTGGATGAATGATAAGAAGCATGGAGTTGTGTTTTATAGTTGCAATCAGATTGGGAATGTAGCTATATTTTGTTATTAAAAAGACTCTAAACAAAGGGATGATGCTTATATAGGTAAGAGTGATCCTGTTTCATTCAGTGAAACAAATTTGGTCATATTTCAAGATATTGTAGAGGAAAAATGAATACTTACAAAATAAATGAAGATGTCAAGTCCGAACATGTTGAGAAAGTGAAAGAAGAACTCAAAAGGACAAAAGGTGATTCTAAATTTATTGGTACTAATAATGATGAGTCTATTACTCATGAAGGTCTGTTTATTGTTGTTGAACCACAAGAATTGTTGTTATCTTCTCATATATTCCCAAAATAAGTAAGAGAGAAGAAAAGGTTTAGAAGTTAAAAGAGTTGATGTTGGATCTTGGTGTCATGTCCCTTGAGGGAATGAGTGTTATTCCTTTCTAGGTTATTACAGATTATTTGGGTATCTCCATTAGGCTTTATGGATCCATTCCTCATGAGTTAAATCATGTGAATGTATTTTTATTTTTTATTTGTTTATGATCTCATTCATAAGATCCTATTCCATGTCAAAGTATCTTCGTTTGAGTAAATATTGACTAGTTTGAAGTATGGGAGTTTTATGGTGTCAAGAGGTATATGATGTCTTTAAAGTGTGGAAACTGTTTCAAAGATTTTTATTCAAAATAAAATGTCTAAATTTGTTCTAGTATTATTTCTAAAGGTTAATGAGTCTAAGTTATGTTTCATGTTAATGGTATTCTCAAAATGTCATCTATGAGTTGAGTCTCAAAGATCTATTTTCCTCTAAGGTTATTATCATGATGTCTCTAATTTCATAAGCTTGTGTGTTCTAGTTCAAAATCTAGAAGGTGTCATGATCCTAATCTATGGAAGCAATCACAAGATTATATATCATTTAAACTTAAAAGGAAGAAGGATCTTAGAGTCTGCATAAGTAGAGGAATTGTTATGAAGATCTCTAAGTTTGTTGAAGGATGTAGGGTATCTTGAGATGAATGAGATAGGTGTTCAAGGTTTGTTATGGTACCAAATGCTAAAAAGGTGAATCTTGTACACTCATGAATGGTCAAGAGTTAAGGATATGTGTGTTATCTAGTTGATTAATACTAAATGAGAGAAAGGTCAAGTTGAAATCCTAATTTTTGCAACCAAGGAGGTCTTGTCATGGATCAAGTTAAGAAAAATGGAGAAAGTGATATGTATGTTACATCAAGTACAAAATTGAAGTGGTGAATGAACTAGATAGTTTCTCAATATATGAACATGAGGTATAATGCAATTTTTTATTTTCTCTTGCATCGGAAGTTTTTATGATCTAAGATAGAGAAGGAAGAGTAGTATATGTGCACACTCAAATGTAACTATGCATCTAAAATGGAAATGCATCACTATGAAGTTAATTATATGAAGGAGGTAAAAGAATCAAAAGGGTAAAGTATGAGATTACTTGCAAGTATAAATGAAAGGTACAATTGTCTCGGGGGTATTGAAATGGGTCTACAAAATTCGGATTTGTTTGATGAAGATCTACAAGTTGCAAGACCTAAATGAAATCCAGAATTTGTGAATACATTTGTATCAGTTTAGTGAGAAGTTGAGTTTGATCAAGTAATTTCAATGGATGTCAGTGAACTCAGTATGAGGTGGTAAAGAAAACATTGAAATATGTTAGTAGGCTTGAGGAAGGCACTAAAGTAGGGGCAGCTACACGTCGGTTCCTCTCTAAAGTAAGAGGTGTAGTGAATATCAAGGTCTATAAGAACATCAAGGACTATGTTGTTTCTTCAAGATCCCATGAAGTTTTTATAATTTGTGTATTATCATACTAATAATAATATAAACCTTGAACTAGTGTGAGTACATGTTGAGCCATTGTTTAATCATCTTTGTGTTAAGTATCACGAGGTTTCATGTGCTTCATAATGATGAGCTACATGTGTGACTGATGTTTAGATGTCCTTGTTTTGGTTTTGTAAGAATTCTTGTAACTAAGGGTTAGGTTTCAAAGAGCATCATGACCTGATCACTCAAAGATAATTATCTACTTTATCAAAATGAAAATTCATTCCAAGAATAATGAAAGGTTGATTCAAATACCTTGAGTTTTCTATGTATGGTTTTTGTGTCGATACATCATCACAAAGTAGCAGAGTAAGCTTCAAAATATGTCAATGTATATTTTTTTCTAGTGCAAGTATATAAGATGGTAATGGCCTTGATCTCATTACTTCAAGATAAGAGGAATGATGTACGTAGTTTTTGAAATCTATGCAAAAAAGTGTTTAAGTGATTTACTAGTTAGAGTAAGTTTTTTTTCAATGCAAATGAACTAAGTTTAATTTCAATAAAATTGTAAAAGATTCCTTAAAGGTATGAAATGAGCTAAAAATATAAAATTTTCAGTATTGAATGTATGGTGACTTGTGTATGAGTGAGGTGACTAAGGTTTGTGTATATGTCAAAATGATGACCTTGAGAATTTTAAGGGTTTTTACGAGACATCGGGTACTCTATGACGGAATGAAATATATGTGTCTCAAAATGACTCCATGACTAGAACAAAAGGTGTGATGAGGTACTGACAAAAATGGAGTAATTTTTAGAGGATGAGAATTTCTAGTGTGTCCCACTTATGTGTGTATCTTAGAGTTCAGAGGAGTACTTCAAGGGTACTTATATGCATTTGAAGGAAAAAGATGAGAAAGGTCAAAAATGTATCTCATGATGATCAAGCTAAAACATTAACAGAGGTATCTATGAGCTGATTCGAGAGTTTGATTAAGGTGTCACAGGTATGGCATAGTAAAATCCAATACAAAATGCAAGAATGATAAAAAATTTATCATAAAAAAATGAGTATGGAGCTTGATCAAGGATAGTATAGGGATTTGAAATTTCTTGTGGTCGGTGTATGGTCATTAAGGTCAAGCCAAAAAAATCAAGGTGAAAAATGTTGTACATAGGTCTCGAGAATGATGAAAGAGGTAGGGGAGCTCATTTCTAAGCTTGATCATGCATACAAAGTGTCAAAGAGGACTGTTAAGCCATGACAGAGATAGGGAGAAGCTGTTTCACTCTAAATAAGATAAGTAAGGTCATGAAGACCTATATGGTAGAGTGAAGACTATTTGTAGGGTTAAGAGCTTGAGGAGAAATTTTTGAATCAAGAAGGTTATGTGATAATTGAATGGAATCTTCAAGGATAGTAATGAAGATGTGGTGTCATCCTCAAGGAATTTTTGCAAGGTATGTGACCTCTAGTATTTGTGTTTTTCATTTAGGTTGTGGTCTAGAAGATAATGTGATTGAGAGAGTTTCTTACAAGGAAAGGCAGAGATGGATTCAATGGATTACCAAACAAGCTACTAATTTACTATAATTATAAGTTGATTTTGGTGGAACTATGTAGGAATATGGATGTACTATACATAACTTGTAGGGACAATAAGATCTTGGGCATATAATTCCCTATCTCACTAGGCAATTACACTTGTAGATATTTTTCCCATTGTGTATATGTGTATTCATTAATGTCAAATCCATTCATGGAAAATGGTGTAATGAGATCATATGAGTCTCCAAAATATGCTAGTATAAGGTCAAAGATGAAGGTTGATTGGTAGTGTCATGTTTGGTGAGTTCTAGGAGGTCCTGGAGCATGGTTGAGTGAGCATAGTCATGGTTTTAGGCCTTCCAAGTTGAGTGAATGTTGGTATGAGGTCAAACATGGTTCATATGTTGTGTTACATATTTTTAAGTGTTTGCATTAATTCATCATGGTCATTTCATGGTTAGTCATGGATGAGTCAGGTCATTCTAGGCTTATTCCTAGCCCTGGAGCATGTAGAATGAGATGGAGGTATGATATTTGGACCCAATCATGTTGGAAATTATGTGTCTATTTTTTATTTATATCAACCTCATTGATTTCATGAGGTCATGTAATTTTCTATTATATGTTATTCAATGGTCTAGGATGAAGGTTGATTGGTAGTGTCATGCTTGGTGTTGTTCTTGGAGGTCTTAATGCATTGTTGAGCTAGTATAGTCCTAGTTGGAGCTCTCCTAAGTTGGTTGGAGTGTGCCATAATTTCATTCATGGTCCATGATGTGTATTAAAGGTGTATATGGGTCTGTATGAGGTCATCAAGGTCAAGTCATGAGTTTACATGGTTGAGTAAGGTCATTCCATGCTTGTTTCTAGCCCTGTAGCATGCAAAATGAGATGGAGATGTGAGATTTGGACCCAATAAGTCCTATTAGATCATGGTTTCGGCATGGTGGAAATTTACCTGAGATGTGTGATGAGTTTAGGTGATAAATCAAAGGTTTTATGCTTATATAAGGTTACTAAGAAGCAAACAATGGGAAGCAGTAAGAAATCATAGATAAATGAGATTGGTTGGATATTTTCATGAATATGTGGTATATATGGTGAGAATTGATAGTTAAATCAGAATTTCATGGTATTTTGTGACAAATTTTAGGTCATTCTAAAGAAGGAATTGCATGATATGCAAGTTTTGGCAAAACCGGGTAAGTTATAGTGTGATTTTAAAGAAAAAGTGAACCTTTCGATGCTTGTTGTGAACTCTATCCTTTGAATACAATATTTATGTCTTTCATATATATTTTTAGGTCATTTATTAAGTTTTCACAAAAATAATTAGGTGGTTTTATCTTCATGTTTTTTATGAACGCTCGTTGCGAAGATAAACTGGTTTAAAACCCTAGCTAGGAGAACCTTGAAGAAAATTGAGTATAAATCTTATTTTGAAGTATAGTGAAAAAGTGATGATTGTATGTTTTATAGTACTCTTCCATATTTATATAATGGTATGATATAGCTTATGGTGATATGTGGTCCCCACTTAAATTTACTTGTTTCTGAAGAGTTACAGTTTGAGGAGAAGTTTCCCAAATGAAGTGAAGAATAAAGTTCAATTTATGATATATCAAGATTTCTTCTATATTTTAATTAAGTTTTAAGATCATCTTTGTGTTTAAAAAGTGCAAATTATGCCCTATTTTTGAATACTAATTTTTTAGGTAGTTTGGATCAACCTTCAACACAATTGAGATTGCAAGAGTTATAGGAGGAGTTAAGACTCAATTAAAGTTGTGTTGTGAATCTGGTTTAGATATATTTCCATTGATATAGAAAAATTGATATTTGGATATTGTATACAAAAAGTTATTACTCGTTCTTTGAGGATCAAGTTTGAACGATGCTCATTCTAATAGGGTGTAAATGGCTTCATGAGGTAAGTTGATGTTTCTTATTTGATAAAGCTTGTTGAATATTTTTATTAATTATACATCATTTATACGTGTGTTCCATTCTTTGGTTAATCTTGGAAGTGTTTTTGGTGTGATGGAGCATGATGAGCTCATTGTAAGTTCTTAAGTCCAAGTAGGGATAAAATGAATTTTTCAAAGATTAGATTGGTTGAATTCCTTCCACTTACAGTTGGAAGGAGTCCAAATATTTTATGGAAAGTTAATTTCCAATATTATAAGTTTGGTCTCATTATTATTTGATTTAATTTGGTTTCTAGTTCGGTTTGTGAGTAAGAAGGTTTCTTACTTTTTAGGACAAAACAATGAGTTGGTTAGTGCATGAAATGGATTGGGTGATGATTGATATCACTTGGAAAGTGAATAAGGATGAATTTAAAATCTATTTAATCCATTTTATGTCTTAAAAGGGTCATCATGGGTGTAAACTAGTTGCTTTTGTAAATTTCTTTTTTGGGCAGCTTGATTTGGTGAAGAAAAAAATTGTTGTGGTTTGAACAAGCCGATGTTTCATTATGTATAACTTTCTTAGAAATGTTCTACAAGTTTTGGGAATTCCATAGAGTGGTAAAATTCCATATTTGAGTTCATCTTGAGGGGTCTTGAGGCCCAAAGGTAAAATCAGGTTGTTGGAAACAACTATTTTGTGAAGGAAATGAGCCAGTGGGCCCATTAAATGAAATAATCTAATTAGTTCAAGTAAATTATAACCATGGATGATGTTTAAATGTCATATTACTCATGTGTGGTGATTTTTAGAGCTTGACTAAAAATATTTTGGCATGAAATAATTTTTCTCATTTTAGTGATGGGATTTTGATGTTTTTGGTACATAATGAGTTATTTTTGGCATGACCGACCTATATGGGTCATATGTGACTATTGTAATGATTTTATTTGAATTTTTTTAAGGTTTATGGGTCAAAATATCATTAGGGAATGACCTCTCTCAGGTTTGGAGGAAGAGAAGCTTATGAAAACATAGTTTTGAGTCCATTTTGATCTAATGCTCTTAGAGGGAAAGTGTGACCCATGTAGAAGTGTATTTCAGGTATGATTGCATGATTTTAAGGTTGAGGAATATAATTATAGGTTAAGTAATTATTGAGAGGATGTGTTCAATAGTCTAGATCCAAGACAAGTTGAAGAGGAAGAATATTGTGTAAGATTAAAGATCTAGGGTTTGAGCAAAGGTGTTTGAGTTGAATTAGAGATCTCCATCAGTTGAGTTAGTAACCAAATTAGAGATAAAACATCTTTAGGTGGGTGATTTTTGCTTAGTCATCCTAGGGATTGTATCATTTTTATGGAGTTAGTGCTCCTTGTAGGGTTGGTGCTCTACTAAAGTAGGGGTTGGTTCTTATTTTAGGGTTGATGTCTCACTAAATTTGAAGCATGACAATATAATGTTTATGTTTGAGTGAGGTTTCTTCTCCATGAAGGTTTCTCACTTAAATATTGTGTCTATGGACTCTATTTCATGTGTTGTGTTATTTGAATGTATTTTTCACACAATAATCTTTGATGAATGCATGTGAATGGATGAATTTTGATGTATATTGTAATAAATGGTAAATGGAATAAGTATTTTATAGGACTGATTCACCCCCACAATCTATTGTGCTTCTAACAATTAGTATCATAGTAGGTCCTCGAGAATAAAGTCTAACAACTTGAATGAGATCCTAGAATCATAAGCAATGGGTAAGTCTTTAGATATTGAGGCTATATTGAGGAGAAGGAATGAAATAGCTCAGTCATGTATTAATTCCTACCAAGATCAGGTCAAGGAAATGGAGAAATATAATGATGAAGCCATCAATGGCTTGAAATATCAAATTGAAAGTATGTCAAAATCCCTAAAAGAGAAATAAGAAGTTTGTTCCAGCTATGAATAAAAATTTAAATCACTAGAATTAGATTTGGAGAGTGCATCCAGTAGGTTAAGGATGTTGGAACATAGTGATTAAGTGGTATGGCCAACCCTTAATGTATATGGGTCCATCACTAATATATAGGTTAATATTTAATAATATGAAATATTTATATTTCTATTAGTAAATATGCTAACCTATGTATACACTTTAGGTTAAATATTTAATACCATGAAATGATTATATTTCTAATATTAAATATTATAAACATAGGTGTATGTGTCAACCATTTTAGGTTGAAAAGGTGGGTCGGGAGACATACCCGATCACCTTATATAAAAAGGACTTTAGGTCTTTGTTTGATATATTCAGGAAATATATCAAAGGTGTGAAAATCAAGTGATTTGGTTTTACCCTTGGTAAATAGGGTTTAAAACAAGGAGGTAATCTTACCAGATGTAAAATAAGTTCTCTGAAGTAAAAGGTTATTTTTAAAGTAATTTTTACCCTATTAGGGTTTTCCACTATAAATATTGTGTCACCTGTGTTATTTATTTCCTGTAGGTATTTATTTATTTACTTATGTTATGATGTAATCTTTATTTAAATATTTATTATAGAATTATATAATATGTAAGTTGATTAAATCTGTATTTATTAGAATCCTCAAATTCTAACATGGTAATAGAGCGAGGTAAATTAAATAAATTAAGATCAAATGTTTTATATTTTATTTATTTAATTTGTACAGGTTTTTTCAACCAACCCGAAAGGGTATTTAAAAGTATCTGGTCCCCTTTTTTCCCCAATTTATTTTGGCATTACATTTGTGCAATTAAACTCTCGGTAAAAATTTTAGGGTTTTTCAATTTTAAATCCCTAATTTTTTGGGGGAGATGTAATATGATATGATTCTTAATTTCATTTACATTTTGTAAATTATATGGAATTAATGTTTGTTTGGATATTTATGTGTGCATAGGTGAAAGGGGCTTCAAATATTTACCTGCGTTAAAGTCACATACAGAAAAAGAAAGTATTTATTACTATATGAAATAATTTTCATGTTTCATATAATTTCAAATGTTTGTAAGTTATATATTTTGAAAGGTAAATTCATACCAGTGTTGTTTGGTCCCCTCTAAAAGGATTTAATTTGAAAAACTATAGTTTATAGTTAATATATAACTATATCCTATATAATTTGAAAACTATATTATTATTTTTAGATAAAAATATATATATAATATAGAATAAAGTTTATATAATAATTTATATAAACATCATATTAAAATTTATATAGTTTTGAAAAAAAACTATATATTAAAAGCTTTAAACCATATTAAAATTACATGGGATTGAGGGAAGAGTCAACAAACCATATTCTAAGCCTAAGTTTAAATCATATTTAAACTTAACTTATAAATCTAGGCATATATAGTTTTTTTTTTTAAGAAACAAACCTAAGTTTGAATCATATTTTATATATATGGTTATTTTAAACCACTTAAAATATAAATTTTATTAGATTTGGTTTATATATGTTTTAAAAAATCAAAGTGCTTACTTTTTTTTAGTAAGGGGGCCATGTTTATTTCTTGGCCATGAAGGGATTACTTTTTAAATTTTAATACTTATTAAATAAAACCTAACACGTGTCTTTAACCATTTATATTATCCATCTAAGGGGGTGGCCCCATTCATTTAGATCTTATATTTTATAAAAACTATAAAAAAAACCTATTTAAATGTTTTCTTTTATATAAGAGTGGGAGTGGAGAATAAAATGAGATAATATCTCAGGTATAAATGTGGAACGCTCAAGTATAAATGGAGAATTAAAAAAGGGGCTAGTTTATTGGTGGCCCACGTGAAGTGTAGTAAGTATTTATTAAAATATTAGTAGTTATAGCCACATAAAAATTGAAAAGTTTTTAGCTTGCAGGAATTCTATAAAATATTTTGTAATATTTCCATACTTTATAAAATATTTTGCAATATTTCCATACTTTTAAATGTGTGGGGTAAAATTAAGAGTAAATGAAGGGAGGAGACAAGGTTCATGAAAATAGGGATTTCAATTTATTTCATTGGTCGAGTGAAATTACTTGTCCCCTCTATAAAATATGCAGGTTAATCTATACTCTCATAAATCTACTTGCACCTGGTAAAATTCTTTTAACCTAGTCTATGTCCTTTAAACCCCTTTAATAAGGGTTATGTGTTTTTAATATAAAAACAATATACTATAGTTTATAATTTTTATGAACTATATGTTATTTTTTATTTTCATTCTATAAATTATATACATTTTTTATTAAAAAATGTATATATTTTTACATTATAAATTATAATAGGTTATTATAATGTGTTAAAATATAACCTCCCTAATATTATACAGAAGAAGAAATTCTGGAATTTCACATTCTAGAAATACACAACAATTTTTAGCTTCATTAAATTTGACGGTCAAATGACCATCACGGTAGACCAAACATAAGACAATATGACGGTCATTTAGATGTCAAATTTAAGTTCATAGGTTCTAGGAAACTTTAAGCGTGTGTTAAAATTTGTCTAATCAAATGACTGTCACGATAGACAAAAAATAAGTCATTATGATGGTCATTTAGACGTCAAATTTAAGCTGATTGGATTTTTGTCTACATTAATTTTTTTCAGAAATTTGAAGTTATGCATTCTTAGGGGTCTCTTCTTCACTTCTATATGGTCAAAAATATTTTTATATAAATTTGGGGTATAATGTAGAGCCCTTTATAATGCGGGTTATTATTTTGATCATGGGAGGTTAATTAGTATGCATTGTAATGATAGAATTAGTTATGATCAAATAGTTTCTTTAGATCTGTAAAATTTAGATATGATTCTATTAAAAGTGTTGTTTTTATCGATAAATATGTATCTAACTCTGTGGTATATTGTATATTATAATGGGGTGTGTTTTACAGGTTTAGGAAAATAATGACGTCAACTATTTCTGTCTTGACAAAACCCAGATCTGAATGAAACCAACTACAACATTTGGGTCAAAATAGAATTTATGGCGAGGAAACTCTGGACGATTGTTTCTGGATCTGAGGTTTCTCCCACCGGTCGTCAAGCAACTGTAGATAACATGAATGCATTCTTACAATGAATGTAAGATGCTCTTTCTATGTAATGTGAACGATGAGTACCTTCTACACATTGGTAATATCGAACATTCGAAAGAGGTATGGACACAACTAGAATCCATGCATGAAGGATACTTGGTATATCAAGGATAGTAATGAGAGTATAATAGCTGAAGGAATTCAAATAAATGATCTATATATTTTTGATGATTTCTCTTCTACATCTTGTTTTATATCTCAAAGTTTGAATAATTCAAAACTATGGCATGAAAGGTTAGGACATGTTAATTATCGAATCTTATATGAAATGTATAGATAGTCTAGTGAAAGGTTTACATGTGTTGTCTTCTTCTCTTGAAGTTACTTCATTAAATACTTCTAAATGATGGTTTTGATTCTGATTTAGTAAATGGTCATGATGATGTTTTGATGCTATAGATGTTTCTGAAACTCTTATCTTCTTAGATAAGAAATTAAATTGGGCTCAATCTATGTTAGAAAATTCAAATCCTATTAACCTTAGGAAAATGACCAGAAGTCATTATATGTACCATGCATTAATTACCTTATATGAACCTGAGTTGTGAAGTATTATAGGGTCTATGTGGATATACAAAGTAAAATATAATGGTGATGGTAGTATTAACAAACATAAAGCTAGACTTATTGCTAGAGGTTTCACTCAGAAACTTGGTATTGATTATGTTGAGACATTTCATGTAGCTAAAATGAGTATTGTTATGGCCTTATTTACAATTGTCACTCAATTTAGGTGGGAAATCCACCAAATGGATAAGAAAAATACTTTTTTGAATTACGATTTAAAATAAGAACTTTACATGTTTTAACCTAAAGGATTTGAAGAAAACTGGTAAAGAAAACTATGTTTGTAAGTTGAGAAATCTTTGTATAGTTTAAAACAAACTCTTAGACCTTGGTATGCAAAAATGTTTCCTTCTTTAAATCTGTTAGGTTTTGTTAATTGTTCTTCTAACAATGATATATTCATTAAGCAATAAGGCTCACATATTATCATTATATGTATATATGTTAATGATTTCCTTGTCTAGTGACAATTATTAATTCATAGGATAAAAAAATTGAAGCAGTACTTTGAAATGAATGAGTTAGGTCTCTCACATCATGTTATTTGTATGATTGTATTTCATTCTATTGTTATTTTTCAAAACACAATATGCAACCATTGTATTGAAAAAGTTTCTTATGATTGATTGTAAACCATTTTCTACTTCAATGGAAGTTGGAATAAATATTGATCATAAATCTGCATATGAAAAAGGTTGATCCTATTTTATATACATTGTTAGTTGATAGTTTGATTTATCTAACTATAACTAGATCAGATATTTCCTATACAAAAGGAATTACTTCAAGGTTTATGTAGGAACCTTTTTAGAGATCATTGGAATCTTGTAAAAATAATTTTTAGATATTTGAAAGGAACAATCAATTATGGGTTACATTATAATAAGAATGAAAATACTATCTTATATGGATTTTTTTATTCTAACCATACTAATGTTGTGTTATAAAATATATTAGATATGTGTTCAATTTTTTTGGTGTAGGAACCATTACTTGGAACAACAAATACAATCAACAATCTCCATTTTTCTACTGAGGTAGAGAAGTACAATGGAAGAAGTAAAGAAGTCATGTGGCTGCAATGGTTGTTGGTAGAGATACACATAGAAGCTAAAGGAAGTATTTATCTTCTATGTGGTGGTCAGAGTTGTATTACTCTTGATTAAGAATCAATTCAACATCAGAGGACAAAGAACATTGAGATACATATACACTTCACCCATGAGAAGGTGTAAAGTGATGAGATAAATATCAAGTTCATGTTGACTAAATAGCATGTTGCTGACATCTTTACAAAGTCCCTGAGTGCTGCACAATTTTGTCACTTTCGTGAAAATCTTAGAATTTTAGAGTCGCCATTGAGGGGGAGTGTGCATGACAATGTCACCTCCTAATGGAACTTAGTTTTTGTAAAATGACCTTCAAGAATTTGTAAAAAACCTTCGGAAAAGTGTAAAAATACCTTTGGGCATGTATATCTCCTCGACTTCTTTTTTAGAAAGAAGTGTAGAAGTATCTTAAAGTTGGTTTTCAATAAAATATTTAGTTTTATTGAGTTTATTCGTAAACATCTAGTACAAGCATATTGTTAAGGAAGTCCTTGGTTGTAAAAGGATCCTATATGCTTGGGTTCAATAACCTTTTATGAGAACTGTGAGAATATGTAAAACTCACAAATCATACTTATCCACTAATCATGGGATGATCTTTGAGATTTCAAATCATTTTGTACCAAAAGGTAAATTGAGTATGATGAAGGTGTTATAATTCCTTCAACCAATATGCTAGCCTAAAACCTATATATTTTAAGGATTGTAAATCATGTAGTGTACCACGGGTAGGTAATCTATTGGAATATGTTATATTATCCCACTTAACATTAAGGGGGAGTGTTGGAACATAATGATTAAGTGGTCTGTCTAACCCTTAATGTATATGGGTCCATCACTAATATATAGGTTAATATTTAATAATATGAAATATTTATATTTCTATTATTAAATATGCTAACCTAGGTATATACTTTAGGTTAAATATTTAATATCATGAAATGATTATATTTCTAATATTAAATATTATAAACCTAGGTGTATGTGTCAACTATTTTAGGTTGAAAATGTGGGTCGGGAGACATACTCAATCACCTTATATAAAAAGGACTTTAGGTTCTCATTTGATATATTCGAAAATATATCAAAGGTGTGCAAATCAAGTGATTTGGTTTTACCCTTGGTAGATAGGGTTTCAAAGAAGGACGTGATCTTCTTGGATGTAAAATAAGTTCTCGAAGTAAAAGGTTATTTTTAAAGTGGTTTTTACCCTATTGGGGTTTTCCACTATAAATATTGTGTCACTTGTGTTATTTATTTCATGTAAGTATTTTTTATTTACTTATGTTATGATGTAATCTTTATTTAAATATTTATTGTAACATTATGTAATATGTAAGTTGATTAAATCCATATTTATTAAAATTCTCAAATTCTAACAAAGGATGTATGAGAGGCTTGAGAATATCCCCAAATATCTTGATGGGGTTTTAAAAGGTCAAAGAGCCACACATAAAAAAACAGGCCTAAGGTTTGAAAGAGAACATGTGAAGCGTGATGAAGAAGTTGGTCCAAGTTCAAAATAAGATAATAAGGTTATTAAGAATAATGGTTTGAGAAGGTCTAATCCTATCATAAAACCTAATTTTATAAGTTATGGTAATCTCTTTCATGGATATTGCTTTGTTTTTCATGATTTTGGTCATAGAGATAAAGATTGCAAGAAAATGTATTTTGAGAATGGTGTAGGTATCTTCAATGTTTAGTTATTTTCATGATGTGATTCTAGGCATAAGGTCAAGGAATATGGATGGAATAATTTGTTTAAGCTAAGAAGAAAGGAAGAGGTTATTTTCTTCAATTTTCAAAAATCGGGTCATATAGCAAGATTTTTTCAAAGAAAGAAGAAGTTCATTGTAAGGTATGTTCCTATGGTCAAGAAGGATGTGGTTCAAGATAAGTATGTCAAGAGAGTTAATTAACGATCTACTATGCACAATATGAAGTTTTTTAAGAAGGATACTAGTGGAATAAAGGTTGAAAACATGGTCAAAAAGTCCAAATCATGTCAAGAGAGTATGTTTGGCTTAGTTAAAGGACTCGAGAAGAGAAGAAAATCATATGTGCTTGATTGTTATTCACTATCTAGTTCATGAAAAGATGAATTCACTTGGCGTATGGGACACTTCAAGAGTGATTTGGTATGTGAATTGATCATATACATATATCTTTGAGCTCTTGCACTTGTTAGGTGTATAAGTTTGGTGTCCTCTAATGTGATTTTGTGTCTTTTCTTAGTGGTTGGATTTCAATGTCTCCATTTTCATCATCGAGAATTTTTATAGTCGTGTTTATGATGTATATTTGAGTCTAAATATTGAAAACATTTGTGACGTGTCAATTGTCTTCATAGTATGATAAAATATTATTATATGTAAGGTCCCATTTTTTTGTTGCAAAAGAAGGAATTGTAGTTTAAAGGTCTAAGTTTTTGACAAGATGTGCTTTAAACCATAAAAACTTGATATGATCTATGTTAAGGCCTTGATTTTCAAAATTTGTACTAATTCTAGCTTTATGCCAATATCAAGATGTGTCCTAATGAGGTATCAAGAGTCTAAAGTTTGTGGTTATGTATAATGAGTTATATAAAGGTATGACTTTGTTTTAGAAGTGTTCTAAGCATTTTCAAGTTGAGAAAGTGTTTTAGGTCATGACCCAAGTATGTATGAGCATATTTATGTGTGTTACTTTTAAAAGATTATGCATGATCCTTGAAAAAATCAACATCCTCTTCAAGGAGTGAATAATATTTAGGTGATTGATGTATTTCACGGTTATACTTTGAATTCAATAAGAATAATGTCCTTGTTGTCAAGAATGGTGTCGAGTATCATAATTCTCAATGTGTATACTCTTTAAGGGATTATTAATAATGTATCACCCGCTACAAAGGTCTGTTAAGCTTTAAAGGTTGTGTCCACATGTCATAACGGTGAAGTAAGTTTCATAAATAATGTTTATGTCAATGTTGCAAACCGAGTTAAGGGTGTCATCCGATCTATATAAGTGCAATAGTGTAAAGTGTTGCTCATGTTTTGGTCGAAAGGGTTGTCATGCCATGTTTGAACCATTTAAGTCTCCATTAAAGTGATGTTTGACTAACTAAGACTATGATATGGTGACTCATAATGATAACAAGGTTTGATGAGAAGTGTCATAGTTCAAGATGCGTTATGAAGAAGTCATATTCTTGATTTTTGTCAATATAGAATTTTGAAACAATAGTGAATTTGAGTTTTGATGTGGAGTCAATGTAAACTTTTTTATCAAAAGGTTGTGACTATTTCAAGAAATTCCTAATCATGCTCCCTGGGGAGTTAGGCATGTGTATCCATATTTAGTGTTTGAAGATTTGATCCACGGTGCTCTAAGTTAGTTACTTCAAATCATTGAATGTTGAAAATTTGATAACCTAAAGCCTTGCATGTAAAAGAAGAAGTGTGGTCTCTATGATAATAGATATGGCTTAAAGAGATTAAAGAATCGTTCATCATGAAAAATGGGTACATAGATCCTCAAAATTACATGATTCAAGTGACTTCTGTGACATACTTGTATAAGGTTTTGATGGCCTCCTCAAATCGAGTGTGTGGTGCATGGAGTTTTAAGGTCTTGTTTGATGACATTTTCAGATGGAATGATCTTGGAAAAATGGTCAGCTACAACAAAACTAAAAGTACAGTATACAAGGCCAAGCATATAACTATGATGAAGGAATCATGTTAAGCTCATGTCATAAAGGGATCACCAACAAGTTTGTGAAAATATCTTGCATTAATGGCAGAGTACAAGTTCTTTAATCAATGGTTAGTGAAAAGGTATTTAGAGATATGAGTAAGGTAATGTAGGGTATATTGGTATTTTCAAGAAAAATGATGAGATATAGGTGATCGAGAAAGTTATATTATTTAAATTAATTCAAAGGAACTTTTAAAGACAAGAAGGTGAAATTCAGTTTTGAAGAGCAAGGTGTCATGATGCAAAAGGTAAGTATCTTCTATAAGAATGCATGGTATAGTTTGAAGAAACTTTATATAACAATGACAATGGTTAAAGGACTTGGAGCCATATTTGTGCATGAGTAAATGTGGTCTAAACTGTAGGTATAAATTTGTAGGCATGTAAGAGTATATAGAGATAACCAAAGTGCATTTTAAATTAAATGAAGAATTCATAAGGTAGTTGACAATATGCTACGAGTGGCTAGTAAGTTGAAGTTTGACAAAATATGTAATGAAAAAGTTACTAGAGCTTGAGGGCTACTTAGATGTCAAGGTACATCAAGTATTAAGAAGTTTGGTCCATTTGTTTCAAGAGTAAAGTATGCAAAAAGGTGATGATTGTACAATGTACAATACAGAGTATTGATCAAAGAATACTTGTCAAAGATCACACAAGGAGTCCGCGTGGGATAGAAGGCCAGGATCAAAGGCATGGAAGGACAAGAAGGACCCACGCACGGAAGGCAAGTTCAGATTTCTAGGACTTAGCCAATTTTGAGCATGAAGACCTATTTTTAGAAGATGGCATGTGGAACACACCAACGATGCAGAGACATGCGCGTCATGCATTGTCTATCTTTGGAGAAGCGGATCGAAGTGTTTTTACATGGAGATGAACTGAGAATAGAATTGACACTTCAGTTAAATGCAAGAGGACTATAGATAGCAAACTTGCATGTGTGGCTATGCTTGTAAATGGCGTGTGGCTATCAATAGCATGTGGCCTAATTATGGTATAGATAAGCGGTGAAGGGCAAGTCCCTACCCTATATATATATGATGTTAGGTACATAGTAGAGAGAGATGTATGTATGTGTAACGAGATAATATACGCATATGGTGAACTACTGTATCAATTCCATATGCGCATTGGTATAGATTGAAAATACTGTAAGGAGCTTCTGTATTTATCAATAGATGGAATATATTGGCTGAATCTAAGTGTCATTCTGTGTGTAGTTGAGTAGTGCATGTTATTAATTCATTCATGATTATTGTTTAAGATTGTCTTTCATATATCTGAGGGTAGCATGCATTGTAGAATGATGGATTAGTTATGAATCTATATGTTTCTTCATTCATCATGTTAACATCATGTTATAGTAACCCTAAAAAGAGGACACAGTACCTTTGCGCGCTTGGGTGAGCACTCGATCTAGGCTAAGTGATGTGCCGGCGTGACTAGGGTGTTATCGATAAATTCTAGGCTGCATGATTGGTTCATTTCCGAGAGTTGTTTTTAGTTGTTTTGAGAATGGTTCGCGATGAAGACATACCGGTTAACTCTAGCAAGTATTGAGGAATGGATACATGATCGGAGGAAGAATATGCATGACAGTTCAGCAATGGATCGAGTTTAACGCATGCACTTGGGTAGAAACAGAACTGTATGAAACCTTATATGAGATATTTTTCGCTATCTTTCCAGTAGAACTATACGAGTGGCTTATTGCTTATGCATCTTAGCAGAATTGGAGGTATCGCGCACTTGTCTAGACACAGGAAGAGTTTCAGGCCCTCTATGATGCTGGTCTAATCTAGACTCGCGCGGTGGATATGTGGTTTCGTCGTGTTCTAAACAACTATATTATGGAATATTCAATTTTGACATACTCTTGCCGGAGGTAGCTGATTTCCATTTTTGCGGTATCAAGAGGGACATATTTGCAAGGTATTCCACCGACAATCAAGATCTTAATGGTAACTTTGAACCTAGAGAATAAAGCGATGGCTAACTAAACTTTGTCATGTGCGAAAAGGGGAACAGAGTTTGGTTTAAGATGGAAGACCTAGCGACAGAGATAGACGAGAGAGAGGAAAGGTGACTTAAGTAGAATGAGGTGTGTAAGAGGGAGATAGAGAAGCGGTGTTCCATTGCGAGAGAGTATGGAATGAAGGAGAGAGATGGCTCATGAAGGATTTATAACTCATGTAGAAGACGTGGAGCGAGCATCAGAAATCCCCCATCTTTGAAAGCATGATAGAGATCCCCCTAGGCCTCACATAGAATTGCACCAGAGAGACTAACTAGACCGTGGGCATGCATCTTAATCCACTGGTGACCTAGCCCTTACGCTTGGTTTTCAAAGGTATCTAGTACGACAAGTAACGTGAAACTAACTTGGGAAGTAAGAGAGTAGGAGTAAGTTGGGGATCAAGTACATCATATGGCGGGATAGGCATGATTCAATTTAATTTGGAGGAGCATTCTCGGAGTTCATCATCCACACAAAATGTGAGCACACAGAATGTTGGTTTCACCTCTAGAAGTGGAACTACCTCACAGAGTTGTAGGGGTATAGTATAGTACTACTTTCGGAGCACGGGGAGTACATCTACAGGCCCTATTCCAACTACAGGTGGCGGATTAGGAGGTATAGGTGGTTCTAGTTCCGGTGGATCTGGTGGTTTTGGAGGCAGAGGGAACATAGGAGGTTCCGGATTAGGTGGTCAAGGTATGCAACAACCATAGAATATCTATATGGAGATGTCTCTTCGTCTCCCAGAGTATAGACATATTGAGGATACTGCAAAACATTTTCATGTGTGAAATCTTGTGGCGCGCTAAAGGGATCACAGCTGCTAAGCGAAAGGCAAGTCAATTCGCCACTACATTACAGGGGCGCGCACACAGCTGGTATAGGAAGTTTGACCCTGATCAAACTTGTGTGGATTATGCAGCATTGAGAGATGCTTTCTTAAAAGAGTTCCATATCCCTGAGTTTGAGCAAAAGAGTATAAGTGCACTCAAGGATATCAAGTAAGGCACTACTGAGAGTGTATGTGAGTATGATGCTCATTTTAAGACACTTCTATCTAAGCTATCTTATGATATTCACGCTAGCCAGCATGCACAGTGGTTTGTTGGAGGATTTATTACACCTTTTAGAAGGCACTGTCACATAAGACATACACTGATCCACGTGAAGCACTAGAAGTAGCTTTATGTGTTGAGATAGTTAGGATCATTGACACGGCATTATTCCATTTCTAGAAGACTGATTACAGCTATGGAGAAGCATTCAAAGAAGCTATCAAAGCAAATTCAGCCCATGAAACACGCTCGAAATTTGGTGTACAGATTTTGAAGTGGAAGGTCACACCAAGGATAGTTGCCCTCATAGATATGTATGCTCATTCTTTGTTGGAATTAGAGATCTGTCATTTGAATCATGATGCTAGTCATTGTCCTTTTTTACAATGTGTGATAAGGAAGAATGTATCTTGCTTTTGCAAAATTTACAGTCCACAACCCATGATACTAAGGATTGTCGGCTGATTGGTTAGATCCAGGATGCTATAGACCTTGGGGTATGACAGACAAGTATAATCAGATAATTCTAAGGGTAAGAATGAGCACCAAGATTGGGATCATAATCAAATGCACTATGACAAGAATGAGGGGCATTTTGAAGGAGGTCATGGAAGGGGATGTGGATATCATGGTGGATATGGAGGATGAGGTCGTGGTGGAGGAAGAGGTGAGTTCCCTCATGGAACATGTTATACGTGCGGATCTCCTAACCACTATAGGCACGAATGTCCTCATAATATTACATGTTCTTACGTGGAAAGAACCATAGCTATGAAAATTACTCGGACTTATATGAGCATCTGAGTAAGTAGCATAAGCAATAAAACAAATGTGCCAGGATGGTTCGAATCCACCACGCGGTAGAAGCTCATTGGATGCCCAAGATAATATAAGGACCTGAGGCATTGACAATGAAGATTACTACACGTCATTGAAGCAGCACACGTGGAAGAGGCATTGCACCAGAAGCCTATGATCACCAAGGAGGAGGTTTTACATGCGAGGTACCCAGATCCTACTCATCAGAAGGAAGTTTACAGGATACCATGGAAGTACTAAGGAATCTTCAAGGTGAGATACAATACCTAAAGGAGAAAAAGAAATCATCAGAGATAGTCCAAACTGATATCGATGATCTGCAAGAGGTGTGCAAGATGTTGCGCTAAGAGAACATTATTCCACTATTAGGAAGTTGGTTAAAAGGGAACACTCCACGTGCAAGTCTTGAGACCAGATGATAGATTCTGCATGCAAATATTCCCCTTGATAGCATTGACTATGATAAAGAAATTACTCTGAATGTTGTTGTGGATGGGTGGCTGTTGAGAAACATATTTATCGATATAGGTGTGGAGGTAAATGTGCTTACATTAGATGCATGGGTAAAAATGGGGAGGCCTCCATTGCAACCATCATCTAATGTGTTATTTATGGCAAATCAGACTAAGGCCACTCCTATAGGAGTTTTGAAAGATGCATTTATAACTATATAAGGGGCCAAGTTCACTAGAGATTTTGAGGTATTATCCCTTGCAAAAGAAGATAATTTTCTATCCTGCTTGGATGCCCTTGGTTTTATGCGAATAATGTTGACTTGAGATTCAATAAGGGGTATATCAGCTTTGAAAACAAGGATGAAAGGGTTGTGATAACTTTTAGAGATGGGAAGTTTACACCATATGTTGAACCTCTAAGTGAGGAGGATTTAAACAGAGTCTATTTACACGTTATTCGGGCACCGAGAGGTCAATGAGCCATCAAAATAAGATATCCTACAAAGTGGGAGGATTCTCATTCTATTAGTGATACTGCAAGTATCGCTTGAAATAATTGGGCTCATGGTACATATTAATTAGTAGGGCACGAGGTGAAAAGCGTCGTTGTGTGAAAGAATGGACTTTGTTCGATTCGACAGATAGGTAGCACAGCAGTACCATGGTATACGGGGTCAAAATATCTTCCTACATTTTTGAAGGCCATGGAATCATAGTGGAAAAATCAAATTATGAGAAGAGATATGTTAATATATACACTGCGTGGGACAGCATCGCATTGGTGGGTAGTCCACTGAGTATACACTTTGGGAAGCTATTAGAATAGCTTTGTCTACCAGGTTTATAAGGAACAATGCACCTATGAAAATCTGCACTTATCATGGTGATCAACCTGTTTAGCATCACATTCAGTAGTGTGAGAGACTCTGGACAATAGGACATGAAGCATTACCACCTTCACTCTGGGTGCATAGATTGTATTCTACGCTATAAGGATGTGCACGCGCTTGGTATGTATATGTGGAACTACATCGAGAAACTCGGAAATGGCAATATTTGACTACAATAATGATCCAAAATTTCGACTACTTCTCAACTAAACCTCCTATAGCAGAGGCATTAAGATTTGTCAAGTGCTTAACTATGAGAGATAGTGTAAAAGCATAAGAGCATATTCAGAATTTTTAATGAGGCGAGTTGAAGCATGTTTTGAAAATGAAGAAGAAATGGACTCCATACTACTTGAATGCGCTTACCTTGAGAAAGAGAAAGGAAATATGGTTTACGTCGTGGATGATGAGGAAGTTGAGAACCTAGATATTGAACATTCACATGGGGTGTGCGAGGTCTTGGACAATGTAGACAAGGATACGCACACCTACCACAAACCCATGAAGACAAAGAAGGTGAATATAGGTTTGGAGGCTAAGCCTAAGGAGGCCATAATTGGAGATTATTGGTCAGACTCAGAGGTAGCAAAGATCATCGAGTTACTCAAGGATTATCAGGACTTATTCCCTTGAGCATATCATGAACTTAAAGGTGTGCATGAATCACTTAGGGAAATGAAGATCAAACTTAAGGATGGTGCATGGATAGTTAGAAAGAGACCTTACATAATGAATCCTAATTTGCACAAAAAGGTAAAAGAAGAAATTGATAAAATGTTGAAATCTGGAATTATCAAGCCCCTTGATGAGTCAAAATGGGTTAGCCCAATGGTGATCAATATCAAGAAGGATGGACGGATTAGAATATGTGTGGACTACAGGGAGATGAATGTTGCATGTGTCATAGATCCATTCCCTATGTCATTCATTGAGGAAATACTAGAAGGAGTTGCAGGGCGCGAAATATATTCCTTCATAGATGGATTTTCTGGGTATCATCAGGTTAGGATTGCTCAGGAGGATCAAGAAAAGACAACATTTACTACTTGAATGGGGCAATTTTTCCTATATTGTGATGCCCTTTGGATTGAAAAATGTTCTGTTGTATTCTCATGCATAGTTGTTCAGGCATTCAAATATTTTATTCACAACTTCTTACAGGTCTACCTAGATGATTGGACAATATATGGGCTTGTGAAATATCATTGTGACAATATGCGCTTAATGTTTGAACGATGTAGACAATTGAGTATCTCTTTGAACATCAAGAAGTGCATATTTGCTATGCCATTTGGGATACTGTTAGGACATATAATCTGCAAGGAAGGTTTGCTAGTTGATCCAGCCAAGGTTGCAGTCATTTTAGGCCTAGAAGCACCTACCAGTCAAAGTGAGGTGCACAGATTTTTAGGTCATATAGGATATTATAGAAAATTCATAAAAGGGTATGCCAAAATTGCTACACCCTTGGAAGAATTATTGAAGGGGAAAGGTACATTTTATTGGGGAGAACCGCAGTAGTGCGCATTTGAGATATTAAAAGAGAGACTTACTACCACGCCCATTCTACACTTTCCCTCATGGGATAAACCATTTCATGTGCATGTGGACGCTTCTGGCATGGCCATTGGCACTATGTTAGTTCAAATTGGTGAAGGTATTATAGATCATCCAATCTGTTTTGCTAGTAGGAATCCGACTCCTGTTGAACGGAATTATACAACTACAGAGTGCAAATCTTTTCAATGATCTATGCATTGTACAAGTTTTGTGAAGACTTGTTAGCAACACCATTTGTGTTTTATACAGATCACATGGCATTGAAGTACTTGGTAAACAAGCCCGTATTATAGGGCGCATATGCAAATGGGTGCTCCTATTTCAAGAGTTTGACTTCACAGTTGTGGTGAAGCCAGGGAAAAGCAATTCTAGACCAGACCATTTATCTAGAATCAATTCAGGAGAGGATGCACAGAAAATTGAAGAAAAAATGTTGGATGCACAGTTATATAGGTTACAACGCGCACCCATAGAATTAGAAGACATTGTTGTATTTATATGAATAGGTATGGCACTAGAAGGAATGAAAGCCTTAGAAAAGAAGCAGCTTGTTATACATGCGGCATCGTTTATGTTAATCAATGGTCACCTCTACAAGCTAGGAAGAGATGAAGTATTATGCCATTATGCATTAGAGCATGAGCGTAAGGATATCATGGAAGAAGCTCATGGTGGTATTGCAGGAGGCCATTATGCAGGTGATGCGAATGCCTGGAATATCCTACTTGTTGGATTATGGTGGGAGACATTGTATAAGGACTGTAAATAATATTATAAGGCATGTGACCATTGTCAGCGCCTAGGAAAACCAGGGCAAAGAGATGAGATGCCTTTGAGACTTATTACTAGTGCCAAACCATTTGAGAAATGGGCCATTGAATTTGTAGGACCTATTTTTCCAACTGCGCGAAGGACTAGATCACGTTATATCATTACTTGCATAGATTATCTCATGCGGTGGGCAGAAGCAGCACCTACCAAGGGTCATGCACGGAATATTCTTAAAGCAGCTAGGTTTCTATGGGAGAATATTCTTACAAGATATGGATGTCCCTTAAGCTTGACAAGTGATCAAGGTACACACTTTTGAATGAGACAATCAAGATCCTATTAGATGAGTTTATGGTTGCACACCATAAAACTACACCTTATCATCCTCAGGAAAACAGAACTATTGAGGCCTTCAACAATATTTTGAGCCAGACTTTGACAAAAAAATTGTGATGTTGGAAGAAAGGATTGGGATGAAAAAGTATCAGTTGTTCTTTGGGAATTTAGAACAACTTACAAGAGATTTAAGAAAGCCACACCGTTTCAGTTGGTGTTTGGCATGAAAGTTGTCCTCCCTATAGAATTTTTGTTACCTTCTTTGTGCATTGTGCGCGCTTGAGGTCTAAATTGATGAACATGATTTAGAAGAGCGTATCAAAAATTGATTCAACTGGATGAGCGCCAAACCATAGCACAATGGAGTTAGAAGCAGGAAAAGGCCGGCGAAGGCATGGCATGACAGAAACATAAGTGATAAGAAGTTTGATATTGCAAAATGGTATTGTTATCCAAAATTCACCCCTCAAGGTAATTTTGATAACCTACATCAAATTCTTCAGTCCCGAGCAAGTAGATTGATTCAAGGCCGAAATCATGTTTTTGGGGGCCCCTTTGGTTTCTCTCTAACTCTCCCATCCAAGAAAAAATCCCAACGAGTTAGAAAAAATGGAAAAAATGCAAAAAATAAGGTCGCAGGATTGTTTTAAGGCATTGCGGGTCTGAAGGGTGCGGATCGTACCAGTGCGGGTCGTACCGAGGTTCGTCGTACCAAGTTCGCAGCCAAAATACAAAGAAAATTGGCTAAGTCAGACATTTTTGTCCCAGGTGGTCCGCGGGGACAGTTGGAATGTCGATGACGCTTGCGGGGACGCGAATCGGCCGATTTTCCATGAAGTCAATCAATCAAGTGCGGGTGGTGCGAGAGATCTTCATCGGCATGCGGCCAGGGACAAAAGTACGCACAGGATGTGCAAAGGTGAAAAAGGTCACAAAAAGGGACAAGGAAGCCCAAATCGGCCGATGCGGAAGAATGTTTCAGGACATCCGGGACACGTGGACCCGATTTTGCCGCAATATCCGTAACTCAAAGGAAAAGTCAACATTTGACTCCCGAAACTTCAAACGGCCATAACTTTTGACTCCGAGCTCGATTTTCACAAAATTGGACTTTCTAGAACAAGCACGACATCCTCTACGCCACAAAAATGGATTTCTTATTTTTAATAAGGGTATATATATTTAAATAAAAGAAACATATTCAGCTCCAGTCAGTTAATGCTCATTCCCGTCAAATGAGAAAAACGCCTGCTAGACCCAAAATATTGCCGCGCTCGAGAAGGCCATAACTTTTGCATTTCTCAACGAAAACACACAAAATTGGTACCATTGGAATCATGGCTCTGATCCCGATGCACAAAAATCAATAAATTCATTATTTGATGAGAAATTAGTGGGGATTTTTATAAAACGTGGCCGGGTTTATAACAGTGTTTTATTTGGTGGTTGGGAGTGCAATTAAGAGGCATGGTCATCATTCTTTCTCTGTTGCAGCACCTGGGACAGTATGGGGAGCCTTTTTCAAGTAATATATAATCATTTTACTCCATTTAATGCCTCTTAAAAGTGGTTGAAGGATAGATTTCAGGATTTCCATTTTCCCCTTCTCTTTCTCTTCTCATTTTCTTATAAATTGGAGTGTTGGGCTCATTGTAAAGGGGAGTAGTTTTTATAGCAAAGCTCTACCAAAATTGCTTTGTGAAGCCAATGTGTGGACTACTTGGCATGGTGATCTAGGCCCTTATCTTATAATTAATTGAAGCTGTGTATATCAGGAAGCAATAAAATATAAGTTTGTGGATGCATCTTCCCCTGTTGTGTTTTCTTGCATTCTTCCTTCCCCTTCAACCTTGATTACAAGAATATTGTGTCTATTTTTATGTTCTTGTAGGGATCCATTATCATTGTGTATGTTTGAAATGTTGTTGTGAATGCATTTTTCTAGATTATGGAGAACTTTCATCACCCCTTCTAGTGTGCACTTTACTTCTGTATCTCATGCATTGGAAGACTACTCTCACACCCTCCTTTTCTGGTGTATCACCGCTCTAGTGTAGGCTTTCATTTTATGTATTCTCTCTCCCTGGTCCCTTGGAAAGTTAGATTAGAATAGTTAGTTTACCCTGCATTAGAGTAGATTGTGGCAGGTAGTTTAGGAGCAAGAACCAGCTTTCTCTGGAGGTCTATCTCAAGTAGCAAGTCCCACAACTTGGAGATAGTACCCATGTTATCCAATCACACCGTGAGTTCAAGTATACACACTTGTATGAACATAGGGGTGATGTGATTTGTGATAATAGTTCTGGCATGCCGGTGGGACCTTTAGAGGTCTTCACTTAACTACGACAAGATCGATGTGCACTTGTTGTAAGTTTCCAGCTTTGAAGGAGCTTTGAAATTACACATCTGGCGACTCCAAAAGAGGCATAATCCCTTTGGTTTCAGTAGTCCAAGCCTGGAAAATTTATGAGAAGAATACAGACCAGGTCAAGAACTAGGGAGGAAGGATTGTTTGTTTATCTACACCTATCTCCAGGTAGAGAAAGAAGGGGAAGAAGAGCTCAAAGATCTCCATCTCCACCTAATAGAACCTTGTCAACACCTCCACCTGGTAGGCCTTTCATCCAATCAACAAGAGTTCTTCGACCAATCAGGATGGCACAACCAAATCCATATGTCAATTTCACTGGCAGCAGCCCACTTGCTCTCAATGCACAAAATCCAATCCCAGTTGCAGCACTGAAGAACATTCCATACTTTACTAGAGAAAATCAAACCACTCCTGGTGATCATGTCAAGGACATTGCTAATATTTGTGCAATCCATGAGATTGATGAGATGCAAGTTATTGTCAAACTATTGGCGTCTTCATTCAAAGGGAAGGCTTTGCAATGGTTCAAGAGCCTTGCTTCAGGCTCTATCCAAAATTGGAACCAACTATGTATAGCCCTCCATGAGCAGTTTGGAGAGAAGGGAGATAACTTGTCCCTTTTGGAACAATTGACAACTATCAAGAGAGCTCCCAATGAGCAGCTGACTGACTTCAACTTCAGATTTCAAAGGACTTGGGAGAGAATTCCAATGGCAGTAAGGCCAACAAGTAGAAGGTGCTTTTTTATATTACCTTAAAGCTTTAAATTCTGATATTTCTATGTTAATTCAATCCATGGGAGGCACAACTATCCCTGTTGCTTATAGCATTGCCATTGGAGCTGAAAATTGTCTGATTCAAGCTGGTAAGCTAGCTCCTAGGCCTCCAATGCCATTATATCTAAATTTATAGAGTCCAAGTACTAATCAAGCACCTATTTTAGCTCCTATCCCCACTCCTCGAAATCATAATTCAAGTGAAGCTTCTACTTCATCTTCTAGTGCCTCAAATGAACTTCAAGAAGTCATGAAGCAATTGCAAAATTTAGGTAATGAGCTAGTTACACTCAAGAGGCAGCAAGCCCAAAGTTTTAGGCCTTCTTATCAGCCTCAATCTCAACCTAACAGGCAGCCATATCAGCCTCAAATACCACCCAATCCAACTACAAATCAAAATCAAGCAAGGCCTCCTACCAACAAACCATTTCAGCCCTATAATCCCAATGCTACATCTGCCTCTAAAGTAATAGTGCCAGTACAAAACAACATAGCTCAAGAGTATGATTGGTGTTTCCCATGTAATGAACCTCACAACCAGTCTATGTGCTTCAATGGTGCCCTAAATCAAGCATTAATGGTAAAAACTGGTGTGGAGGGTGAAGGGAGTCAAGGACATAACCAACAACAAGAAACATCCCAGCAACAATCAGCTCCAAATGATAGCACACTTGTAAACTGGCGGGCGAAGACTTTTGTGGTATGAATCAAACAATATCTCAAAGTGTTGCAGCCAACACAAGGTCAAAAAGGAGAAATTTGGGTGAAGGACAGCCATTGGCTCCAAGTAATCCACAACCTTCTACCACTCCACAAGCTGTTGGAAAACAAAATGCAGTTCCAAACATGCAAGGACCACCCAAACCAACTCCTAAACCAACTCAGATGCAGCTGCTGCTGCCCATGTGCAAGGAATGAATGTGCAAGCTAGAGGACAGCGAGGGATGCTTCATCCCCATTCAACATCATTGATCAGATGAAGAAGACAAATGTAAACATATCAATGTGGGAATCACTATCCATCCCAGGCCAAAGAGATTTGCTACAAGCTGCCATGAAGGACTGGTCAACTTCAAATCAATAGGTCCAAATGCAAGAGAAGGTACTCACAAATGCTGCCCAACTGAGGGGAATCATGGAGGACAACAAGGTAAAATGTTGAAGCCCCCTCCATTTTATGTTTCATTGATCATTGGGGACCAATTAGTACACAATTGCATGATTGACTCCAAGGCAAGTAGTTCAGTAATGCCCAAGAAAATAGCGATCAATTGGGGCTTCAATATGAATTCATATCCAAAGGGGTAGTGCAATTAGATGGGACAGCGGTGACAATAGTGGGAGTGATTAAAAACTTGAGCCTTACCTTGCATGCATGCCCCAACGTTGTTGTTTTGCAAGATATCTCAGTGATAGATCTTCCACCACTCTTTGCCCTATGTTTTTCAAGGGATTTCACAGCTAAGATTGGAGGTTACTTATCTGTTGATTGGTCACACATGTTATTCAGAACAAGATATGGAACTAAGGCCACAATCAGATAGCTAAACCTATTTCAAACTTTCACGTTGAACTTCACACTCCAAGTCAAATCAATACCAACTATTCAGCGTTTGATCAAGAAGATTATCCAAGCACTGATGAAGCTGACACCAAGGTTGGAAGCATCCTTGATTTGACTCTTGATGAATGGGCAAGCAAGGTGCATGCTTTTGATCCTTATCAAGAAATAGAAGAATCCGAGCTAGGAGTTTATTGTTTGCATGAAGAGAATCAACCTCTCCCCAGCATCACCAAGCCAGATCATAAGGATGAGAATGAAGTATGGCAATTGTTCTTTGATGGATCAAGGAGTAGAGAAGGTGCAGGAGGAGGAGCTATGCTCATTTCACCACAAGGTACAAAGTATTACTCAGCCTTCCGTTTTCATTTTCTTGCTCAAACAACACAGCTGAGTATGAAGCCTTAATTCACGGATTGCACTGGGAAAGGAAGAAAGACATCAATAATTTGCAAGTATTTGGTGATAGTGAGCTGATGTGAACCAAGTCAGAGAGAAAAAATGCTGCCAAGAATGATCTGTTGAAGAACTACAAAAATCGGGTATGGGATCTTATTGAAGATTTTGAAGCTTTTAGCATCAATTCCATCCCTAAGAAAAAGAATGAAGCGGTGGACAATTTGGTAGCAATTGGGGGTTGTGTTTGATGTTGTAGAAAGTATCAAAAGTGAGAAATCTCAGCCTCATATCAAATTGGTTGTGAGACTAGCTATTCCAGGATAACAATACAAGTTGGCAAGTCTTCGAGAATGATCAGCAAATTGTTAATTTCCTACAAGAAGAAGCTGAGTTCTCCACCAGAAATCAAGACAAGTTGGAGCAGCAGTATGGTGACCAAGTGGTACAAGCTGAGAACTAACAAATTACCAAAAGGCCTCATAACCTTGGATTCAATCTTCAACCCGAATGATCAGTTCCGGAAGGAGAAAGTGAACATTCAAGTAAAGGGTGAAGATTCAAAGCCTATTTTAGTAGATGAAGGCAAGACATTGCAAATTGGCAAAGTAAGTACTCCACAAGAGAAATCTGATTTTGTTCAGCTTTGTCAAGAGTTCCCAGATGTCTTTGCTTGGACTTACAAAGATTTAAGAGGTTTCAACCCAAGGTTGGCACAACATACTATTGAGCTGGATCTAGAATCCAAGCCTGTCAGGAAAAAGAAAAGGCCAGTGAATCCCCATATCGAACCTCTCATGAGAAAAGAGTTGAGCAAGCTTATTGAGGCTAGTATCATCTTCCCCATCAAACACTCAAGTTGGGTTGCAAACTTGGTGCCAGTAAGAAAGAGAAATGGAGAAATAAGATTGTGTGTGGACTTTCGTGATCTAAATAGAGCATCACTCAAGGATCATTATCCACTTCCATCAATGGAACAAATATTGTAGGTTGTAGCTAGTTCAAAAGGTTTTCATTGCTAGATGGATACTCAGGCTATAATCAGATAATGGTGAAGGAAGAAGATCAATTCAAGACAGCCTTCACTACAAAATGGGGCACATATGCTTACAAGAAGATGCCATTTGGCTATCAAATGCCGGAGCAACATTTCAGCAAGTTATGGATATGGCGTTCAAAGGCTTAATCAACAAAATAGTGTTGGTATACCTAGATGATATCACTGTCTTGTAAAGGAATGTAGCAAACCATCTCTTTCACCTCGGACAAGTATTTCAGAGGTGTAGAAGGTTCAGAGTGTCATTGAATCCAAAGAAGTGTATATTCTTGGCACACGAGGGCAAATTTTGGGCCACATTGTCTCTAGGGAAGGGCTAACAATTGATCCTGAAAGGGTTGAAGCCATCCAAACACTTCCATTGCCACACCACAAGAAATCTCTTCAAAGCTTCTTGGGAAGGATAAACTTTGTCGCATATTTGTGCCTAATTTTTCCACTCTTGTGAAGCCTTTAACAATGATGTTGAAGAAGAGTCTTGCATTCAAATGGACAGCAGAAGGCAAAGAGAATTTTGAGAACATCAAGCATGCAATATCACAAGCTCCAACTCTTATCAACCCTGACTTTTCAAAGGATTTCATGTTGTATGCTTTTGGAGGATCAGATACAATCTCAGCTATCTTGACACAAGTTGAATAGAGAAGGTTCAGAACAGCCCATAGCATTCTTCATTCAAATCTTGGAAGATTACGAAATAAAGTATTCTTTCATCGAAAAGCATGTCCTTACTATCATTAGGAGCTTGAAGAAGTTCAGACACTTGGTCTCGAACAATAAGATTCAACTACTGGTGTCTCATGCTGGTGTCAAGGACTTTCTCCTAAACAAGGATTTAAATGAGAAGAGAGTAGGTTGGATCACTCGGGTGATGGAATATGATATTGAAATCAAAGTGACCAAGCTGGTTCATGGCAAAGGTTTGTGTGAGCAGCTCACTTCCAAACAACCAGACGGGTCAAAAGGTGAAGAAGATGTTGTCCTGCTACTACAGAATGATCAAGAACAACCAACTGATGATGCACCCATTCCATGTTGGACTCAAGACTTGGTGCATTACCTCCAAACAGGCTTGTGCCCTCCAGAAATGAGCAAAGCAAAGAGGAGATACTTTAGGTTACAAGCCATCCCGTATGTACTCATTAATGGTATCTTGTTCAAGAAGGACATCAATGGTGTTCTATTAAGATGCATTGGAATAGGTCAAGTTGAGAAGATCTTACACGAGTTCCATGATGGGGAAGTAGGAGGCCACTTTGCTCCATGAGTAACAGCTCTCAAAATCATGAAAGCTGGTTACTATTGGCCTACTGTGTTCAATGATTGCTACTCATGGGTCAAGAAATGCAAGAGATGTGCATTCTTCACTGGGAAGGAAAGGTTAGCAGCGCTGCCCCTTCGTCGATTTTAGTAGATCAGCCATTCATGCAATGGGGATTGGACTTCATTGGGGTTATCAATCCCAATTCGAGTCAAGGCCATAAGTGGATACTTATGGCAACGAGACTATTTCACCAAGTGGACCGAAGCAGTGGCACTCAAGGAGGCAAGTGAATCCAACATATTGGATTTCTATGAAGGGATAGTCACGAGGTTTGGTGCCCCCGCCACTATCATATCGAGACAATGCATTGGCATTCCTTGGCACAAAGATCACTGAATGGGCTGTCAAGAATTGTGTGTATCTCAGCACTTCATCGAATTATTACCCTCAAGGTAATGGTCAAGCCGAGTCTACGAACAAGAACCTACTAAGAATCATCAGAAGGACTCTTGATGAAAATCAAAGGACTTGGCACGCAAAGCTCAAATCAGCCCTATGGGCTGATAGAATCACACCCAAGAGGTCTACAGGAAGCTCTCCATACAAGCTTGTGTATGGGAAGAAGCAGTTCTACCTACATCACTCGAGTTGTCAGCGTTGGAACTCATGAAACAATTGGAACTAGCTGAGTTTGAGCCTATGGAAATCAGGTATGCAGAGCTAATGGAATTAGAAGAAACAAGAGAGCATGCAATGCAGACCATAGAAAAAGATAAAGCATTGGTCAAAAAGAGTTTTGACAAGAAAGCTAAGGCCAGGATATTGCAAACTGGAGATTTGGTACTGAAGTGGGATGTTGATCATGCAAAGTCGGAAAGCATTCCAAGTTCGATGCCATATGGAGTGGCCCATATATGATCATTGAATGCAAAGGTAGCAATGCCTTCTAGCTAGCTAAGTTGGATGGTGAAGAGTTGCAGATTCTAGTCAATGGAATCTATCTCAAACATTGCTACTAGAAAGAGAGCTTCTCACCCTTGTAAATATTAATGTAGAACTTCCATTCCTCTAAGTGCTTATGCACATTGTACTATTGTTAGAGTAGTTTTTTATTTCCCTAAGTGCTTGTGCACATGTCCTATTGCTACTAGTATGTGCATGTTTGTAGTTCATCGAGCCTCTGGGAAAGAATTTGCAGCCACAGGAGAATCAGATCAGACAAATGTTTCAATGGCTCAAGGATACAGGTTTCAAATTTCAGATCAGCTGAGAGATTATCAAACAGACTCCATGCCCAATGGATTGCTACGAGCAGCTGGCCATTCTTCATCTGGTAGGCAGATAACCCTTCACTGAGTCACCAAAATTGTTATCCAAAATTCACCCCTCAAGGTAATTTTGATAACCTACATCAAATTCTTGATCCGAGCAAGTAGATTGATTGAGACCGAAATCATGTTTTTAGCACCCCTTTGGTTCTCTCTAACTCTCCCATCAAGAAAAAAATCCCAACGAGTTAGAAAAAATGGAAAAAATGTAAAAAAAATAAGGTCGCAACATTTTTTAAGGCATTGCGGAGTGCGAAGGGTGCGGATCGTACCGGTGTGCGAGTCATCGAGGTTCGTCGTACCAAGTTCGCGGCGAAATACAAAGAAAATCAGCAAAGTCGAGACATTTTTGTCCGGGAAATCTCGCGGGATAGTTGGGACGTCGATACGCACGGGACGCGAATCGGCTGATTTTCCACAAGTCAGTCAATTGCGGGCGGTGCGGAGATCTTCATCGGGGCAGCCGAGACAAAAGTACGCATGAGACAAGCGAGGACACGCAAAGGTGAAAAAGGTCACAAAAGGGACAAGGAAGCCCAAATCGGATGATGCGGAAGAATGTGTCCAGGGAAAGCCGGGACACGCGGACCTGATTTTTCCGCAATATCCGTAACTCAAAGGAAAAGTCAACATTTGACTCCCAAAACTTCAAACGGCCATAACTTTTGACTCTGAGCTCGATTTTCACAAAATTGGACTTTACGGAGCGAGCACGACGGCGTCCTCTACGCCACAAAAAATTGATTTATTATTTTTAATAAGGTTAGATATATTTAAATAAAATAAACATATTCGGCTCGATCGAGTTAATGCTCATTCCGTCAAATGTGAAAACGCCTCGCTAGACCCAAAATAGTGCTCGTCACTCGAGAAGGCCATAACTTTTGCATTTCTCAACGAAATCACACAAAATTGGTACCGTTGGAATCATGGCTCTGATCCTGATGTACACAAAAATCAATAAATTCAGTATTTGATGAGAAATTAGTGGGGATTTTTCATAAAACGTGGCCGGGTTCATAACAGTGTTTTATTTGGTGGTTGGGAGTGCAATTAAGAGGCATGGTCATCATTCTTTCTCTTTGCCAGGACAGTATGGGAGCCTTTTTCAAGTAATATATAATCATTTTACTCCATTTAATGCCTCTTACAAGTGGTTGAAGGATAGATTTCAGGATTTCCATTTTCCCCTTCTCTCTCTCTTCTCATTTTCTTATAAATTGGAGTGTTGGGCTCATTGTAAAGGGGAGTAGTTTTTGTAGCAAAGCTCTACCAAAATTGATTTGTGAAGCCAATGCCCTTGTTGTGGACTCCTTACATGGTGATCCAGGCCCTTATCTTGTAACCGATTGAACTGTGCATATCAGGAAGCAATAAAATATAAGTTTGTGGATGCATCTTCCCCTGCTGTGTTTTCTTGCATTCTTCCTTCCCCTTCAACCTTGATTACAAGAATATTGTGTCTATTTTATGTTCTTGTAGGGATCCATTATCATTGTGTATGTTTGAAATGTTGTTGTGAATGCATTTTGCTAGATTATGGAGAACTGTCATCACCCCTTCTAGTGTGCACTTTACTTCTGTATCTCATGCATTGGAAGACTACTCTCGCACCCTCCTTTTACGGTGTATCACCGCTCTAGTGTAGGCTTTCATTTTATGCATTCTCTCTCCGTGGTCCCTTAGAAAGTTAGATTAGAATATTTAGTTTACCACTGCATTAGAGTAGATTGTGGCAAGTAGTTTAGGAGTAAGAACCAACTTTCTCACGGAGGTCTATCTCAAGTAGCAAGTCCCTGACTTGGAGATAGTACCCATGTTATCCAATCACACCGTGAGTTCAAGTATACACACTTGTATGAACATAGGGGTGTTGTAATTGAGGTGCTTTCAATTAGAAGCACTTGATGGAACATGGCTACCCATTACTTTAACAGAGTAAGTTGAAGCCCTACTATAAATAAGTCTTCTTGGTATTTGTAATAACGCAAGATTGCCATTTAGTTTAGGTTTTCAATTCGTATTTCCTTCATTGTCGTTATGCTTTGTCAATTTAGTAGTTTTTGTGTAATAAGCGCACTTACGTGCATGAGGCTAATTATTGTATTAATATTGTTTATGCACAAAGGAATGCACATACTTTTCATGTGGGGTGGTTGTAGTTATCCAAGAAAAATACTATGGGAATTGAAAGGTGAAAGGAATAAGCTGCTACTGAGATGTGTTTTAAGTCAAAAGAAGATTGCTTCTCAAAAGTGACCAAGGATGGAGATGAATGAAAGAACAAAGTATAACATGAGGTAAGCGAGAGGCCATGTTATCTACTAGGAGAAGGTATAGTTATGAGGTACTCGGGTGCAGGGAGTGTGTGCTAAATAGAATTCTAGGACCATAGGGTAGGAAGGTGCGCTAGAAGGTTATAGGCTGGGTGTGAAGATGTACCACACGGAATGAACGGATTTGGTCATTATTTGGTAGGTGAACTAGTAATAAATGCATCAAAATTAGAAAAATTATATAAGGATAGGATGCACATTCATTTTTACCGTTGCGACTAAGAGTATTTGAGAAAAGAACCAAGTGTGAAGAGCCGAGTGATCGAGTTAAATTGCGAAGGGTGTGAAACCAAGCATAATGACAACCATATATGTGCAACAAGAAGCTTGTGTCCCCGGTGGTGAAGGTTTCTAGTGAAGCAGGGGAGATAGAAAAGAGTTAGGTTATGAATTTTCCACCTAGGGAATGATTGAATCGAGCTAGGGTTTGATTCACAAAGTTACAAAGTTGAAGAGGAGACATTTGCAAGGTAAAAATGACACCGAAGAAGGCATCTGTAGTAGCAAGTAAAAGGAAAGAAGAAGGTGGTCGTCGAGGAGGAAGAGATGGCACCCAAAAGCCATTTTTCAAAGATGCAATATCCGAAGGAGTCATCATCGGCCAAGAATGGGATTCACCCATCAGAAAGAGAAAAGTGAGTGAATATAATCACAGGACTTCGGAGAACAAGAAGGAGCTTGATTCCTTTCTCACTACTAGAATAAACAAGTGCACGGCAGATGACATGCCAGTATATGACAATGCAGGTGAGAAGCTTTTGAAGAGAATTAGGGTCTACCAATTGTATGAGCTTCCATATTTCAGGAAGTATGAGCCCTTGTATCAGTGGCTCATGAGCAGGGTGCACGAAGACTTCTTCTACTTTGCAGGACGTAGAGTTAGAATCTCATTTGCGCTTGTCTCATCAGTTACAGGTCTGAAGGCCACAGGAGAAGATATAAAAGGTGACCTTACAGATAAAGCCGTGATTTTAAAGACCAAACAAGATTTGGATACTGAAGGGTTCGTGCGAGAATGAACATAGAAAAATTGAAGAAGCTGTCGGCTTTTACAAGTTGCAAGACACCTTGTTACCAAGTTGAATGATCAAGAGTAGTGGTCTCAGGTAAATACTATGTGGTTACATGTGGCATGTAAGATGTTAGAAGGGACAATATACAACATTGCAGGCTATATTGCAGAGCAAATAGTTGAAGAAGCGTGCATAGGAGGGAAGATCATCTTTGGGGTTGTTCTACTATCATTGGTATTCATGGAGATCAGAGTACCAAATGGACCGAAGGAGAAAGTATGGGAATACCCCATGGAGAACAAGTCCCTAGCTGAAAGATTCAGTAAGTACCTATGAAGGGGGCCATGACATATGACATAAATAAAAGGGTAGAGAAGTGGTATGACATGCTCTACACAGCATTTGGGGAAGAGTTGTGCATCCCAAAGGACCTACTAGTAGTGGTAGGGAAAAAAATTTAGTTTATTGTATATCGAAGTTCTACATCATGTGCTTCCCAATGAAATATGGATTGGAGCCCTCGGTGAAAATTTCCTCGCATTCACTCCAAGGTATTTCCAAGAATTTGTTCATAGATTTATAGACATGCACGATGAATGGTTTTCAATGCAAATAAGGTAGACTACAACTACCATACGTTGAGGAAGAAGTATGTGTATCTGGCGTGATAAGAACTTTGCATATAATAAATCAATAAATTGCAGAAGATAACAAAACACAAGAGATATGGGGGCCAAGATGCCCAAATAATCAATATATGTAGAATAATACCCTTAAGGTAGGGCAATACCATACAATTATCCTTAAGGAAGGAGTAACTCCAAAATCTCCAAAGATGGGAATCCACTTCAAGGGGGGCACCTCAAATCTACCTCTACCAAGTAGAAGAATCAAATCATACATCCATGACCTCCTCATAATGATACTCACATCCTTTAAATAGGATGGGTAACACTTAATCCCAATGTAGGCCGACTCATTACCCAATATAACTAATTCCTATGTGAGCCTATATAACTAACTAAGGGGATGTGTGCCACATGTCAACATCTCCATCAACCCATATACATTATAATATTATATCCCATGTGAATCCATACATATAACTAAGGAGATGTGTGCCACATGTCGACATCTCTATCAACCCATATATATTATATTACCATATCCCAAGGTACATAGCATGGCAGAAGTGCTTATACAGAGAGGATCATTTCCGAGATACTGAATATCAAACCAATATTTTTGTTGTATCAGATGTGGGGGCAGCATTGGTGTATCTCTAGCTGAAGTTTAAGATGGAGAATAACAAATATGTGGAAGGTGAGTTCGCACTTCCAGCACCACCAAAAGGAAAGCATACAATGGAGAACATCCCAGTGCCTAAGCCCAAAGATCCAATTGAAGTGGAGGATGAGGAGGAGGAGCGTGAATATAGTGGTGGTTTGGAGCATAGGGGTAGGAGACATCCTACAAGTAAGGGTGAAGCTGAGCGTGTCATTACACCACCTCAGCCACAAGAGGGGGATGATGAGGACTTGAATGCAGTCAAGGGGAGCATGGGTTTAAAAGGGTATTTAGGAGAACAAGGACCCAAGGTGCTACTCCAACCACTATGCATAAATCACCCAGACTCTCCCCACAAAAGGAGGCTGCGAGAGAAGGAGGAAATTGAAGTTGAATGAGGAGGTGGAAGAGTTAGAGGAAAGCATGCCTAATTCTCCTACACTTCCAGAGGACACAAAAGAACAAGGTGAGGCATCAAAGGAAAAAGAAGAGGATGAGAAAAGACCAGAGGAGACAGCTGCAAAGAATGTTTAGGACATGGAGACACAAGTCCCAAATTTGGAGGCTAAAGTTCCTAAGCAGCAAAGGTCTAGAAGAACAAGTGGAGAGCACATTCCACTAGCCATGGGGTATGCAGAGGATGCAAGAAAAAAATTGTCCGCGCCGCTTCCAGAGAACGATAGCACAGAAGGATTTATTTGGATGAGAGTTAATGGATGAGGATATGGTGACTTTGCACACTCGAAAGAAACTATCATGGTCAATACACACCCACATGGATGAGCCTGACTTTGATGTGTGCAAAGAGTCATGTGTTTCGAGGCGACTGAAGAAGGCACCTCAAGCTAGACACATAACAGTAAAGCCTATTGTCATGTCAGATGAGTAGGTTAGCAATGCATTGGTGAAAGTTTCTACTGAGGTGGTTAGAAGAAACATGGAAAAATATACCACGATCAGAGTGTTGCATGAGGAGATGAAGAAAAAGGACACCGAGATAGTGCACATAACATAAGAGAGGGACTTCACATAGAAGAAGAATGAGGTGTTTATTAGCATCGCAGAGGAGATTAGGAGCAATGTCATCAGAGAAAGGCCACACTTGGAGGCCAAGGTACCATAGACATTTCCTTTAGCAATAAACTATGTGGGAAAGTTGGTGGAATTAGTACTTGAAGATGAAACTCTGCGTATGAAAGCACCAGAAAGCTCAGAACAAGATGTCGATCGGGAGAAAGCATCAGTGATGAGAAAAATTACATCTTATGAAGGGTTGTTGCAAGCATTACATGAAGTATTGAAGAAATAATACCAGGCTTTAAATGTATGCATATCTTTAGAGGTGCTTATCAACATCAAGACCCTCAAAGAGAACAACGAGGTCCAGAAAGTGATGAAAGATGAGACATTGGGCCACGCAGAAATATTGTCAATGGTTAAATAGAAGTGTGAGGCCACAGCGTGCACAAGCGTTGCACAATACTCAGCTGGAAGAGCTTGGAAAGCTAATTGCGTAGAAGATGGACCTTTTAGAAGGTATAATGACATCAATGTCCAGTGTTTTGTTGGTTCTGCAAAATGAGAAAGGAGAGATTGTGAGGGATGAGTTGAAATCCATTGTTATGGAAATCCCAAAAAAGTAAAGCAAGAACTCACTTTGAATGGCGGTATTGGAGGCGAAATAAAGGAGTATCCAGAATTGATACTACAAACTGATATAGAGGAGGTTGCTTCATAACCTCATAAAAATTCTTTATTTATCTACATTATTTCATTCTTATTCTTTCCATTCTTCTATTCTTTCCTTCAATTTTTGGAGATACCCATTGTCGAGGATTTCAATGAGATTAATGTGGGGTAATGTTGATCAAAGAATAATTGTCAAAGATCACACAAGGAGCCCATGTGGGATAGAAATCCAGGATCAAAGGCATGGAAGGACAAGAAAGACCCACATGCGGAAGGCAAGTTCAAATTTCAGGACTTAGCTAATTTTGAGCATGAAGACCTATTTTTAGAAGATGGCATGCGGAACACACCAACGATGTAGAGACGTGCACGCCATGCATTGTCTATCTTTGGAGAAGTGGATTGAAGCATTTTTACATGGAGATGAGCTGAGAATAGAATTGACACTTCAGTTAACTACAAGAGGACTATAGATAGCACACTTGCATGTGTGGATATGCTTGTAAATGGCGTGTGGCTATCAATAGCATGCGGCCTATTTCTAGAATATATAAGTGATGAAGGGAAATTTATATATATATATATATATATATATATATATATATATATATATATATATGATGTTAGGTACATAGTAGAGAGAGATATGTATGTATGTGTAACAGAGAATATACACATATGACTAAACTCATGTATCAATTCCATACGCACATTGGTATAGATTGACAATACTATAAGGAGCTTATGTATTTATTAATAGATGGAAGATATTGGTTGAATCTAAGTGTCATTCTATGTGTAGTTGAGTAGTGCATGTTATTAATTCAATCATGATTACTATTTAATCTTGTTATTTCATAGATATGAGGGTAGCATGCATTGTAGAATGATGGATTAGTTATGAATCTATATGCTTATTCCTTCATCCTGTTAACATCTTGTTACAGAAACCCTAAAGAGGGACCTAGTACCTTTGCACACTTCGGGTGAGCGCTCGAGTCTAGAAGTGCCGAGTGATGTGTCGATGTGACTAGGGTGTTATCTGGTAAATTCTAGGTTGCATTATAGAGCCATGTAAAGTATGAAGGTTTCCTCGAAAAACATGAAAATATGATTGTTTGTCTAAATTTGAGTAGTGCACCTGAGAAAGAACTAAAAGGGTGTCATTCATTTGTTGTGAGGTCTTTACATAATCTTAGGTAATGAAATTAAGGATGAAAATGGTCATAGAAGAGTACAATACTACGTCATGCATAGAAAATGTGTTAAGGAGCCTAGTTCCATAGTGACCTATAGATTTGATAAGGTAATCAGAGTATGGGGAGTAATAATTTTCTCTCAAGATGATGAATAGGGTAGAGTTGAGTAATGAAAGAGAAAAATTTGAAAGGTAAGCTAGTAATGAGCTAGAGTGAGTTATATGCATACAAAGAAGATCTAAAACATTGAATAAAGGCTTTAGAATTGTGTTGAGTTATTTGTTATCTCTCCAAGGAAAATATGTAATGTAAGTAACAAATTTTTGCATCCTCGGTGAAATATATGTAATATGCTTCTAGGGAAAGTGCTATATTGTTGAATCATGAGGTGTGGGTTCTCATTTGGCATGAAGAAATTGGTCAATTTTTGACTGAAAATATGATTCAGGGACAAGTGGTCTTAAAGTAAGATTTGTATGCTTGGAGGTAGTTTTATGAATTTTTTTGCATGATACAGACCTAGAAGTTGGTGTCAAGAGTTAATGAAGAAAAAATATGGAGAGGAAATGTCGGGAGGATCTTTAAGATTCATCTTATCAAGTCCATGGATATTTACATGTTGCTTAAAGGAGTTAAAGAGAAGAGAATTGAGTCCTAGGGGGAGTCAAGTCAAGTATGTTTTTCATGTTTTTGAATTTTTCCATTGTGTGTTATTATTATCCATGTAGTAGTAGTATTTTATCCTTTTTTCATATATGGAAAAGGGGGAGAGAAGCATCAAAAACATGGGAAAGATTCATGTAGGTTTTTTGGTCAAGTTGGTTGTCATCAATGTTTGAAGATGGTTGATATCATTGACAAAGGGGGTGATTGTTGACCATTGTGTGTTTGTGTTGTCATTGATGTCAAACCCATTGATGGAAAATGGTTTCATGAGGTCATTTGAGTCTCCATGTGATGTTATTTAGGTGTCAATCATGAAGGTTGATTAGTAGTGTCATGTTTGGTGGTGTTCTAGGAGGTCTTGGTGTATGGTTGAGATAGTCTAGCCATGGTTTGAACTCTCGAGTTGGTTGGAGTGTGTCATGATGTCATTCATGGTCCATGAGGTGTGTTACAGGTGTCTATGGGTATGTATGAGGTCATTAAGGTCAAGTCATGAGTTTTCATGGTTGAGTCAAGTCATTCCAGACTTGTTTCTAGCCCTAAAGCATGCAGAATGAGATGGAGATGTGATATTTGGACCCAATTTATCTTATTCGTTCATGTTTTTCAGAATGGTGGAAGTATACCTGAGGTGTGTGATGATTTTTAGGTCATAATTTAGAGGTTTGATGCTTCTATGAGGTCCTTGGTAAGTAAACAAAGTGGGAAACATGCAAGAAAACACAGTAAATGATATTATCTAGGGATTTTTAAGAATATATAGGATATATGGAGAGCATGGACAGTTAGATTAGGTTTTCAAGGTGTTTCATGTCAAATTTCAAGTCATTATGAAGAATTAATTGTAAAATATGCAAGTTTTGGAAAAACCGGGTAAGTTACTGAGTGTGATTTTAAAAAAACTGAACCTTCGATGCTCGTTGTAAAATATATACTTTACATGGGAATTGATCACTTTTTCATGGGTTCTTAGGTTATTTATAAAGGCTTCAATAAAGTAATGATGGGGTTTTATAGTCATGTTTTTATGAGCGATTGTTAGGAAGCTAAAGTGGTTTGAAACCCTAACTAGGAGTAGCTTGAAGAAAAGTGAGTATACAGAGCATGTTTTGATTTATAGTGAAAAAATTATGATTTTACGTTGTAGATTACTCTTCCATATTTCAATAATGGTATGATAGAGCTTGTGGTGATATGTGGGCCCCACATAAATTTACTTCTTTACGAAGAGTTTTAGTACGATGAGAAATTTACCAAATGAGGTAAATAATAAACCACCATTTACAATAGCTCGATATTTTTATAGATGTTTGAATGAAGGTTTCATATCATGTTTGTGATAAAAAAATTGCAAAGTGTCCCCTATTTGTGAATACTAGTTTTTTGGGAAGTTTGGAGCAGCCTTTAGTATAATTCAGATTACAAGAGCTACAAGAGGAGTTAAGACTCCATTTAATTTTTTGTGAAGATAATTCATATATAGTTCCATTTATATATCAAAATTGAGATTTGGAGATGGTATGCAAAAGTTATGACTCATTCTTTGAGGGTCGAGTTTAAAGAATGCTCATTCTAACAGTGCAAATGGCTTCATAAGGTAAGTTGATGTTTATGATTCGATCAAGATTGGTGAAGTATTTTTATGACTTATAAATCATGTCTAAGTGTGTTCCATTATTTTCTTAATCTTTGAATTGGTTTTTCTTGTGATGGAGCATGATGAACTCATTATCGAGTTCTTAAGCCCAAGTAGGGATAAAAATCAATTTCAAGAGATTGGGTTGGTTGAAGGCCTTCCACTTGGATTTGGAAGGAGTTCCAATATGTTCGGAAAGGAAATTTAGATATATTTCGAATGGTATATGTTTGGTATCATGATACTTTTATTTGATGTGGTTTCCAAGTAAGTGTGTGAGAAATAAGGTTTCTTACTTTTCTAAACATGACAATGTTTCTTTGAAAGAATAAGTTGATTAGTACATGAAATAGATTGGGTGATGCTTTCTATCACCTATAAAGTGACGAGGTATGCCTTTGGAATTTTTTGAATCCATTTGGATGACTTGAAAGAGTCATTAATGGTGCAAACTACTTGAGTTTGTAAAACTCTTTTTGGGAAGCTTGATTTGGTGAAGACAAATGTTGTTGTGGTTTTAACTAGTGGATGTTTCATGATATATAAATTGATTATAAATCTTCTAAAAGTTCTAGTAATTTAATATAGTTTTTACATGCCATAGTTGAGTTCATCTTGAGGGGTATTGAGGCCCAAAGGTAAAATCAGGTTGTTGGAAACAATTGTTTTGTGAAGGAAATGAGCTAGTGGGCCCATTAAATGAAATAATTTGATTGGTTCAAGTAAATTGAGACCATGGATGATGTTTAAATGTCATATTACTCATTTGTGGTGATTTTTATAGCTTGAGTAACAATATGTTTGGCATGAGGGGATTATTATCATCCTAGTGATAAGATTTTGAAGATTTTTGGTACAAGGTGAGTTTTGTTTTGCATGGCCGACCTATATGGGTCATATGTGACCATTGTAATGAATTTATTTGAATTTTTTAAGTTTAATGGGTCAAAAATATCACAAGGGACCAAAATATTTCATGTTTGGAGGAAGAGAAACTTATAAAAGCATAGTTTTTAGTCCATTTTGGGTTAGTGCTATTAGAGGAAAAAGTGTGACCCATGTAGAAGTGTATTGCAGGTATGATTGCATGATTTGAAAGGATGAGGAATAGAATGATAGGTTAAGGAATTATTTAGATAATTTTTTTAAAGATTTTAGATCCAATAAAAGTTAAAGAGGAATAATATTGTGCAAGATTGAAAATATAGGGTTTGAGAAAAGGTGTGTGAGATGAATTAGAGATCTCCATTAGTTGTGGCATCAACCAAATCAGAGATCAAACATATTTAGGTGGGTGAGTAGGTTATTATTCATCCTATGGGGTTGTATCCTCTTTTTGGATTTGGTTCTTCACTAAATTATGGGTTGTTGCTCTACTAAACTAGGGGTTGGTGATCCTTGTGGGGTTGGTGCCTCACTAAAATTAAAGCATAACAATATAATGTTTATGTTTCGGTGGTTTTTATCCCCCATGAGGGTTTCCCACTTAAATATTGTGATTATGATATCTCTTTCATGTGTTGTGGTTATTTTAATGTATTGTGCACACATAATAAGCTTGTGATGAATGTATGTGAATGGATAGATTTTGATATATCTTTGCAGTAAATGGTAAATACAATATGTAATTTGTAGGACTGATTCACTCCCCTCTCATTACATTGTTCTTACAACAAATTAGTCTTGTTAGAGCATGGTAGAAGCATGGTGACAGTGTACTTAAGGTGTGTGGTGAGTTCTAGGTCATTATTCAGTGATTCAATGCATGTATGGGATCCTTCAAAAGCAAACAAGTGAGAACATGCAAGTAAGGATAGGTAAATGAGATTAGATGCAGAGTTTTAGAGATATTTGAGCTCTAAGGTTAGTATGGTCAGTTATAGGATGTTTTCATGATGCTTCATGACAAGTTTCAGGTTAAAGTGAATAAAAGTTTTGAAGATATGCAAGTTTTTACAAAATCGAGTAAGTTAGAATGTGTTTTTGAGAAAAATCTAGATCTTTTAATGCTCGTTTTGAACTATGTGTTTTATATGGGGACTTGAGATATTTTTCATAGATTATTATAGCATTTGCAAATGTTTCAAAAAAATAATTAGGTGGTTTGATCATATGGTTTTTATGAACAATCGTTAACAAGATAAAGTGGTTTGAAACCCTAGCTAAGAGTGACTTGGAGAAGAAGAGGTATAGTGAGCTTATCTTGATTGATTTTTCCAAATTGATTATTTGATGCTTTATATGAATCCTCCATATTTCCAGAAAGGTACATCAATGCTTGTCACTATATGTGGGCCCCACCTGAAAAGGCTTGTTTTAATAATGTTCATTTTAATGTAACATTGTCCAAATAAGTTACAAAATAAGTTGACCTTGTTTTTATTCCTTGAGTTTTTATACATTTCCATGATATTTTTAGATCATGGTTGAGTTGAAAAATGTGAAAAAATTCTCTATTTATGAATAATAGTTTTAGGGCATCTTGGAGTAGCTTGTGGTAAAATTGACATTGCAGGAGCTCCATGAGGAGTTATGACTCCATTAAAGTTTTTTTTGTTATTGGTTCTGAGATATTTCCAATAGTATATCAAAATTTTATTTTAGATGAGGTATGAATATTTATGACATGTTCTTTTAGGGTAAAATTTGAAGGATGCTTTGTTAGCGAGGGTGTCAAAATGGCTTCATGAGGTAAAGTGATGTTTTGAGTTCTTATTGATTGATGAAGGTTTATGGTTCTTATACATCATTTATAATGGTGTTACATACTTTGGTTAAGTTTGGAAGTGTGTTTTATGGTTATGTAGTATGATGAGCCCATGTTTAGTTCTTGAGTCCAAAAAGGCTTAAGAAGTAGTTTGTAGAGATGGACTTGGTTAAAGGCTTTACACTTGGAGTTGGAAGGATTTACAATATGGTATGGAAATATAATTCATAGGGATTTCTATATATGTATATTTTTGTATCTTATTGAGCTTATTTTATAGGTTATTTAGGTCATTTTGTAGATAAGAAGGATTGTTAGTTTTCAGGACATGACTGGTCGTGATGAAAGAATGAAATGAATGAAGCATGATATGGATTAGTTGAAGATTTATATCACCTAGAGAATGAAGAGTAAATAATTTTTTTCCTATTTAATTATTTTGTAGGTCTTGAAAGTGGTATAAAGGGTGCAAACTAGTTGATTTTGCAAAACTAGTTTCTAGGCAACATTTTTTAGATAAGAGGAAAGTAGTTGTGGTTTGAACCTATGAATTTTTAATGAGATATAACTTGTATGTATGTTATGTTTAGGTCCATATGATTCTATATCATGGTTACCTACCATAGTTGAGTTGTTTGGGATTGGTCTTGATGCCCAAAAGTGAATACATGGTACTAGAAACAACTATTTAGTGAAGGATATGATCATTCTGGCTTAACTTATGAATTATTTTATTGGTTCAATAAAATGTGCAACTAGATGATTGTTATATGTTATATTACACATGTTTTCTAAATTTGGGAGCTTGACTAATCATGGATTTGGAATTTTCAGTTTTATCTAATCTTAGTGATGGGGTTTTGAGCCTATTTCGTGCAAGTTGAGTGGTTTTGCACATGGCTGACCTATATGGGTCATATATAACCATTTAAATGGATGTATTGGAATGTTTCAAATTTATAATGGTTGAGATAAATGTATAGGATTGACCTCTCTTGTGTTTGGAAGAATAAAATCATATAAAGGTAAAGTTTGAGTTTAAATTTGAACTAGTGTTAGTAGAGGGAAAATGTGACCTACATGAGAGTGTAAAGGCTGATAAAGGAAATTTATTTAGATATGAATAAGATATTTAAAATATTAATGTTGATGAGAAATATGTGTGCAGGGGGTTTATATCCAAGACAAGTCCAAGAAGAAGAAGATAGAGCAAGTTAGAGGAATGAGGGTTTGATTGTGATTGTGTGACCTGAATTAGAGATCTCCATCAGTTATGGTAGAATTTAAATTCAGAGATAATCATCATCATGTGGCTGATTTTGTGTAGATATCATCATCGGCAGTGGTGAGTTATAGCTTATTCATCTTAGGGGTTGTAGCCTCCTTATGGAGTGAGTGTTTCACTAAATTAGTGCTTGGTGCTCCTTATAGGGTTAGTTCTCTACTAAAATAGGAGTTGGTGCTCATTGTGGGGTTGGTGCCTCACTAAATTTGAAACATGGAAATATAATTTTTGTGTTTTAGTGGGTTTTCTTCCCCTTGAGGGTTTCCCACTTATATTTGGTGTTCTTGTGTACTCTATTGCTCTTGCTCTTGTGTATGGTTGCTTCTTTGATTAAGTAAGCACACAAATGGTTTATGATTAATTGAATGATTGTATAAATAATAATGAATAAATACTTGTTAAATGAAATAAAAAAATTTAGGACCGATTAACCCCACTCTTAGTCCATTTTTCTTCCAAAGATCTACCCTTGATGCTCAGAATATAAGAATAACCTAATATCATGTGCCAACATTTGAATATTAGTTATAATATTGTGTTGATGATTATGTGCTAAGAAAGAGATTCTTTAGAAAAACATCATTGTAATAAATTAGGGATATCAATCTGCATAAGGTTCCCGAAGGCATGGATGATGACTCTAACTTGTACATTGTGGAATACATGAGGTCTATTTAGTAGACTCCTCTTCCTACCATTGATTGGTCTCAAAAGGATAGGGACAATCCTTATGAAATTAACAAACCAGTACTCTTGAGAAAAAGGAATTGGTATAACGGGGAAGTTAAATGAGTTCATAAAATCAATGAAGACGTCATCTTCTCAAGAGGCTTTCACCGCATAGAATGAGGTTCCAAATCAATAAATTCCTTCTTCCTCACCCTTGGACTAATTAACCAAGGTGTAAATTAAGAAAGAAAAATAAAATGAGGTTGAGAAGAAGGAAGAGACACATGAGAAAAGGCTTGAACAAGAAAAGATTCAATAATTCACTGATGAAGTTGTTCCTACCCCTGAATAAGTGATATAACCTTATAAAGAAGAAAAAAAAGTAGTGGAAGAACAACAGGATGAAGAAGAAGAAAAGGAAGGTGAAGGAGGTGAAGAATGAGAGCATGAGATAGATATCCTTGAACGAGAAACAGGAAAAAAATGTCTCAAGGTATAAATTGAAGGTTATAAGACCACCCTCTTCTTGTTGTGAATTCAAATCTTGAGATCTCTACTTCTCAACATCTCAGTTCCCATAATGTATTTACATGTCCTCCTCTTGCAGCTCCTTCTTATAGTGATTCCTTCATATGGGTCCAGCCAAATATTGACATCATGAAAGGGAAATCTCAATTTCATATTAAAGTTCCAAGATTTTATGCAATGGATTCTCTTTTGGATACAAGTCCTCCTCCTAAGAAATCCAAGAAAACTTCTTGTCTAGTTTTAGATTCTAAAGGAAAACAATTATTAGAAATTTCTAAACCAGAAGGAGACAAAAATAATAAAGAAATATCCATTTTAGACCTGGATCTCACTATAATTTCACTTGAGAGTCAACTCTGAAGGAAAGACACACAATCTTAGGGAGACTGTCTCCAATATCATTTAGAGGGATGGAAAAAGTAAAGCAAAATCAAGAGCTGACTTGATGATAAGATACAAATTATTTCAAATTTCATCAAGTATTTCCTCTCATCAGACAATACTCCTCTTGATCCTGTTGGTGCGAGTTATCCTATGTGTCCTCCTCATATTGGAGGGTCATCTCACATGGGTTAGGTTTAGGGTTAGGTTTAGGGTTTGTTATTGAGTCATGCACTAGGGTTACTCAGCACCCTATATGTACCTTTTCACTATTCATTTATGAGCATGCCAAGACACTCTGTTGTCTTTCCTCTATGTGCAAGCTTTGTTTCTGTTGAGAAAGTTCTTCCATTATTGATCGATTCTTCCTTGCGATTACACTGGAGCTATCACAATTCCATTGGAGTGCAAATACTTCGTAGTGCATCGTTTCTGATTTGATTCTCGCAAACTCTTTCATGGTATCAGAGCTGCACGACTTTTCGTCACACCAAAAGCTCGAAGTGTTCAGTTTTAGCTCTATCCGAGCTTTCTAAACTCTCACGAGCTTGCCTCTGGTCCGCATTACCTTATCTCGTGATCTACGCTTTTTTGTGGATCGGTTTTGTGGAGTTTTTTTGCCGTGGTCGGCTTTGTTGGTCGCCATTCTCTAACCTGCTGCATTTTTTTCCGTGTTCCTTTGTTGGTCGTCATTCCTCCCTGCGCATTTTACAAAGACACAACAAGACCGTGTTTTTTGTGATGCATGATCTCTCGGGTGATGTGTTGTGTTGTGTGATCATTGGTTGCTCCTACGTGGTGCTTTGTGTTTCATGCAAAAACAAAATAGCAATTCTCGGAATTGTACGTTTCTTTTTTGCTTTGTATTTTATTAATACTTTTTTAAATCTACGTTTAAAAAAAGCTCCCTTTAATTACTTTCTTTTTTTAATACATTTGTTTTTTAATCTTTTTTTTTTAAGTTTCCTTTTGTAAAGTTTTAAAAAAATATAAAATTATTTCTATTTTTAAAAGAGACTTTTTACTTATTTAAATTAGATTTATTTTATTTATTTAGTTTTAAAAAGAGGGAAAGTTTTTTTAAATTAGTTTTTTTAATCTTATTTAAATTCATAATATTTAATTAATTATTTTTAATTAGATATTAAATAATCGTTATAAATTAAATTTATTTTTTTATTTACGATTATCATTTACATTTAGTAAATAATTTTAAAAATTGTCTTTAAATTAACGTTAAAATATCATTTTTTTAATAACTCCAAAAGCTCTAAATTAGCTAAACTGGGCGTTTCTAAACGATATTTTTTTAGGCGTTAGTGTCGATTTTTTTACTAATTGTGTGCTCAAGTGTGTAGTGACACTTTGACATTTTTCCCTTCCGAGCGTTTTCTAGCGTTCTGAAGACCTCTGAACTCCTTCGAGTTCATTTAAAAACATTGTATTTTACCCTTATTATTGCTTGCAACTAGTGAGCACGTTCACCATAGTCTATAGCAAGGGGGTACTCTTTACGATGTGAGACGCTTTTTCTCACAACCAGGATTTATTTTCACCTTTTTCCTTGTCTTTTATTTTTTGCTTGTTTACGGTGTCATATTTTTTTGCGCACTCCACGAAACACTATTGTGGTCTCCTCTCTTGCGTGTTATTATGTTGATTGCAAGTTGAGTTACCAAGTGTTTCCAACCACACGCATGGACCCGATTGTAATCAACGCACTAAACTATAAAGTGCGAAAGTAGGGGGTTGTTATATTGTCCTAGGTGGTTGTGTTTCTTTTCTGCATTTCTTTCTCTCTCTCTTCACTATGGATGCACTTTCAATTCCTTTTCTTATGTCGTTCAACTTTTTCGAATGGAGATCAAAAATAATAATGAAACTAAGGGGTAAAGGGTTATTTTGCATCACCATGGGAACTGAGACTGAACCAGATGACGAACCTGAAAAATCTAAGTGGTTAAACCGTAGTGATGAAGCTTTAGGTCTTCTTTGCATGTCTATTTCCCGACTTTGCATTTCCACATTGAGGCATCCAAAACACCTAAATCTATGTGGAAAACACTTGGATTCAATGTTTGGACAACTAGATGACATGAGAGCACATGAGTTGGAAAACGAACTACTAGGGTTAAATCCTAGTGACTTTGAAAACCTACAAGCTTTCTTCTTGAAATTTGTCCACATTAGATTGTTGTTAAAAGGATGTCAAGTAGAGAAGAAATATTCTCAACTGATCTTGTTGATTCTCTCTAAGCTAGGTCCCGAATATTCTATCTTCGTGTCAACTTTCTACACTATAAAAGCTGCTTTGGGTGATACTTGGACTATGCCCTCCTTTGATTGTTTTTTGTCCCAACTCATTCGAGAACAGGAAAAACTCATTCAAATGGGGTCTCTCAAGTCCAAGTCACATGCCCTTGTAGCAAGTACTAGCAAGGGAAAGAAGACTGAAAAGAAGAAAGAAACAAAGGATCAACCTAAGAAAGAAACCAAGACCAAACCTAAAAATGACACAAACACTTCAAATTACAGAGCCTAAGGCACAGAAAAGCAAGTTTTGTGTTCCTATTGCAAAAATTTTGGTCATGACAAGCAACACTATTTTTGGAAATAGATTGATCACTTATCTCATTTACTTGAGAAGAATAAAATAAGTGTTCCTGAATCCATAAAACAAAGTGCTCCGAAGGCCGAGTCTTCTGCTACAAAAGGTGCTAAAAATGATAAGAAGAAAGGAAAGGCCCTTGTAGCCAGAGTTGCTCCTTCATCGACATGGATTATAGATTCTAGTGCCTCGCACCACATGGGTTCTTCGCATGTTGATTTTTCCAACATCGAACCTTGTGGAATGTCCCAAATCATGATGGGTAATGACACGACAGTGTCGGTTTTCGGTAGTGGATCGGTAGAGATGGATGGGGTAACATTTAACCAAGTGTTGAGTGTTCCTGATATCTCTACCAATCTCTTATCGGTTTACCAAATTACTCACCTTAGTGAAGGAATGGGAGTGGAATTCGGTCCTAACTCGGTGATTATTTGTGAGCTTAAAATTGACACTACAGTGGCTGAGGGAAAGGTTGATCACCGTTCACGGTTATATACCTTTTCCCACTTTACTTTTGATTCTACACCCACTGCCTTGCTCACTCATGCAAATGAGGTTAGTAAGCTATGGCATGAGCGTTTTGAGACATCTAAATTATCGCTACCTTGAACAATTGAGCCAAAATGAAATGGTCAATGGGTTGCCTCACGTCAAGTTTTCTAAGGGTCTTTGTGAGGGTTGTACCCTTGGAAAACATCCTGAAAAGAACTTTGACAAAGGAAAATCCTGGAGAGCCACTCATCCTTTAGATCTTGTTCACAACGATGTTTCTGGTCCATTTCCTTCTCCTTCATTTACTAGAGCTCTTTATGTGCTAACCTTCATTGATGACTATTCATGATATACTTGGGTATATTTTCTTAAGCTTAAGTCTGAAGTCTTTAAACATTTTCAGGACTTTAAGGCTCTTGCTAAGAAACAGGCAAAACGGTCTATCAAGGTTCTTCGAACCGACAATGGAGGTGAATATGTAAACAATAGGTTCATGGATTTCTATACTTTTGAAGGGATCTCTTTGCAGCATATAGTTGCTTATAGCCCTTCGCAAAATGGAGTTGTAGAAAGAAATAACCGTACTCTTAAGGAGATGGCCACTTGTATGATTCACTCGAAGTCTCTTCCTCCGTAGTATTGGGCGAAGTAGTGAATTGTGCAAATTACATTCAGAACCATGTTCCACACAAGGCAAGTAAGAGGGATGACACCCTTTGAATCCTGGTTTGGATGCAAGCTTGATGTTGAGAACTTTCGAGTCTTCGAGATCTAAGGCTATGGCTCAGATTCCCAAGAAGAAATGCAAGGCCTTGGAACCACAATCCAAACCTTGTATCTTTATAGGGTATCCTGATGGCGTGAAGGGATATCGTTTGATGAATCCTACTTCTCACAACCTGTATATTGAGAGAATTGTTAAGTTCGATGAGTCTTCTTCAACTTATACTTCTCCACCTATTGAGGTTCTTCAACTCGCTGATTCAGATTTTGACTCATCAGATGATGATATTGTTGAGCGTGCTCCTCTTCATGATCCTCCCAACCATTAGACCTCTGAGTCTTCTAATTCTGATAATAGTGATGACAAGGACTATGTCCCTTCTCACTCAAGTGAAGAATCTTCTGACTCTGAGCCCGATCCTCCTAGTCCTCTTAGGGCTAGGAAAACTTTACAAAGTGCTGGAGATTTAGTTAGAGATACTTCGGATATGAGATGTACTCGCTCAGATTTCATTGTACCCCACTCTTTCTTTGCTCTCGCTTCGATCCATAGTCTTTTACGGGAGGCTTCGGTATTCTGAGTGAGATTCGCCATGGATGAGGAGTATTCTCTCTCATGAAGAATGATACTTGGGATCTCACCCCTCTTCCGAAAGGAAGAAAAATCGTCAGTGTAAGTGGGTGTTCCAAAGAAATTTTGGATTAGATGAAGACGTCGAAAAGTTTAAAGTTCGATTAATAGCTAAGGGTTTCTCCCAAATAGTGGGGTTGATTATACTAAAACCTTTGCTCGGTTGCGAAGATGACTTCTATTCTCGACCCTAGCCATTGCCATAGTGAAGCAGATGGAAATTCCATCAAATGAACGTTAAGAGTGCCTTCATTCATGGTGATATAGAGGAAGAGATCTATATGGAACAACCTCCGAGGTTATGTCCAAGATCCTCCCTCGTTTGTAAGTTAAAGAAGTCTCTTTATGGCCTTAAAAATCCCCTCGAGCTTGGTATGCCAAGATGGACTCCTTTTTACTTACATCAGGGTTTACTAGGTGTCACTCTGATCCAAATGTTTATATTCTACGGTAAGATGACTCCATACTCATTCTTGTTCTCTATGTTGATGACTTGTTGATCACAAGCAGCTCTTCCTCTATTATTGATTCTGTGAAGATTGCCTTGGCCAACAAGTTTTCATGACTGACTTAGGTCTGCTTCATTACTTCCTTGGGATCCATATTTCACAATCTGACTTGGGAATTTTGATTTTGCAACCTAAGTATGCTCTTGATTTGCTAGCTCATTTTTAGATGTTTGATTGCAAGTCTTCTCCTACTCCTTTTCTCTCCGGGGTTAAGTTGGTTTCAGATTGCTCTACTCCCTTGGTTGATGGTACTCTTTATCGACAGTTGGTGGGGAGCTTGATTTACTTGACTCACACTCGACCAAATTTATCGTATGTTGTTGGGATCATGTCTAGATTCATGCAAGAGCCACATGAGATGCATTGGAAAGCAGCTAAATGGATCCTTCATTATGTTCGTGGCACTTATACTGATGGCATTCACTATCATGGAGGGGTAGATATCGACTTAATTGGGTTCACAGATTCTGATTGGGCCGGTGACTTAGATCATCAGAAATCTACTTCTGGCTACAGTTTCTCTCTTGGTTCGGGTCCTATTAGTTGGTCTAGCAAGAAGCAGAATGCAATTGCGATATCATCTAGAGAGGAAGAATACAAAGGAGCAGTTAACGCTGCCACAAAATTTATTTGGCTACGTGGTATTTTGACACGAGTTTGGCAACTTTCGATAGCCTACCATCATCTCTGTGATAACACTAGCACTATCTCCATTTATAGAAATCGATTCAAGCATCGCCAGATGAAGCACATTGAGATCCATATGCACTTCATACGAGAACTTATTCATGATGGCATCATCAACATTGAAGACATTGAAAATTGATCAGATTGCATATTTATTTACTAAGCCCTTCACTGAGATGAAGTTTCTTCACTTATGTTCTCTTCTTGGGGTGAGGTCTTTTGTAGCTATTCATCTTCTTCGGACTAAGTAGTCCTTTTATTCTTCTTCTTCTAGGAAGATTGTGTTTGTATATGGGCACCTTATTAGGACTTTAGTTGTCGGGCCCCATTGACACATCTTTCTTAGTTGTTTAGGAGTGTTTTTCTTTCTCGTCTCGACTCATCATAGCCGCCATTTACCCCAATTTTGCGATGAAGGGGGTGTTGGTGTGAGTTATCTTATGTGTCATCCTCATATTGGAGGGTCATCTCACATGGGTTAGGTTTAGGGTTAGGATTAGGGTTTGATATTGAGTCATACACTAGGGTTACTATACGTACCCAAAATTGTAGGGTAGTCTTGTACTACGAGCAAGTGTAACAAGTGCCCCGATGATGATACGAGGTCTCCTCAAAAGGTGTTCGGGATCTCGGAAAATCCCTCTGAGTATGCGTTAACATCCCGCATGCTCCGCTTAGCCCCGCGCCCTTTGTTTTCCCCTTTTTCCCTCTTTCCTTGGCCTCTTGACCTTCGGTGACAAAACCACCACCTGCAGGCGGCGGTCTTTGACCACCACCCCGAAGCAGGCGGCGGTCTATGCTTGCCGCCGCCGCCCGCTCGAGCGGCGTCCTGTGCGCGTTTCCGAACACTCTTTTGACGCGACCCGCTTGAAATATCACGATTCACCAACTTTTCTTTGCCGACTTGAGCATGCATTTATTTTTGGTCCCCTGGAATAGTGTTTTTCCTTTGTTTATTGTTTACGAGTTCAATTTGGTTTTGGTTTTTGAGTGTTGGAATTCCTATAAATGCATGGCTTGTGCTGAGGCAAAGGGCCACCATTTTTCCTTGTTAGAGTCTTCTGATTTTCAGTGGTTTGGTCTATTCAGCTTGCTTAGGATTGATAGCATAGTTCATTTCATACTTGGTTAGTATTGTTCAGCTGTTGGTAAGCCACAGACCCATCTTGTGCAGGCAGTGTTGTTGTTTCATCCAATCTAGTTAGAAGCTTGCCTCTGAATTCCTCTTTGCTGTAGATTTACTTTCGTTGTGTCTTGGAGTTCTTAGTTTAATTCATTATATGTCTGGTTAGCTTTATTCAGCTGTTGGTAAGCCACATATCCAACTTGTGCAAGTAGTGTCTTTATTTTATCCAATCCATTGGAACAAAATAGCTTAGGAAGCCATTAAAGTTGCAGGTTTTGCTCTTCGTTTACGATAGTTCTGGTCGCTTCATGTTGCATGACTCGCAGTAAAATCCCGCTAGGAATCGCATAAGCCAAGCTCTGTACTCTTGCGCTATCCCTCTCCTACTCGCATTCTCGGTCTGCATTCTGAGCTGTCCTTGTCCCAAAATCTACTCTTATCGGTGCTAGCATTACACGCTTTTCTGGATCCACGTGAACACGAAAGAACGAGGAGATCATACTGAGGGGACGAGATCACATACACCATCGGATTCGCCACTGTTCTGCGGAGTCCAGGTTTTAAATTTCAAAGTTCTAGTCAGATTCATATCAAATAGAGTAGTTAATCGCTTTATTTCATTTCATTCTATTCTCGACATTGCCAGGGAAGCTGTGGGGATTGATAGTTTCTGAGAAACTATGATTCACTCCTCACTTCTGAGGTAGGATCGAGAATCTTGCAGGTAGATTAGACAGGCTATTTTATTTATTTAGAATAATTCTACAAATCGCACAGGCAAATAACCACACTCGGTTATCTTGTCTGTTTTAAATTATTGTTTAGCTATTATTTCTAGATACGCTTAAAATAGTTTGCTTTCCTTAAAATTGTTAGAATATTTCTTAGAAAAATAAAAGTTATATGCAGTTAGATTTATTTCATGTAGTTAGGATTTGTTTACATTCTGCTTAGATTTGCATTTTGTTTCATATGACCATAACAGACCACAACAACCGAGAATCTATGGTTGTGATCCACAGATCCCACACCCAACGAGTCCATGGGTCAATCTGATATAGATACTAGCCTACGCATCTTGGTATTGAGTCCACTCCACTTCCACCTATCATCATCGAACAACCTGTCCTTCTGGATATAGCAGCTAACGAAGCTAGGGAATTATGGACTAGGCCGAAAATCGTCCGTAGAATCGATTATATTCATCATCCACTATATGACCTTATCGGAGATATACACAAAACAATCCTGTGTCATTTTTCACGTATTCCACAACCCATAGATCGAATCACGCCAAAGCTCGATATTGATTGGAGCCTTCGAGTAGTCATCCTCACCGATTGATCTATCACACCAGTCCAAGTTAGAAGGGCTTTCTTTGCCTTAGATTCACAAATTCCACTAGTGCGTGTCGAAGACATTAGACTGCCTAACTAGTTTGTCTGCATATTCTACCCCCACCGGTCTCGGCATGACCTCGAGAGGTCGGGTACGCGGAAGAGTCACTTGTAGATTCTCACGCTCGCCTGTCACTTTTTCGACGTACAAAATTGGTGAACCCGACGTGAAACAAATGAAATTAGTGAAGCTGACGTAAAACTTCCTACCTTCTCATTCGGAGTCATAAATATCACGTTTCCCTTCACAAATCACCTTCGCTCCTTCCCATTATTCTGTGGGTATTCATATACCCCCCGAATATGTCGGGATTCGATGCATATGGCAGACCCCTCTTGGGTCTTGAGGCATACTACGCCCAACAGAATAGGCAATCATCACCCTCGCTCTCAGTATGGGGTGAAAACTATTCAACTAATCAGTTGTCAACACAAACCCCAAGAATCAGATATAGTTCGTCTTTTCAAACTGAGGAGTTAGATCAACCCCCTCAAACCCAACAAACAGAGCCTTCAGGTTCAAACAATATGACGTTTACCGGAGAATCTGGTTCGTCTCCTCAAATGCTACTCAGACCACAAATTAGTAGACAATCGGATCCATACCTGGTCTTAGATGATGGACAGCTAACACGTTATCCTAGGAGTGAACAACGCTCCCGGGGAATGTACCCACCTATAGGAGGTTTACAAGTACAACCCGAGATCTCTTTTCAAGAAAATACCTCTACAGAAATATTCTTGGAGAAACTTGGCAAGATAGCGATCAGTTTATGACAGGATATCACGTACCTTTACAACACCAAGGTATACAACAAACGCCGCTCAGGAAAAGTACCATGACTTCACCAAATGAAGTCATTTCAACATTAGTAGAAAGAGTGAGAGGGTTAGAACTGGCTCAAGCAAGTCAAAATTCTCCATTCATACAAACAGGAAGTTCCAATCCTCCATACCACTCTGGCCAAGTAGATCTCCTTACGGGAATAGGCACGTTAGGCATGCCTCCTCAATATCCACAACAAACGCCAACAAGGCCCACCATCTCTAACACTATTCCTCCAGGTCTGGTGTCAAACAATCCATTCCTTGACAATACCCCGTCCTACTTAAACATATACTCTAAATCACCACAAGGAGATATGTTCTCCTCTCCCGGCATGTTTTCTCAAACGCAAGGACCTCCCTATGCCCCTGCCAACACATACGCTGCACCGTATCAACAACCTATCCCACCACCGCTCCCTCAGCAACCACCATCAATGGTCGAAAGCTATGCGATAGGGACTTATTCAGAATACCTAAAGGAACCCTTAGATTTCACCATACGAAGCGTCATGCTTCCAAGACCTCTCCCTGATTTTCCCAAGTTCAAGGGTGAGGGAGATCCAAATGCGCATATCAAAGCTTACGCTACAGCCATACGAGAATTACTCCCTTGGGATGGGGTTGTTGCTAAAATATTTCCCAAAACCTTGGAAGGCATTGCTCTCGATTGGTATTACAGAATACCTGAGGCTTCCATACATTCATTCAAACAACTTGTGTCTGAGTTCATCAAGGCCTTCGACATGAACAAACTATTAAGAACAGGAATCAGGGAGTTCTTACACATCAAACAAGAGCATAACGAGTCTGTCGCCCACTTCATCCAAAGGTGGCGTACCGTCCTTTATTCATCAGCAAGTGCTCCAAACATGGATCAAATGGAACTATGCGATTTATTCCTTCATTCTCTCAGTAGAGAAGTGAAGGAAGAAGTCCAGAAGTTCCCACTAAGGACTTATGATGAAGTACTCGAGAGTGCTCTGCGAATAGATCAAGCGGCGATAGATAGTGGTCGTAAGACATACGGAACAAACGGGAGGTTAATCACCTCCACTCAAAACACTACAACTACCACAAATTTCAATCAAGGACCCAAAATCCTTATCAAAAATCGTGGGGTAACAACGGATGGGGTAACCAACCAGCCCAAAAGGGTAAATGTTGTTAATGCTCGTCACAAACAAACAACCAAATAAACAACAACTTTACCCCAACGGTGTCAATACAATTGGATTTTAACCATCCACAACAACAACAACAACAACGGAGAAATCCCATGCAAGGGCCAAACCAAAACTCATTTGGTTACCAAAACCAAAGTCAAAACCGAAACAACAATTCCAAAACTTTGGTCCTAATAGGCAAACAGTTTGATCGGAATTTTAGACCACAATACACACCAAACCAACAAACGGGAATTACAACCCCAATTCTTATTGTGGTTTCCATAAAATTCGGGTCACGATACTAGAACGTGCCGCAACTACAATAAATTTATGCAACGCTTGCAGAAGAACAAAGACAGTTCTTCACAGACTTGTTTTTGGCAGATCCCTGTCTCATCACAACCAAATACTCTCGCAGGGGCAGTTTCCCCTCAGAATGCTCCCCTCAAGATCTTTAATGATCCACTCCCAAATCATGATGGCAATAGGCTGAATCCAACCAGAACAAACAAAGGTGTAATGACGGGAAACAATGATCATGAAGCCTCGACTTCGTTGAATCCGTCAGTTGCGCCACAGTTGGGAGCTCAACCGAGACCTAAGATAGTCAGTTTGGTAGAACTAGATCTTTGAACTACCTATCGAAGCTATAACAAGAACACGAGAGTACTTCTCTCAACCGAGCCCAAGTCATCTGAGTCGAGACAAATAAAATTCAGCAAATAGTTGAAAAACCCATCGGTGCCTATGATTTAATTAGTGACCTAACAAAGACCTTCTCACACATTTCATTTTTGGACTTACTAAAGAACTCTCCCCCTCACAGAGCTGCTCTTTTAGAAGCATTAGGTCTAGGCCATCTAATTAACATCACTCCACCTCCTGAAACACAAGTAAATCACGTAGATTTTGATATCCACCCTCCGGGGCAGCCAGACAAGGATGTCGAATTCATTTTCGAAATAAGTAAAATGCCCACAGATGCTGAGATCGCACGCCGAGGTGACCCAGCCTTACACTTACAAGTGTGGGTTTATAATAACTATGTAAAATGGGAAATGGTTGATGGGGCATCATTAACATAGTCCCTTTCTCTTTCCTCCAAAAACTTGGATATGGAGAAACAAATTGTTCCACTACTCGAAATACCTTGAGAGGCTATGATAGCCTTAAAGCAACTTCGATAGGAACTATAATACTGCCAGTCACCTTAGGGCCCAAAACCATCTTGACTGAGTTTTATATTATAGATCAAGAAACTAACTATAATATGATCCTCGGCCGACCTTGGATACATCGAATGAAGGCAATCCCTTCCACGCTATTTCAAGAAGTAAGATTCTTACATCTGGGAAAGGTATTTGTAGCCAAAGGCGATCCAAAACCTTTCGATTTGCACCTAGCTGATTTAAAGAAAAGACCAGGGGTGCACTCAGAATTTGAACTTCCAACAAACCAACTTAATAAACCCTCTGACCCAAAGCCAGAGGAAAAGTTGATACCTACGACGGATCTTGAAACTACCAGCATATCCAAAACAATTCCAACCCCTAAAGGTAAAACTAAAGAAACAGTATCATTAGGGACTACTGCGAAAATCGTTGAGTTGATAGAACAAGATTCACCAATGTTCTTACCATTTGATTCAGTAGGCATAGGATTTTCCCTAGGTGTTGGTTCCTTGCCAGCAGAGGATCTCTGTATGGTAGAAGTAGAGTGCGCAAACACAGCAGATGCCCCAACATCTACACTCCCGGCTAAGTATTGGACTCTCCATTTCGATGGAGCTAAATGTCGTTATGGAGCGGGGGCAGGTATAATTCTTACTTCGCCCGAGGAGAAGGTCCTCCCATTCTCTTTTAAGTTAAACTTTGAATGCACAAACAAATCTTGAGTACGAAGCCCTCCTCCTTGGCCTTACCTTAGCCAAAAGAATTGGTATTGATAACATCAGAGTCCTGGGAGACTCGCAATTAGTGACAAACCAAGTTTCTGAAGTATATGAAACTAAAGCCGAACATTTACAACTCTACAAAAATGTTGTATTAGATTTAAGCAAGGTGTTTAACTTCATATCCATTGAAGCAATCCCCAGAGAAAAATCTTCTCGCCGATTCAATAGCAACCTCAGCATCACGTTTTACTCCAAGCAATGAGCTAGAAGATACTCACTTCACAGTATCCATTCGTGACGAACCATTAATAAAAACAATGACAAATCCTCTTTTAAGCGGAAGTGAATCTACCGTCCTAGACCATGTTGGAAATGATGCGGCTACTTTGGATTATTTAAATGCCTATGCAGCATTACATCTCTCCTATCACATGCTAGATTTATCCCTGATTCCACATTCGTCTTCCTACTTCGGAAATCCCGTAACGGATCTTCCCTCACAAAGGGAACCTAGCATATACGCAATAGAAAATGGGGATGATTTAGATTTACCTCCAGCACCACCTGAGTTCGAAGAGGGTAACGCCTCTTTGATCGAAGAAACAATCGATGTCAACATCGGGACAGAAGATGAGCCAAGAATTTTAAAATTAGGATCTTCGTTAACACCAGAAGAAGTGGAAATACATACAAGGATCCTCAAAGAGCATCAGAAGGTGTTTGCATTTAATTACAAGGAGATGACGGGAGTCGCACCCCACATTGCGGTGCACAACCTCGTCACTAGATCAGATGCAAAGCCAATTAAACAAAAATCAAGACCCATGAAACCCAAAGTAGCTCTCATGGTAAAAGAGGAGGTAATAAAACTCCTTCAGGTAGGATTCATCAAGCCGGTTGACTACTCCCAATGGGTATCTAATATTGTTCCTGTTCTCAAGAAGAATGGAAAGATACGCATTTGCATAGATTTCCGAGATATCAACAAAGCTTGCCCTAAGGATGACTTCCCATTACCATCCATAGATGTTATTGTTGATGCAACAGCTGGTTTTGAACTTTTGTCTCTCATGGATGGATTCTCGGGATACAACCAAATCAGAATATCCGAGCAAGATCAAGCTAAAACCACATTCATAACTCCTTGGGGAACCTATTGCTATGTTGTTATGCCATTCGGTCTTAAGAACCGGTGCTACGTACCAGCGGGCCATGACATACATATTTCACGATCTAATTCATAAAATCGTGGAATCTTACGTAGATGACTTATTGGCTAAAGCTAAGAAGTGTTGTGACCATCCTGAAGTACTCCGCGTCATTCTTTCACGTTTAATAGAATACGGAGTCACGCTAAATCCAGAGAAATGCGTCTTTGGTGTAACAGGAGGAAAGCTCCTAGGTTACATCATATCATCACGAGGGATTGATGTTGATCCAACCAAAATTCGGGCTGTCCTCGAAATGGTCCCACCTTCGAGTGAATCTGGAATCAGATCATTTCTCGGAAAGCTAGGTGCAATCCAAAGATTCATCCGGATTTAAGTTTCGTCATTCATTCAATCAACAATTTACTCAAGAAGGATTATAGCATTGATTGGACTGAAGATTGCAATGAAGCTTTTGAAGCAGTTAAGCATTTTTTGTTATCACCACCTACGCTAATGCCACCTAAGCTAGATCGCCCGTTAATTCTATACTCATGGGCTACCGATGTCTCGCTGGCCTGTATGTTGGCCCAAGAAGACGATGACAAGAGAGAACGTGCGATTTATTTCATTAGCCGAACATTGCTCGACTATGAAACACGCTATACATAGGCAGAATGAGAATGCCTTGCCATAGTCTTTGCTACTAAACGCCTAAGACATTACATGCTGAATCAAGAAACGAAGGTCATGGTAAAGACGGACCATTTACGGACTTTTCTCACACAAGGGTCCTTGTCCAAAAAAGCTGGACGTTTTATAACCTTAATGGGAGAGTTCAAATTAACATTTGTAAATCAGAAGTCGGTTAAAGGACAAATCATCATGGATTGGTTAGCTGACAACCCATTAGACGGAGGCGATCTAGTAGATTTAGACTTTCCAGATGAATGCGTATACTACATTGAAACACGACCCGCTATCTCTGAGTGTCCTTGGTACACTGACATCGTTAATTATATCATGGACCATACATACCCGGAGGCAGTTACACCACAACAAAGAAGGTGGTTACGCATAATCGTAGCTAAATATGTCATTATAGAGCAGGTGCTCTATCGAAAAGCATTCGATGGAATGCTCTTAAGGTGTGTTGACACAGAAGAGTCCAAGAGGATTCTCCATGAATCCCACAGCGGTATATGTGGAGGCCACTTTGGTGGCCATGCCACCGCTCGAAAAATACATCGAATGGGCTATTTCTGGCCCACTCTAGAACGTGACGCGATAGAGTTTGCACGCAAGTGTCATAAATGTCAAGAATTCTCTCATGAGATCCACATGCCGGCACAAGCTCTACAACCAATCGCAACTCCATGGCCCTTTTCTACATGGGGTCTAGACTTAATAGGGAAATTCTCTCCCTCATCCACAGACGGCCATAATTTTATAATCACGGCCACTGAATATTTTACCAAATGGGTGGAGGCCATGCCTCTTACTACTGTACCTGGTTCTGTAATCGCTAAGTTCATTTTAAACCAAATCATTTGCAGGTACGGTATCCCGCAAATCATTATCTCCGATAATGGAACTTCTTTTAAGAATGAAGAGGTTCGTGAGCTATGCAATAAATTTAAGATAAGCCATCATACGGCTTCCTTGTATTATCCCCAAGCCAACGGACAGGCTGAAGCAACAAATAAAACACTGAAAGCCATTCTCCTTAAAACGGTAAAAGAAAACAAGTGAGATTGGCATTTAAAGTTATACCCGGCCTTATGGGCCCACCGAACCTCAATAAGAACACCAACGGGAGCAACTCCTTTCTCGCTGGTATTTGGGGCAGAAGCAGTTCTCCCACTCGAGGTTGAAATACCTAGTCTTCGCATTTCATTACAAGGAGTTCTGGATGAAGACGCTTACAGAGAAGCGCGTCTTTCCCAACTAGAAAGCCTAGATGAAACCAGGTTAGATCTTTGAGCACATGGCATAGAGCTTATGCTTGACCGAATGTGCCGGCAAAGTATAACAAGAAGGTCTATTAACGTGACATATACGAAGGTGATCTAGTTCTAAGACTAGACAATTTGGATCGATAAGAAGACCGGCGAAGGAAGGAAATTCCAACCCAAATGGTTGGGCCCATACCGAGTCATGAAGGACTATGGAAATGGTGTTTATCTCTTATGTACATTAGAAGGTGAGGAGTTTGGCGAAACAATCAATTCCCCGCACCTCAAACGTTTACGCAGCATAAGCAGCTAACTCGCTTGTATAATTATCTACATTGCATCTTCATATAGATTTAGATCATTTTGTCCACTTGTTCTTACACAAATTGTGATCAAGGAATCTATTCTCAAAGCAATTCATTACAAACTCATGATGTTGTTGGCATAAAACTTTCTAATCATATCTCTCCATTTTCACGATATCATCAATCATTTCAGAATCTTTTATCAAATAAAATCAGACATGACGAAGTCTTAACGGTAACCATACCAAGATCTGCAAGTCTTTTCTCGCCTTGATTTCTTCTTAGAATAAGTGTCATTGCCTATGGTCTGTTCTAGAAGCTTCATGGTGTCACATCTATCCCATATGTATATCTCTTTGGAAATAAGGACATACTGACATTTTACTCAAATAAACAAGTCAAATGTTGATCAAACAGAAAATTTTAATTTTACACATTTCCCTGCCCCACCAACCTTCGGTGATGAGCTTGCGTCTCTTACTAGTGACGTAGGGTTGGGAAAGGATGGAAATGCCCTTACTCGCCTACGCTTTGCCCACGGTGATAAACTCACGCTTCTTACTAGTAGCGTGGGGCCAAGTGTAGGGGGTCCTCTTAACAAATAAATGCAAATGGTCATACGCAAGCAATTCAAACTTTCAAACTTTGAGTCAAAAACAAATGAAACGGATGTTCAAAATTCCAAAAAGAGTTAAAAATCCTAAAAACCAGATTTTGTCTACTATGTGGCCATCTACGGGTCTAAGTCTGGATAAACCGCAAAGCAAGTTGCATCCAAAACTATGAAGTCATTCAGGTAGAGTAAGCTTGTAGTTTTCAATTTGGTTCCACCAAAGCTTCGTCTGTCTTTCATCACTATCATTTCACCATATTTCATAACTTGCGCCCTTCTTGGCTCTTGGTGATGAGCCCTCGCATCTTACTAGTTACGTGGAGTTAGGAGTGGGGCAAGTTAATCTGTTCATCATACTGGTTACTTTCATCACTTTGCCAAAACAAACATGAGGTATCCAAATTGCTCACAGAAACTAAGATTTAAGATCACAGTATATCTACAATATCATGTATCAGCATCATGAAACACAAAAAGAAAGTAAACATTTGCATCATCTATTTTCCATTGCATACATTCTAGAAAGCATATAAAACATACATCGTAGTATACACGAGGAAACTGGAAAAAGAAAGGGAAAACACCAAAGTGACAAGTTTTGGTCCAAAACGAATGCATATATATAAATAATCAATGTTTATATAGAATGCCATCATGCTCTAGGCATGGTCAAAACGCTCAAAGAGCCCATGATGTACAAAAGAATCTATAGTACAAAATGCATAGGAGCCAAGTAGTCTCTCAACCCCTACGCGACCCATCTCGAAGGCGCGCCTCGCCTAGGACTTCGGCTACGCGGCACTCTGAATGCACGGAGGGCTCGGGGTCTCGAGGGCAGCCGCGGTCTTGCCACGAGAATGGCTCCTCATAAGACGCTCGGCTGTCCTATAGCCTGCCAACTCTGTACGGAGAGTCGACACCATCCTAGCCACGTGCCAAACAGGAGCGAAGACGTCAGTATGCCTACCAGCTGCTGAGGGCTCCCCGGCATCTACACATAGCTCCGCACAGGTCCTATCCATGGGGATCATCAGGGAATCAGTGCATACCCTGCGGATCAGATCTCGCCACTCGTCAACGGTCTCTGCAAACAAAGGAGAAAAATGAATCAGAAACTAGGCAAGAGGCTAAAAATATACAAGATACAAACACAAGGAGAGATAGCAATTAAAGCAAATCTTAAATTAGACAAACATTGAAAGGAAGAGAGGATAACTTACTCGGATCACCGGGCCTCCAAGATGGGTCGCTAGGGCCAGCACCCACCGCAGATGCTGCTGCCGACTGAGGGGCTGCTCCTGTAGTAGGAGCAACATGACGCCCCACAACGGACTCATCCTCTCCACCATGGCCCTGGGAGAGTGGCTCCTCTGAGACTAGAGTGTCTCTCTCTGCGCTCTGCTCGGCCCTCTCCGCCTGCAAAATATCCTGAGTGTCATGCCACTCAGGATCACTATCATCAGTCTGCTCCTCTGACCCTCCCTCTGTAAGCTCCTCAGAATCGGAGTCAATATCTATGGGGTCATCGCTGCTGTGAGCAGGACCCGCAGCAATCTGAAGCAAAGGTGCCCGAGGCGCACCAGCTCTCCCTCTAGCCCGAACTATCCTCCTGGCTACAATGGGAGTGCCAGGAGTAATCACTGTCCAACCACGGCCTCTAGGCCCCCCTCTAGCCTCGCGGACTGATCTATAGACTGGTGCCACTGGAGGAAGCATGCCCGTATATGGAAGGCCAAACTGCTGAGGAACCCTGCCAAAAGGATGTACCTCCACTCATCCCACGCGGTCAATAAGCTGCCCTGTGGTGGAGCAAGAAATCAATGTAAGAGTCTCCTCTCCCCATATACCGGCCATAAGCTGGTACGGTGTCGCCTCCATGTCTGTTGTAGTAAGAGAGGCAACCTGGGCCGGTGAGGTGCTCTAAGCACCGACATATCTATCCATCTGGCTGCCCTCACAGCCCCTGGATCTGCCACCTCCACGCCCCTGCCATAAGGGATGAAGCGCTCGTACACCCAACTCATAACTAGAGTAGGGTGGCTCAAAGACTGTCCCTGTAGATGGACCACCCTGTATAAATCATGGTAGGTGGTCCCTAGAATATCTGTGCCCCAGGCGTATATCCGGCCATGCCCCTCTATCTGTGCAATGATGGGGGCCCAGCAGTATAGTAAAGTATCCCCTCCCTTGTCCCCGATCAGCCTCGAGGCAAGGATCCCCATGATAGCCTGTCGAAATACGGGGATGGGAAAAGAAGGAATGGATCGAACTCTCACTCCCTTCTTCGACCCCGTCGAGATAGCCGCATCCCCATGTAGCTCGCCCTTTGTGCCGTCGTGCTCGGGACTGGACTGCCGTCTCGGTGTGAGTCTCCTCCCGATGATCGGGACCCCCAAGATACGGTAGGTGTCCTCCAAAGTGATGGTCCACTCACCACGGACCCCTGGCAATCGGAAAGTGTTCCGATCTGCGTCCCAATATGAGAACAAGTCACAAAGAATGTGACTAGACGATGTGACATGGGGCACGCGCGATATACGCAATATGCCGGCCCTCTATAATGTATCCTCCTCATCCTGAGAAAGGGCATCCAATACACCAGGAAAGCCAGTCACACTCTCTCTCTCGGCTCCATCTGATATACTCTGCTCTCGCCTGCATACAACCAAAACACACAAAACAGAGCAAGTTAATATCTGAACAATACCAAGAAGGTCATAAAAACATATAGAAATGCAAGAAAATACAAGTGCAATCTCGAAAATTAAGTTCTTTTGCATTCTGTGCAAAACCGCCGCCCTGAGCAGGGGGCGGTTTTGTAACCGCCGCCTTAAGGGCGGCGGTCGTGTAACCGCCGCCCTGAATAGGGCGGCGATCATGTAACCGCCGCCCCCGCCTCGCGGTCCGAAAACCCGCGCGGGTTGTTAACCCCAAAAAGCCCAAAATGAGCAAAAATAGACCATTTAAACTAAAAATGGAGCCTACCCAGTAGGCGCCCCCCCTAGGTGGACCTTTTGAACCTAACATTTTCAAAAATAACCCCCATTATGACGAATTTAACATTTCAATTTTAAAGGGGGAAAAACACAAAATTGAAAAAAACCAACCTTTGATCGCTGAGGTCGGCGTTCCGCACGTGGAAGCATGATCACGATCTCGCTACGAACGTTTCAACTCTACTCGCGTGAGAAACCATCACCGTGGGTCCCAGAGCTCAAAATCAATCAAATCGACTCGCGCAAATGAATAGGAAAATGGGCCCACTTTCATATATATATATATATATTGTTCTGTTTCGTTTTAAAATGATTTTTCGCAGGTTTGGAGCACTGATGGAGGTAAGTTTCTATCCCCGCACGAATGGTACGTTCTCCTTCCCTATTATTTTAGCGTTTATCTTCCAAGTTATTGCATCTATCTGCACTTGAGTTCTCTTTTCATTTTGCAGGTAGCGGGAATTTCGATGGCGTCATTTCAACACACGGACGAGTAAGGTATAGCTTCTAACTCCCCATTTCGGGACTGCCATACTCGGACCCACCGTTTTATGCCTCTTCATGGCTAAAACGCTTCTCCGAGGGGGCAATATGTACGTACCCAAAATTGTAGGGTGCTTGTGCATCGCTAACAAAGATGTAACAAGTGCCCCGATGATGATACAGGTCTCCTCGCAAGGTGTTCGGGATCCGAAAATCCCTCGGAGTATGCGTTAACATCCCGCATGCCCCGCTTAGCCCCGCGCCCTTTGTTTTCCCCTTTTTCCCTCTTTCCTTGGCCTCTTGACCTTCAGTGACGAAACCACCGCCCTGAACAGGGCGGCGGTCCTGTAACCGCCGCCCTGCTCAGAGCGGCGGTCCTGTGCACGTTTTCCAGAACACTCTTTTGACGCGACCCGCGTGAAATATCACGATTCACCAGCTTTTCTTTTCCGACTTGAGCATGCATTTATGTTTTTGGTCCCCTGGAATAGTGTTTTTCCTTTGTTTATTGTTTAGGAGTTCAATTTGGTTTTGGTTTTTGAGTGTTGGAATTCCTATAAATGCATGGCTTGTGCTGAGGCAAATGGCCACCATTTTTCCTTGTTAGAGTCTTCTGATTTTCAGTGGTTTGGTCTGTTAGCTTGCTTAGGATTGATAGCATAGTTCATTTCATACTTGGTTAGTATTGTTCAGTTGTTGGTAAGCCACAGACCCATCTTGTGCAGGCAGTGTTTTTGTTTCATCCAATCTAGTTAGAAGCTTGCCTCTCGAATTCCTCTTTCTTTGTAGATTTACTTTCGTTGTGTCTTGGAGTTCTTAGTTTAATTCATTATATGCCCTGGTTAGCCTTATTCAAATTTGTTGGTAAGCCACATACCCAACTTGTGCAAGCAAAGTGTCTTTATTTTATCCAATCCATTGGAGAAGAATAGCTTAGGAAGCCATTAAAGTTGCAGGTTTTGCTCTTCGTTTACGATAATTCTAAGGAGTTCTCGAGTCGCTTCATGTTGCATGACTCGCAAAGTAAAATCCCGCTAGGAATCGCATAAGCCAAGCTCTGTACTCTTGCGCTATCCCTCTCCTACTCGCATTCTCGGTCTGCATTCTGAGCTGTCCTTGTCCCAAAATCTACTCTTATCGGTGCTAGCATTACACGCTTTTCTGGATCCACGTGAACACGAAAGAACGAGGAGATCATACTGAGGGGACGAGATCACATACACCATCGGATTCGCCAGCATTGCTCATGGAGTCCAGGTTTTAAATTTCAAAGTTCTAGTCAGATTCATATCAAATAGAGTAGTTAATCGCTTTATTTCATTTCATTCTATTCTCGACATTGCCAGGGAAGCTGTGGGGATTGATAGTTTCTGAGAAACTATGATTCACTCCTCACTTCTAAGGTAGGATCGAGAATCTTGCAGGTAGATTAGATAGGCTATTTTATTTATTTAGAATAATTCTACAAATCGCACAGGTAAATAACCACACTCGGTTATCTTATGCTTTTAAATTATTGTTTAGCTATTATTTCTAGATACGCTTAAAATAGTTTTCTTTCCTTAAAATTGTTAGAATATTTCTTAGAAAAATAAAAGTTATATGCGATTAGATTTATTTCATGTAGTTAGGATTTGTTTCATTCATGATTAGATTTGCATTTTGTTTCGTATGACCATAACAGACCACAACAACCGAGAATCTATGGTTGTGATCCACAGATCCCACACCCAACGAGTCCACGGGTCAATCGATATAGACGCTAGCCTACGCATCTTGGTATTCAGTCCACTCCACTTCCACCTATCATCATCAAACAACCTGTCCTTATCGGATATAGCAGCGACTAACTAAGCTAGGGAATTACGGACTAGGCGTAAAATTGTCCATAGAATCGATTATATTCATCATCCAATATATCATCTTATCGGGAGATATACGAAACAACCCCAGTGTCATTTTCCACGTATTCCGCAACCCATAGATCGAATCATGCCGAGCTCGATATTGATTGGAGCCTTCGAGCAGTCATCCTCGCCGATCTATCTATCACACCACCAAGTTAGAAGGGCTTTCTTTGCCTTAGATTCGCAAATTCCACTAGTGTGTGTCGAAGACATTAGATCGCCTAACTAGTTTGTCTGCATATTCTACCCCCACCGGCTATCTCGCACGACCTCGAGAGGTCGGGCACGCGGAAGAGTCACTTGTAGATTTTCACGCGCTTTGTCTCTTTTCCGGCATACTGATTACTCAAAGACCCTATATGTACTTTTTCACTATAGGGTTACTCAAGACCCTATATGTACCTTTTAACCACGAAGGGTTACTCTATTGTCTTTCCTCTATGTGCAAGCTTTGTTTTTGTTGAGCAAGTTCTTCCATTATTGATCGATTCTTCCTTGTGATTACGCTGGAGCTATCACGATTCCGTTGGAGTGCAACTACTTCGTGGTGCATCGTTTCCAATTCGATTCTCACAAAATCTTTCGATCCTGCCCCCTCTTCTCATTTCCACCTATGGCTACCTTTGTTGGGATTGATGTCAAATATTTTGTAGAAATTCATAAGCATGTAGCATTTGGAAAACCTTATGAGGCTTATGTGGAGAGAAATCTAGTCTATGGTTTTGAATTTATTGATGAAGCATGCATGTTCTATTATAATTTCACTTCTTCCAAGATAAAATCAACTTAGGAGTTTGACCAATTTATAAAGAACTCAAGATTTGGGCAGATTGCATTCAGGATCTCCAAATCACGAATTCAACTAATGAAACAAAAATTCTTTCTCGCAATATTTTTGATGATTTAAATGTTAGGAAATAATTATATTAGTGCTCCATTATATTAATGTGTGAGCAATGTTATTTGTATTGTATTATTTTTAGAGTTGTTACGAGTTGTTAAAACAACTTGTATAATTTAGGTGAGTGGTTTCTATATTATAGGAAATATAATTCCTATACAATTATCGTATGTAATATGAAGAGGAACGGAATATCAAGAAGAATTATTAATTTGTTTCCTGTTAAAATCTGGTTGTTCCACTTTATTTGGTATCAGAGCGGTTCAATCCAAGATGAGAGTCTATGAATTCATGATCTGATTTTAAATGCATGCGACTGTATTTGATCTACTTCTCATCCATTAGCTTGCACTACTTCCACGTCATCCAATACATCCTGTGCATACATTCTGGCCACGTGCATGTCATAGCAGAAATGATTTTGCTCAGGAGTCTCAGCTGCATCACGGCACCAAGCACCCCATGCACCAGATCACCTCGAACCTGATCCGACACACAGCTTGTGATTCTTATTTCCATTGTCAGGATCTACTTTTGAGAGTGAATATTTATCCTCTGATCTGCATCGATCTCGATTCCTGTGACATTTCTTGGTCCACTCGTCATCGCCATTTTAGATCTGCCAATGACCGTGTCTTCTAAAAATTATTACAAATCTCTGCTACATACGCCTCCCTGCCGGATTTGTCCAAATGATATGCGCAGTCTGCAGATCTATGCAACAGTTGTCCTCCGTGTTCTTCTATCCACACATCTAGGCTACAGGTCATGCTCTCTCTGTTTTTTCAAAAAAAAATAAAAATAAAAAGTCTGAGTTATTATTATAATGTCCATGTCATCTATTTAGAGTCTAAAATAGTCTATTTAAATTGTTTTATCTCTGTTTAGTTATATTTATTTATGTCTGTAGTCATCATGGGTATTTTATTATCTCATAGTCGATTCTATAATTGAGTCCTTTGTCCATCAAAATATGTCAAGTCAAAATTAATATGTCAAATAGAGCATGTTGTTACAGGTTTATTAATATATTTTTCATCATTGTATCGTCAAAATATGTTTAGGTGAATAATAGGTTGTATTTCATATAGGTGATTTTAGGATTTTTTTATCGAAAGTAATCAAAAGAATCAAAGTTGTCATCATTTTTCAAGTTATTATTGTCTTGTCAAACGTCAAAAGTGTCGTTAGAATTTTTTTCCCCATCTCACAATGGAAGTCCCTCTAGAAAAATTCAATGGGCTCAATTTTCATACTTGGAAAGTGAAGATCCAGATGCAATTGATGAATAAAAATCTCTGGCGGATAGTCGATGGAAAAGAACCAAAACCTACAGATCTGACCAAATTGGTAGAATGGGAAACGAGAGATGATAAAGCCAAAGCCATTATTGGTCTTGCTCTCTCAGATACTGAGCTACACTATGTTGATCTCGAGAAATCGTCTCATGAAATGTGGGAAAACTTGAACAAAACCTTTGGTGCTAAAGCAGTGAACGCAAAATTTTCTCTCAAATTGCAGTTGTTCAAGTTAAAAATGGGTGAAGGAACTACAATGTCCAGTCATATTAATGATTTACGGTCTCTTCTCCGACAGCTAGCAGAAGTAAAAGCTCCTGTAGACGATGAAGATGCAAAAGCTATTCTGTTAAATAGTTTGCCTCCCAAATACAGTAATATTGTCTTCACACTTGGTCAGATGCCTTCCAACTCATTGGAAGATATGATATCAGCTCTTCTAGCTGAGGAAAAAAGGACTAAAGAAGGTGTAGAAGAAGAAACTGCATTGTACTTAAAAAAGAAGTACAAGAATTTCTCCAAAAATAAGGAGGAAATTGAATGTTTTTACTGCAAGAGAAAGGGGCATAAAACTCCATTTTGTAAAAATTGAGCTCGTGATCTTCTAAATGGAAAAATCAAAATGGAAGAAGCAAATATGGGCATAGACGATGAATCTGATTATGAGGAAGAAAAATTAAATGAAGACAAAGTGGCTCGAAGACTTCTTGTTACGAGCATGAAACCGGAGGCGGGGAGGCATCGGAGGTTGGAGGTCATTCAGCGACCTCTCGTCAGTTGCCAACGATGGGGCCGCATATCAGCTTTGGTGACATGTGTGTGTGCAGTTTGATTTTAGTGCTTCCAGTGTGGTGTGCCTCAGTTTGCAATAATCTTGTTTTCAATAAGTGGAAATTTCACATTGAGGGGGAACATGATCCAATGTTCCATTTCCAGTATGTCAGCTTTTTCTATGTATGTACGAGCAATAGATTTCAGTAGAATTTCCTATGTTATTCCCTGCAGTGAGATAGTGATGAGAGTTGTTGATACTACTGCATCATCATGATATCATGGTTGTTAGTTATCAAAAAAACTATCCAGAGGTTGTTGGTATTGTCCTAAAAAACCATCTGTTGTGTGGTTGTTGGTTAACCACTTGGAAAACCATCCAGAGGTTGTTGGTATTGTCCTTGAAACCATCCAGATCATGAGCATGCTACGTAGCGGCACGTTGCAGTACAAAGCAGGTTTTCCCATGTTCGCACTAAGGGGGGGAATGTTAGGAAATAATTATATTAGTGCTCCATTATATTAATGTGTGAGCAATGTTATTTGTATTGTATTAGTTTTAGAGTTGTTACGAGTTGTTAAAACAACTTGTATAATTTAGGTGAGTGGTTTCCTATATTATAGGAAATATAATTCCTATATAATTATCTGTATGTAATATGAAGAGAAACGGAATATCAAGAAGAATTATTAATTTGTTTCTGTGAAAATCTTGTTGTTCCACTTTATTAAAGATAAACTTATTAAATAATTGGACCTACAACCCGGAATGGAGAATTAAGGTTCTAGAGGAAGTTACAACTGAGCTAAGAGCCATGGTACAAAAAGGTGAATCACTTAAGGTTGAGATCTTCTTTGATCTACAAGTGCTTTATTGCCAATTCTACAAGGACAATTTAGCATAAAGGAGTCCATTTGATCAGATCAAGGAAAAATTCAAATCATTGATCAAATAGGATCTATTTAAAGAATATTTAGTCAGAAAGGACAAAATGGAGGAGCTCTCATAACTACACAATGTCGTCATAAAGGAAACAAAGGGACTTGTGCAAAATGGTGGAATTGCAAAGGAGATGGAGTAATCTCTTGGAAGCTAGTTGGCTGCTCTTGCAAACACCATATTCCCCAAGAGTATGGAGATTTCAGTTGTTGTAGCTAAATTGAGAATGCAAGCACTCACATTAAAATTCACATCCTCAGTTGTTCATACTACGCCTTCCTCTTCGGGGCCATAAGCCTTCTAATTGTTCTATTTTGAATTGGCTTTATTATTCTAAAAGTAAAATTGTAAAATAAATCCAACTTATGTAATTAATTAATTAAGTTCTTAACACTTAATTAAGGACAATTAGTTAGAAAAGGTAGTTACATCCTCCCCTCAGCCTATATAAGGCCTCATTTTCATTTGTAAAGGGGTTGGATATTGGTGCATTTGGATGTAATATACATTTTTGTATCAATACAAAAGAAGACCTTCCCTTTCTCATCCAAGTTCTTTCCATTTTTATCTCTTTCAATCTAATTAATGTGATAGTTTGTTATACATGAAATCTGAAACTTTATGTTCAAATCCATGAAGTGAAATGTGTTGAACTTTGTTTCGTTAGTGTAAAATCACAGCACCCCCAAATGGCCAAAGATGTGAAGTGGTTAAAATGGGGCATTCGGTGTGATTGCATAACATTGGATCATCTCTCAAGTTGTGGGACTTGCAAACCTGAGATGATCCTCCAGAGAAAGCTGGTTCTTGTTCCTAAACTACCTGCCACGAGCTACTCTAATGCAGGAAAAAACTAAACTATCCTAATCTAACCATTCCAAGGAACTAGAGAGAAAGAGAGGGTGAAAGAAAATCCTACACTAAAGCGGTGATACACCAGAGAAGGAAAGGGGTGAGATGCTTTGTTGAGGGAGGATGAAACAGGGGAGAAAGGAAGATGGGAAGGTCAGATAGAAGTGACACAAACCCAAACCCTAATCCATGATCAAAACTCCATGAAACACAATGCCCTACACCTATAAATGTGAAATACATGCACAGAAAATAGATTTGAAAGGGAGAGGCATGGAGAGACAAAAAAATAATGCAAAGGGTTGAAGAAACACCACAAAAACATGTTTTATTTCTCTATATGGGTGCACAGACCATTATGTTTCTGCTTAGAGGCACAAAAATTCTTTCCAGGCATAGGAGAAGGTTTTCAACTCAAAATGGAGTCGGGAAAAAAATTGACAGAGTTTCCCTACGCCTGAATAATCTCCTCTTCTCAAATGAGAAGTGTTACAATATATAGAAAGAATAAGAGAGAGAAGAGGGAAAAGTCGAATCCTACTTCAACTACCATGGGATATGCATTGAATCATGCCTTGAAGACTCAACCGCTATTAATCAATTCCTCTTTCAAATATGCCCCAAATCTATCGATTATGGCTCCCTCTATCTGTCGGCGTATTGAAGAAGAATGGCGGATTGAATCAAATCATATCTGGTAGTTGGAGAAATCGGGCTCTGTATTAATGGCCTAGAAAATGTTTTCCCATTTTTCACCCACCAATGCCTTAAAAATGATATTTTATGTTTCCAAGGCATAGAGGGTGTCGAGACATTTCCAAAAAATCTTCTCCCACCCAAATCTGAGTTCTCAATCAAAAGATATGGTCATTTGAATTTTTGGGTCACGGAGCACGTAATATTTAAATGAGTCTGTCTATATCGGGTCCACATGGCAGCTCTGCGCTCATTTGAGATTTAACTCCTTCCTTCACTCTTAGAATAGTGCCCATGTGACATGTGGTAGCATCCTTAGGTTTCCCTGGTTCCTTTGTATCCTTCCTGAGTCTTTTCCGCGGGCAGAGTACTGTATCCGACCCAAGACATGTGGAGGCTTTGCGCATGTTTAGAAACCGCCCCCAAACTTTACCTTTGGAGTAGCGTGAATACAACATGTGGAGACCTTTGCGGGCCTTTGGACTTTTCAACTGTTGCCCTCACTTTTTGGGGCTCTGGGACATGTGGAAGGCCCGCACACATTTGACAACCTTCTTAGGGTCCCGCTTTTAAATGTGCAATGTTTGTACACCTTTCACCTTCCACCTGCATTCATTACTTATCCATTTTGGGCCCATCCTCCTTTTGACCTCTATTGACCATTGGTAATGTGGAGGGCTGGCGCAAGTTTGAGTCTCCACCTTGGGCTCCCATTTTGGAATTACACTGAGCCGACACTTGGCCCCTTACGCCAAGTTGAAGATTTTTCAACGGCCGGTGCAACTTTTTGGAGCTCTGGATGCGTGGAGGCTTGGTGTTTGTTTGAGCCTGCCCCTTTGGTTTTAACTTTTGGAGGTGCATCACTTAGACAATTGGTAGCTTCCATTGTCTCCTCCATACTTAGTCGATTTCAGGATCCATCCTAAACTATTTCAGAACCCGAAGACTTTGAATCTTCATCGTTTCTTTTCCTTTGAGTCTCTAGTTCCTTTGACACCGCTTGGCCTCCTTCCCGACCCTAATTTTCCATTTCGAGCCCTTTGTAATTTTTATTGGATTTGAGGCACGGATTTGCTCGATAGAGCCGTTTCTTGAATTTTTTTCTCGCACATTTGTGATTTCTCTGTTCTTTCGCAAGTGGTCATTTGATGATCCAATATTTTTCCAAGGGAAAAATATGGATAACAGTTTTGGTGACTCATAGGGGTATCTTCCTGCTAGATGAAGAGACCAGTAGCCTTGAAGCGTCCATTGGGAATGGATTCATAATAAATGGCATGCTACTGACCCTTCCTTCAAAATGGACTCCCTGACTACCTGCACTTTCTATGTTATGTCTATCCCTGAGCCTACCCATGCATCTACACTCTCAATTTTCATAAGAAAATCTTAAAATGGAGTTTCTAAGAGTAGATAATTGTACTAACCTGGGGCTTTCATTTGTCCCTAAATGGACTGACTTAAAAAACGTCCTTTGGTTGCTTTGAATTTGTTTCATTTTTTGGAACTAGCAAATGCTAGAGACAGTTATGGATCTTTCTACCGTGAATATTGAAGAGCCTGGCCTTGGTCTTTCCCGAGAACGGATTGTTACAATGTTTACCTGGGGCACATTGAACTTTGCAATGACATAACCTTGGAGAAACAACGTTATGTACAAAGAATCAAATCATACATGCCTCAAATGAGACATGCAGATTGTGCATAAGCACTTCTTTTGCTGAAAACAAAATCTACTCCTACTCCTATACTAACTAGAAAGAAAGAAAAGCTTAAACAAAGCCCGCTATAGGAAGGGAGAAATAGCTTCCCTTTCTCAAAAGGGGCAGCCATGCAAATGATTTGACACTGAATATGGCTGCTTGGATGAATAAAAACTGACTTTAAGCATGTCCTCCACCCAAATCATCATGGTATCTACATTATCCAAAAATACCTCCTCAAGCTGATTGGCATTGGACTCTTGGAGATGTTGATGATGACCCTTGGTACTTTGATGCTCATCCTCATGCCCTAAAGTAGGCATGACTGGTTTTGGCTTCTCCCTTGGCTCCAATGAAGCCAAATATCTAATTGGGCAAGGTATGGTCCTTTGAATCTGCCCATGGTTCTAAACTCTAACTCCAAAAATGGAATCTTTTTGTGGACCTTCTTGGATGGATGGTGAGAGAGAGATGATGACATCTCCTTGTTTATTTTTTCTCCTTCTCTTGTGAAGAACATGGAAGACCATGATCTTCCAACCCTAGTTCCAAAGGGATGTTGTGAGACATAGGTTGTTGTCTTTGAGTGCCCTCCTTTATGGCAACAAGCTCATGTGCTTGGAAGATGGATGATGGAAGAGAAAATGATGTGATATCCATGGGCTTTTCTCCATCAAAGCAATCCTCCAAGTTAGACAGATAATCTGCCTCATTGTTGTCTTGTTGCATGTGCTCAACCTCCTCCATGGTGTCTTCCTGATCTGAAACTTTCTCACCATGGTTTCCCTCTTCCTCAAACATGAATTTTGAAAGATCAAACTCTTCTTCAACATCAAATCTTGAAGGGGATGAAGTGGAAGGAAGAATTGAAGGTTCTCCCATAGCTTTGCTCCATGCTTAGAACCTCTAAAATTGTATGGTCCTCCTCCATCATGGGTTCATCAATCAAATCATGCCCTTGAAATGAAAGCAAAAAATCTTCAATGATGCCTTCTTCATTGAGTGGCCTCAACTTTGATTCGATCTCTCCCAGTGAATCCTCTTCAATGGGACTTGGAGTTGGTTATTCTTCCTCTTCAACTGGTTGTGTATCTTGGGTCAGCTCAGCATCCTCTTCAGACAAAGTGCCATCATGGATAGTGACACTGTATCCGGAGCAGCCAGATTGTTGATCTCCTTCTTCTTGTTTTTGTTCCTTCTCTACTGCAAACTCGGTCTTAGCCACCACTGGCTCTTCAACTTTGACCTCCTCTATTGGCTTGACCATCAAGGGGATCTTTATAAACCCAAATTTGGTAGCCCAACTCTTCAAATTATCTATCATTTCTTCTCTGTTGGGATCCCCTTCTTGCTGTTTTCCTTGACTGGATTCTTGAGTCTCTTCCCAACATGGACTTGGGAAAGCAAGAGGAGTGACAGGTTGGGGTTCAACCAACTTTGCAATTGTTTGTGGTGGGGAGGGAGGTGGAAATTCTTTTTTTTTAGGGGATGACTATTTGGAAGGGAAAGGGGGAGGAACTGAGGTGGGATGGGAGATCAGGAGATGGAGAAAAGAAATTAACACTTGGGGCAGTAGATGAGGGGCTTGACTCATGACACTGCTGAAATGATAAAGCTTGAGAAAGAGAAAATGAAGGATAGGGAGTTGGTGATTGACTTACCCATTGACAAGGTTGTCTCACACCTTGCTCATAAGCCTCAATGTCCTCAATCCACTATGTAAGTTGAGGTAGCACTTCAACCATGAAGTTAAGCTTCTCTTGAGGGTTATAATGTCTTGGAAAAGGGCCTTCCCATGGACAAGGTGCCTTGCAACCAATCTTGAATGCCTTCATTTGTGTTATGCCCCTTGACTGAACCATGTCAGCCTCCATTTTTTGAATTTTCTCCAATAAACCAGCATTCTCCACATAGTTTTCACCATTATATGCATCCCCTTGTTCTTGATAAGCTCCATGGCCAAACTGACTTTGACCTTGCTCATATGGGTAAGCATAATGGTCCTGGATCTGATTATAATGTTGATTTGGAGGATTTTGGAAATGCGTTGGAGGTGGACTGCATTGTTATAAGTGTGAGTTCCATGAAGGGAATGAAGTCATGATTGCACAACCTCATGGAATGGGAGAAAATGAAAGAGATGGAAGAAGAAAATGGATGAAAATGAGTGGAAATGGATGGAAAAGGTTTACAACTCAGAGAATGGGTTTTTGACCAAATGGAGTTGCCAGATGTGTTTGCATGTGCCTCAAAAGGTTGAATCCCACCAAGAACACATCTACTTGATGAAATGAAGTGGTAAGGTACCTCAGACCTATCCCACGGGTGTGCCAAAACTATTAGTGTAGTCACACGGTGGCTTATGATTTGTTGTTGTAATGAGACACCTCAAAAAGATAGAAGATCTAACTTCAAGTCCCACCGGGTGTGCCAAAACTATTAGTGCAAAATCACAAGCACCCCGAATGGCCAAAGATGTGAAGTGGTTAAAATGGGGCATTCAATGTGATTGCATAACATTGGATCATCTCTCAAGATGTGGGACTTGCAAACCTAAGATGATCCTCTAGAGAAAGTTGGTTCTTGTTCCTAAACTACCTGCCATGAGCTACTCTAATGCAGGCAAAAACTAAACTATCCTAATCTAACCATTCCAAGGAACCAGAGAGAAAGAGAGGGTGAAAGAAAAGCCTACACTAAAGCGGTGATACACCAGAGAAGGAAAGGGGTGAGATGCTTTGTTGAGGGAGGATGAAATAGGGGAGAAAGGAAGATGGGAAGGTCAGACATAAGTGACACAAACCCAGACCCTAATCCATGATCAAAAATCCATGAAACACAACGCCGTACACCTGCAAATGTAAAATAGATTTGAAAGGGAGATGCACGGAGAGACAACAAAACAATGTAAAGGGTTGAAGAAACACCACAAAAACACATTTTATTGCTCTATATGCGTGCACAAACCATTACGTTTCTACTTAGAGGCACAAAAATGCTTGTCAAGCGTAAGAGAAGGCTTTCAACTCAAAATGGAGTCGGGAAACAAATTTGACATAGTTTCCCTACACCCAAAATAATCTCTTCTCAAATGAGAAGTGTTATAATATATAGAAAGAATAAGAGAGAGAAGAGGGAAAAGTTGAATCCTGCTTCAACTACCACAGGATATGCATTGAATCCTACCTTGAAGACTCAACCACTATCAATCAATGCCCCTTTCAAATCTACCCCAAATATGTCGATTTTGGCTCCTCTATCTGTCTGTCCGATGTATTGAAGAAGAACAATGGATCGAATCGAATCAGATCTAGTAGTTAGAGAAATCAGGCTTTGTATTAATGGCATAGAAGACGCTTTCTCATTTTTCACCCACTATCACCTACAAAAATGATATTTTATGTTTCTAAGGCATAGAGGGCATCGAGACATTTCCAAAAAATCTTCTCCCGCCCAAATCTGAGTTCTTAGTCAAAAGATATGGTCATTTGAATTTTTGGGTCGCAGTGCATAATATTTAAATGAGTCTGTCTGTACCGGGTCCACGTGGAATCTCTGCAATTTGACTCCTTCCTTCACTCTTGGAATAGTGCCCATGTGACACGTGGCAACATCCGCAGGTTTCCCTATTTCCTTTGTATTCATCCTGAGTCTTTTCGAGGGAAAAGGCACCGTATCCGACCTAAGACATGTGGAGGCTTTGCGCATGTTTCAAAACTATACCTATACTTTACCTTTGGAGTAGCATGGATATGACACATGAAGACCTCCGCAGCCTTTGGACTTTTCAATGGTCACCCTCACCTTTTCGGGCTTTGGGACACATGGAAGGCCCGCGCGCATTTGACAACTTGCTTAGGGTCCCGCTTTTGAATGTGCGTTGTTTGGAAACCTGGCACCTTCCACTTGCATTCATTACTTATCCATTTTGGGCCCGTTCTCCTTTTGACCTCTGTTGACCATTGGCTATGTGGAGGGTTGGCACAAGTTTGAGTCTCCGCCTTGGGCTCCCATTTTGGAATTGCGTTGAGCCGACACTTGGCCCCTTCCGCCGAGTCGAAGACTTTTCAACGGCCGGTGCAACTTTTGGAGCTCTGGACACGTGGAGGCTTGGCGCTTGTTTGAGCCTCGCCCCTTTGGTTTTAACTTTTGGAGGTGCGTCGTTTGGACACTTGGCAACTTCCGTTGTCTCCTCCATACTTAGTCGATTTCAAGGTTCGTCCTAAACTATTTCAGAGCCCGAAGACTTTGAATCTTCGTCATTTATTTTCCTTTAAGTCTCTAGTTCCTTTGACACCACTCGGCCTCCTTCCCCGACCCTACTATTCCATTTCCTATCCCGCTTATAATTTATTTGTTGGATTTGAGGCACGGATTCACTTGACAGAGCCATTTCTTGAATTTCTTCTTGCACGGGGTCATTTGATGATCCAATATTTTACCCAGGGGGAAAATGGATAATTGCTTCAATTTACATTCTATGTATTATGGGTTTTCAATTTATATAAACACACATGTTATTGTGTTCTATTTGCATGCATAAGTAGAATAAAAATCTGCAATCTCTTTATTTGAAAGTGTTGCTTCCTCCTTTATCTATTTAGTAGTCAATTGCTAATCTTGGGGAACCAAGGGGATTTGTTTGTTTATCTTTAATCAGTTATTTAGTTGCAACTATGTTTCCCTAACTAACTTTTCTTACCTTAGTCATGTTGTTGTAATTTCTCCATGCCTTTTCCTAGTTTTTATTTTGTATTGGAAATGATTATTAAAATGTCATGGTCACCAATATCCTCATTAGAGATTAATTAGTTTGTACATTTGTATATACTTAGGGTCTCAAATTTTTAATAAGAGAACCTCCCCATTAGAAAGGAGGGAGTATTGTCCCCTTTAGAAATGTTGATTGTTATCAGCAACAAATTTTCCAACCAACATTGTGATAATATTTTTTGTGATTAAAGTTGTTAGATTGTAAGGATTATAGATATGACAGCTAGAATAATGGGATTATGTCAAATAAGGCAACCTACCCAAGGTATGCTGATGGGAGATATAAAAGAACTAATAAAAATACTACATGAGGTTGAATTAACTTAGAGGAGAAGAGTTGAGACTGGATATATTAGTGACAAAGAGGAATAACCTAGAGTTGGACCACAATAATTGGTGGTAAAATAAGAAACCATGGAAGATATATTTTCTCAAGCTATTTTGAAATCCACTTCAAAACCAAATCCAAGTTCCTATGTATGAAGGGATCTTAAATTTTGATGAGTTTATATATTGGATCGATGCCATGAACAAATAATTTGAGTATGAAAATGTGGATGATGACAAAAAGGTTAAATAAATTGTTACTAAGATGAAAGGTCATATATCTCTTTGGTGGGATGGATTACAAGAAGAAATGGTGAAGAAAGGAAAGAATAAGTTAAATAAATGGGATAGAATGATAGTTAAACTAAAAGGAAAATTCATGCCTAAGGAATACCAAACCAATATTTTCAAAAGATTACAAAATCTAAGGTAGGAGGAGATATTAGTAAATGAGTATACAGAGGATTTTTATAGATTGGACCATTAGAGCCGGCCATATTAAGGATGATGCTAAGAAAGTTTCTAGATGTATTTATGGATTGATACTTAATATCCAAGATGAGATTGATATTTTGATGCCTAAATTAGTTGAAGAGGCATACTAGTTTTCCTTAAGAGCGAAGAAAAATTTTCAAGAAGATACAAACCAGATATCAAGAGGTAGATATAGAACTTTCATAGGTAGAGGAAATCATGCAAACAGAGATCATATAAACAAAATATTAAGAAATCAGTATCTCAAAAATTTCATAACAATCTTCAAGAAGAATCTACTCATTAATAGATAAGAGACCATTTGTTATAAGTAGAAACAGTAGATTTATTGGTAGATGTTTCAAACATGGAAAAATTGAACATAGATCAAGTATGAATGTCATAAGAATACATCTTCAAGCCAAGGAAGTGTTCATATGGCTCATTAAGATGAGGAAGAAAGTGAGATTTCAAATATTTATGAAGATGTTCCTGAAATTGGTTAATTATTACTCATGAAAAGTGTTTTGATCAAGTTTGTCAAGGAGATCTAAGAACATGCATAAAGAAATGCATTATTCAGAATAAATTGTAAATCCAAAGGTAAATGTTGTAAGGTAGTACCGATAATCTTGTAGCTTTGAAATGGTGGATAAAATATATTTGAAGAGATTACTCCATCCTAGTCCTTATAAAAAAATTGTTAAAAAAAGGGCATAAAATGTTGGTGAGTGAGCAATGTAAAGTGGATTTTTAGATAGGAATTTATAGAGACCGAGTTTTATGTGACATTATGTGTATATATGTCTATCATATTCTCTTGGGCAGACCTTAGTAGTTTGATAAGAAATTTATTCATGATGGAAGGTACAATACATACTCTTTTGAGAAGGATGGGAGTAAGCATACACTTTTTCCATTGAAGGATGAATATTTAGATGTTAAAGATGATTTTATGTTGATGATTTTATGTCATAACAAGTTCTTACACCAAGAAAAGGAGGATGAGGTAAGAAAAATGAATGAATTTGGATTAGACAACAAAAGAGAAGTTGATAAGAGTAATGATGAGGAACAGTCAACCTATGTTGAATTTAAAAGGAGTGAAAAATACATTCATAATGCAAAGATGGAGATGATGAATTCCTTGAATTAGGAAAAGGAATAACAAATTGTAAATCGATTTTATAAGTAATGAGAAATAATAGAACTAAATTTCTACTTGAGAAATGAAAATCAAGATATTGGAAGTTTTAAAGAATAATTAAAGGATTTTTGGGAACAAGGAGGACATAAGAATGACTCTTTTCCTTATGAGATTCCAGAAAAATTATAGGTTGAGATTAATGCCTTATAATATTTGGTTTTTGCATCAAATAGTCAAAATAAGATGAAGAACTCCAAGGAATATTATGAGGAGATGAATAATATAATCAGAAACAAGAGGACTATAACAAGAAATTCATAAGAAAGGACATGAACAATGAAGAGGCTCATAAGCATCATGGATTTTATATAACTTTTGTGTTTGATTATACATGTGCATGCTTTGTGAAATCAAACAATAATATGTTTTATGAAACTTGAAGGAGGAGGAGCTTAACTCATTTAATATCATAACCTTAAAAGCCATGGGATTTATAAACAAGGCAACTATCAAGTGTCATGAAGAAAGACAAAGAAAGAGAGGGAGTGTTGTAGAAGGCGAAGAACGGTTACAAGAAAAAGAAATGCCATGCACATTGACAGATTATCAAAACATTTTATCCTTGATAATCAAACCATGGGATCCAAGTGGAGATTAATCAATTCAAGGGAATACAA